>CM038682.1:687793806-688290351 GCA_021605205.1 Aegilops longissima
CGCAACAAGTCGAGCTTTGTAGACAGTTACATTACCATCGGCGTCGGTCTTCTTCTTAAAGATCCATTTATTTTCAATGGCTTGCCGATCATCGGGCAAGTCAACCAAAGTCCATACTTTGTTCTCATACATGGATCCCATCTCAGATTTCATGGCTTCCAGCCACTTTGCGAATCTGGGCTCACCATCGCTTCTTCATAGTTTGTAGGTTCGCCATGGTCAAGTAACATGACTTCGAAATAAGATTACCGTACCACTCGGTGCGTATTTTACTCTGGTTGACCTCGAGGTTCATAGCAACTTGATCTGAAGCTTCATGATCATCATCATTAGTTTCCTCACTAATTGGTGTAGTTGTCACAGAACCATTTCTTGTGATGAACTACTTTCCAATAAGGGAGCAGATACTGATTATCTCATCAAGTTCTACTTTCCTCCCACTCACTTCTTTCGAGAGAAACTCCTTCTCTAGAAAGGACCCGAATTTAGCAACGAAAATCTTGCCTTCAGATCTGTGATAGAAGGTGTACCCAACAGTCTCCTTTGGGTATCCTATGAAGACACATTTTTCCGATTTGGGTTCGAGCTTATCTGGTTGAAGTTTCTTTACATAAGCATCGCAGCCCCAAACTTTAAGAAACGACAACTTTGGTTTCTTGCCAAACCACAGTTCATAAGGCGTCGTCTCAGCGGATTTTGACGGTGTCCTATTCAACGTGAATCGGCCGTCTCTAAAGCATAACCCCAAAACGATAGCGGTAAATCGGAAATAGACATCATAGATCGCACCATATCTAGTAAAATACGATTCTGACGTTCGGACACACCATTTCTCTGTGGTGTTCCGGTGGCGTGAGTTGTGAAACTATTCCACATTGTTTCAAATGTAAACCAAACTCGTAACTCAAATATTCTCCTCCACGATCAGATCGTAGAAACTTTATTTTCTTGTTACGATGATTTTCCACTTCACTCTGAAATTCTTTGAACTTTTCAAATGTTTCAGATTTGTGTTTCATTAAGTAGATATACCCATATCTGCTCAAATCATCTGTGAAGGTGAGAAAATAACGATACCCGCCGTGCCTCAACATTCATTGGACCACAAACATCGGTATGTATGATTTCCAATAAATCAGTTGCTCGCTCCATAGTTCCGAGAACGGCGTTTTGGTCATCTTGCCCATGAGGCACGGTTACGCAAGTACCAAGTGATTCATAATCAAGTGATTCGAAGCCCATCGGTATGGAGTTTCTTCATGCGTTTTACACCGATATGACCTAAGCGGCGGTGCCACAAATAAGTTGCACTATCATTATCAACTCTGCATCTTTTGGCTTCAACATTATGAATATGTGTATCACTACTGTCGAGATTCAACAAGAATAGACCATTCTTCAAGGTGCATGACCATAAAAGATATTACTCATATAAATAGAACAACCATTATTCTCTGATTTAAATGAATAATCGTCTCGCATTAAACAAGATCCAGATATAATGTTCATGCTCAACGCTGGCACCAAATAACAATTATTTAGGTCTAAAACTAATCCCAAGGTAGATGTAGAGGTAGCGTGCCGACCGCGATCACATTGACTTTGGAACCATTTCCCACGCCGCCGTCACCTCGTCCTTTGCGGTGCTCGTCTATTCCGTAGTCCCTGTTTGAGTTGCAAATATTAGCAATGAACCAGTATCAAATACCAGTGCTACTACGAGCTCTAGTAAGGTACACATCAATAACATGTATATCACATATACCTTTGTTCACCTTGCCATCCTTTTTATCCGCCAAATACTTGGGGCAGTTCCGCTTCGATGTCGATCTGCTTGTAGTAAAACACTCGGTTTAGGCTTAGGTCCAGACTTGGGTTTCTTCTCTTGATCAGCAACTTTCTTGCTGTTCTTTTGAAGTTTCCTTCTTCTTCCTTTGCCCTTTTCTTGAAACTAGTGGTCTTGTTGACCATCAACACTTGATGCTCTTTCTTGATTTCTACCTCCATGACTTTTAGCATCGCGAAGAGCTCGAGAATTGTCTTAGTCATCCCTTGCATATTATAGTTCATCACGAAGCTCTTGTAGCTTGGTGGCGATGATTGGAGAATTCATCAATGACACTATCATCCGGAAGATTAACTCCCAGCTGAATTAAGTGATTGTTATACCCGGACATTTTGAGTATGTGCTCACCGATGAACTATTCTCCTCCATCTTGCAGCTATAGAACTTATTGGAGACTTCATATCTCTCAATCCGGGCATTTGCTTGAAATATTAACTTCAACTCTGGAACATCTCATATGCTCCATGACGTTCAAAACGTCGTTGAAGACCGGTTCTAAGCCGTAAAGCATGGCACCTCGAACTATAGAGTAGTCATCAGCTCGCTTTGCGGACGTTCACAACTTCGGCTCGGCATTCTGCGCAGCAGGCTGTCACCCAGCGGTGCTTCCAGGCGTAATTTTTCGTGCAGCAATGAGGATAATCCTCAAATTCGGACCCAGTCCGTGTAATTGCTACCATCATCTTTCAACTTTGCTTTCTCAAGGAACGCATTAAAATTCAACGGAACAACAAAGCACGAGCCATCTATCTACAATAAACATAGACAAGCAAAATACTATCGGTACTAAGTTCATGATAAATTTAAGTTCAATTAATCATATTAATAAACTCCCACTTAGATGACATCTCTCTAGTCATCTAAGTGATCACGTGATCCAAATCAACTAAACCATGTCCGATCATCACGTGAGGCGGAGTAGTTTCAATGGTGAACATCACTATGTTGATCATATCTACTATATGATTCACGTTCGACCTTTCGGTCTCCGTGTTCCGAGGCCATATCTGTTATATGCTAGGCTCGTCAAGTTTAACTCGAGTATTCGCGTGTGCAACTGTTTTGCACCGTTGTAGATGGACGTAGAACTTATCACACCCGATCATCACGTGGTGTCTGGGTACTCTGAACTTTGGCAACGGTGCATACTCGGGAGAACACTTCTTGATAATTTTAGTGAGAGATCATCTTATAATGCTACCATCAAACAAAGCAAGATAAGATGCATAAAGGATAAACATCACATGCAATCAATATAAGTGATATGATATGGTCATCATCATCTTGTGCTTGTGATCTCCATCGCCAAGCACCGTCATGATCACCATCGTCACCGGCGCGACACCTTGATCTCCATCGTAGCATCGTTGTCGTCTCGCCAACTATTGCTTCTCGACTATCGCTACTCCTTAGTGATAAAGTAAAGCAATTACATGGCGTTGCATTTCATACAATAAGCGACAACCATATGGCTCCTGCCGATTGCCGATAACTTCGGTTACAAAACATGATCATCTCATACAATAAAGTATAGCATCACGTCTTGACCACATCACATCACATCATGCCCTGCAAAAACAAGTTAGGCGTCCTCTACTTTGTTGTTGCAAGTTTTACGTGGCTGCTACGGGCTGAGCAAGAACCGTTCTTACCTCGCATCAAAACCACAACGATACTTCGTCAAATAGACTCTGTTTTAACCTTCTCAAGGACCGGCGTAGCCACACTCAGTTCAACTAAAGTGAGAGAGCGAAACCCGCCGGTCACCTTTAAGCAACGAGTGCTCGGGCGGTGAAACCAGTCTCGCGTAAGCGTCTGGCGTAATGTCGGTCCGGGCCGCTTCATCTCACAATACCGCTGAACCAAAGTATGACATGCTGGTAGGTAGTATGACTTGTATCGCCCACAACTCACTTGTGTTCTACTCGTGCATATGACATCAACGCATAAAACCAGGCTCGGATGCCATCATTGGGGAACGTAGTAATTTCAAAAATTTCCTACGATCACGCAAGACCATGGTGATGGCATAGCAACGAGAGGGAGAGTGTCCGTCCACGTACCCTCGTGAGACCGAAAGCGAAGCGTTATAACAACGCGGTTGATGTAGTCGTGCGTCTTCACGATCCGACCGATCCAAGCACCGAGCGTCACGGCACCTCCGAGTTCTGCACACGTTCAGCTAGATGGCGATCCCCGGACTCCGATCCAGCAAAGTGTCGGGGATGAGTTCCGTCGGCACGACGGCGTGGTGATGAAGTTGATGCTGCACCGACGCAGGGCTTCGCCTAAGCTCCGCGACGATATGACTTCTCCGGCGCAGGGCTTCTCCTAAGCTCATGACGATATGACCGAAGTGGAATATGGTGGAAGGGGCACCGCACACGGCTAAGGAAAGATCCGTAGATCAACTTGTGTGTCATGGGGTGCCCCTGCCCCGTATATAAAGGAGACAAGGGGAGGTGGCGGCCCAAGGGGAGGCGCGCAAGGAGGAGTCCTACTCCCACCGGAGTAGGACTCCCCCCTCTCTAGTTGGATTAGGATTGGAGGAGGGGAAGAGGGAAGGGGCGCCGCCCCCCCTCTCCTTGTCCTATTCGGACCAGAGGGGGGAGGGGGGCGCGCAGCCCACCTGGCCGGCCCTTCCTCTTCTCCCTTGTGGCCCATGAAGGCCCATATACCCCCGGGGTTCAGTAACCCCGGTGTTCCGTAACTTCCTGTTTTCACTCGGAACCTTTCCGAAGTCCAAACATAGGCTTCCAATATATCAATCTTTATGTCTCGACCATTTCGAGACTCGTCGTCATGTCCGTGATCACATCCGGGACTCCGAACAACCTTTGTTGCATCAATACTTATAAACTCATAATGAACTGTCATCGAAACGTTAAGCGTGCGGACCCTACGGGTTCGAGAACTATGTAGACATGACCTAGAACCATTCTCGGTCAATAACCAATAGCGGAACCTGGATGCCCATATTGGTTCCTACATATTCTACGAAGATCTTTATCGGTCAAACCGCATAACGACATCGTTGTTCCTTTGTCATCGGTATGTTACTTACCCGAGATTCGATCGTCGGTATCAATACCTAGTTCAATCTCGTTAGCGGTAAGTCTCTTTACTCGTTCCGTAATACATCATCTCACAACTAACTTATTAGTTGTAATGCTTGCAAGGCTTAGGTGATGTGTATTACCGAGAAGGCCTAGAGATACCTCTCCGACGATCGGAGTGACAAAACCTAATCTCAAATCGCCAACCCAACAAGTACCTTTGGAGACACCTGTAGTACTCCTTTATAATCACCCGATTCGTTGTGACGTTTGGTAGTACCAAAGTGTTCCTCCGTAAACGGAGTTGCATAATCTCATAGTTACAGGAACATGTATGGGTCATGAAGAAAGCATTAACATACTAAGCGATCAAGTGTTAAGCTAACGGAATGGGTCATGTCAATCAGATCATTCAACTAATGATGTGACCTTGTTAATCAAATAACAACTCCTTGTTCATGGTTAGGAAACATAACCATCTTTGATTAACAAGCTAGTCAAGTAGAGGCATACTAGTGACATACTGTTTGTCTATATATTCACACATGTATTATGTTTCCGGTTAATACAATTCTAGCATGAATAATAAACATTTATCATGATATAAGGAAATAAATAATAACTTTATTATTGCCTCTAGGGCATATTTCCTTCAAGTGGAGAGTGTCTCGACCATTGCATCATAACATAAATTAGGACGGGAACCAAACAGATTAATCATGAGTTATTGCCATATTACCTGGCCTAGATTTACTGGAAAGAAACAATGGGGTTGCCTTGCTGTTTTCAAAGTTTGTCTTCTTATCTTCAGCAGCCTGCACAAAATTAACACACTAGCATTGCTATCATTGGCCAAGTCTGATAATAGGAAAGCAAAGCAACATTGACACAACGAACGTTTGGGCAAGTAGCCTACACCAAATTAACACAATATGGCACAGCTATGATCAGCCAGGTAAGGTAGTACGAAAGCAACATTGACACAATGAATGAATGGGCAACCAGAGAAGCACTACAATTCAGTAATGTGCGTGATATGAGATAGTACATTCATGCAGCTCGATGCAAAACTACCAAAGCGGTTTTCCTTACAAAAATCAACATTGGCGGCTTTAACATTTTGCTACAACTAATTTTAGATCAGATAAAGGTTAGATTCACGCCGATTAACAAAATACATGTTGATGTAAAAATATAGTGATATACAACAGGTACTTACATCAGCATTGGAGCACAGAGAATTCCCGCAAGATATTTTCCTCGAATACGATCCCAATGGAGGAAGTCTTCTATCGTTTAACCTTATTTTCTAAAAGAGAGATGTGTAAGAAACATGTAGAAAATATGATCAGAATGCTATAAAATTTCATGATGCGAGGATATGCACACGCTTCTCAGAATGGAGTTGACATTCTTTTGGACTCGAGCGGACTAGTTCTTTGGCCACTGGAATCTGCTTATTATCAGTGGGAGTTGGGTTTCTCTATGCTGGAGCAGTATCTATGAAAAATGGAGTTGGTTTATTATCTCCTGGCGTTTGGATCTTTTGCAAAGATTTGGTTTGTAACCCTTCAGATTCTAACAGAGCCGTCTTCCCCTTGCATGCCTTATATAGAAGAATGGTGATTCAGTTATAAAACATGCTACAGCAGAGATGGAATAGGTACTGAAGAATAGAAAGGCATGACATATTGACATGTATTCCCTCCATCCGGAAATAAATGGACGGGTCTAGGCGTATTTCAGTTCTAGATACATCCAGTTTTATCCATTTCTGCGACATTTAATCCGGATGGAGGGAGTATGATGTAAGAGCAAGGGATACGACAGGACAACACAGTAAAAAAACACTGAAAACCCCACTGCATAACCAAAGTATTCAAACCCACTGATATGAGATAGTACACTCATGCAGCTCAGGATGCAAAACTACCAGGCAGTTTTCCTTACAAAAATCAACATTATGGCCTTTAATCATACATTTTGCTACAACTAAACTTAGATCAGATAAAGGTTGGATTCACGCTGATTAACAAAATACATGCTGATGTAAAAATATAGTGATATACAACAGGTACTTACATCTACATTGGAGCACAGATAATTCCTGCAAGAATCTTTCCTCATAATGATACCATTGCAGAAATTCTTCTATCTGTTAAGCTTATTTTCTAAAAGAAAGATGGGTAAGAAACATGTAGAAAATATGATCAGCATGCTATAAAATTTCATGATGCAAGGATACGCACACGCTTCTTAGAATTGAGTTGACATATTTTTGCTCGACTGGAGCGGACTAGTTCTTTGGCCACTGGAATCTGCTTATTATCAGTAGGAGTTGGGTTTCTCTGTGCTGGAGCAGTATCTATAAAAACTGAAGTTGGTTTATTATCTCCTGGCGTTTGGATCTTTTGCAAAGGCCTTTTTGTAACCCTTGATTCTAACATAGTCGTCTTCCCTTGCATGCCTTGTATAGAAGAATGGTGCTTTAATTATAAAACATGCACAGCAGAGAGATGGAATAGGTAATGAAGAATAGAAAGGCATGACATATTGACATGTATTCCCTCCATCCGGAAAAAAATGGATGGGTCTAGGCGTATTTCAGTTCTAGATACATCCTTTTTATCCATTTCGCAACATGTAATCCGGACGGAGGGAGTATGGTGTAAGAGCTAGGGATACTGACAGGACAACACAGCAAAAAAACTAGTTGAATGTAAAACTATATGCTAGCGGAATACGTGCAGAAATAACCAAGGCAACATACACGTGTATGATTGGGAAAATAAGATGGCATTGCAACGAGCACTAGAACAGCACTTCAAAGTAAAAAACATGGTATGGCGATGGATGAAGTACATCTTGATGAATAACAATGCATAAGATATTCAGAAGCATGATGTCCAAATTAAGCATATGGCATTGCGATACAGTAAAATGACAGTACTTGAATTTGAAAACATGTTATCATGAATGGAATAGGTACTGAAAAACAGGAAGGCATGACATATTTACATGCATGATCAGCATGCTAAGCACATGGCATTGCAACAGAGTAGATACACTCCAGGACATTATATGCATGTTGTACCCATATCACAGGCCAAGTTAGAGCAAGGACCTTGTGGGGTGAAGAGGATTCATCATCTTTCTGCAAGTCTTTTGAAGAACTGCCTTTACATGTTCCATCATATTGGGTATCATTGACATCAAGTTTATTGGCCTTTACATTGCTCCGTGAGGTTCTTGTGGATATATCAGTGTGTGCAATTATATCTGACATGCATGGAAGACAACTAGTAGTTAGATTTATGTAAATGAGTGCCTGTAGGAGACGACATAAATAGTAGGACTGGGGTTAACTAGCAGCAATAGGTCTCATAAACTAAAGGGAGAACACAGATGAAAGCTACACAATATGTATCATTTGTACTCGAGATTAACTAGATGGCACACAAAAGTATTAAAGAACAACATAGGTAATACTAGAAGTGGTATAATACTATAATCACCATCCTGTGGGATAGCATTGGCTGATGGATGATAACTATGGAACAGCATTACCTAAAGAACAAGTATCTTAGCTGAACTATGGAACAGCGTGAACTCCTGAACAAGACCCGTAAGAGATCAGCATGAATATACAGTGAAATGTGATGATCTATTTTCCGTGCTTAGATGAATAACAAAGCCATAAATGTTGCACACAAGTAAGATGAGGGTACAACCCATCTGGCTGCCATCCATAGGAGTGAGCATCATGTGCTGACTTGTCGATGGCCCTGCAGTTTTTGTGGTTGTCCATGTCGGGCACGCGCATTCGATGCAGGGAACTGTTGAGTGGGGACTGTAGCTCCCTTCTGGTGTATGCTCTTCTTGTTGGAGCAGCTGCGGTGAGTCAGAAGACGGTGTGTCTGAAGATGCAGATAACACATAAAATTAAGAACGACATATCTCTTTGATCCGAAGAAATACACTAAGAGATCAACAGCAAGGTACGAGAGTGGTCACACGTCTGTTAACTGAAGACTAAATTGGGGTCACACGATTTTATTTTATTTTGGTACTATCCGATCTACGCCGGATGGCTTGATGGCCGTCTTGTGCCTCTCGGCTGACACTATTCGGAATCTTCCCCGAAGAGCCAGCGACCAACGGCAGAGCAGCCTGCCTCCGCCGTCCGTGGCCCCGTCCAAAACCCCGCTCCCCGCCCCACCGCACTGCCATGGTTGCGCCGCCCCCGGGCCAATCCACAAAGACTCCCCGTCATCCAAATACGGCGGCGGCAGTACCTTCAACCCACGCAACTCTAAAAGATAGCCATCTAAGCGCTGCTTCCGCGGCGAACTTGCGGCCCCGCACCCTTACGTTAGACACCAGCCAACCGGCAGCCTAGGAGCTCCGCCGCCTCGAGGGGTGCTGCTTCCCATTGGGAATCGATTGGCCCAGAATAAAAATTCAGACAACTGACGCCTAAATAAAGTGATTTCAGATGAGGGTGCGACCTATCTGGCGGCATGGTGAAGTAGGCAGGTCCATCTGCCGAGTCGGTGAGGCCGGTGCGGTTGCGGTGCTGACTGGCGGCAGGGAAAGAGCGATGTCGCGACGGTCGACGGCTATGCGGAAGCAGCGCCAGGACTCTGGACGGATCCGAAGTTGGAGCCGCTCCGGGGCCGTGAACAACGGCGGGGGTGAATCGGCTCGCACGCAGTTCACGCGCCGTCGTCGAGGCAGCACCAAGAACCGGAGTAAGAGGTACACGGCCCAGTGCACGACGGCAATTGGACAGAGTATCCGGCATTAGGGAGGAGGGCGGCTGTGAAATTGGTGCGGTGGGGGTGCCATGGAGGTGGGGCTGAGGTTTCGCAGCTCGGGAGAAGGGAGCTTCCCGGGGAGAAGGTGATTTGGCGACCACGAGGTATGAATGGGGGTGGGCGGGGGGAAATTGGGAGGGGAGTGGAACCATGTCTTACGGACGCATTTGTCTGAAATGTGAGGGGGAGTTACAGTTCTACCCTTGCCTATAGGCTTCTTGACTTGGGTCTGTGTACTGAGGGTCGGGGATAGTAGAGTAACTTTGCTTCTCCCCAAATAGTGGGCGGGAGCGATTTCGGGCGAGGAGGGCGTGTTTTGAACTATAGTGGGCGCGAGCGAATTCGGGCGAGGAGAGCGTGTTTTGAAATAGTGGGCGCGAGCTATTTCGGGCGAGGAGAGCGTGTTTTGCCGACCATGGTTTATGAATTATTCGGCACATGTCATTTCGGCCGAGGAGAAGGCGCGCTTGGATGAAGTTACGAACCTACCCTCGATGTACAACGGGCCAATTGATGCGTGTCCCACATAGGACGGTAATTTCGCGTCTCCCATTTATTTGCTCGGCGAATTCCACCGAGCAGAGAGGATGTTTAACGGTTCGTTCAAATTTTGGGAGAACGAGCATCCACGTCTACCTTACCAAGTCGATTCGAATCAAATTTTGAAATATTAGCTTGCCACTTCTTTTTTAGATGGAGAGATGATGCTCGGGAGTAATGTGTTTTTACATGCTCGTTGCTAGCGATTTACTATATGACAAATAGTTGACCCACTCAAAAACGCGAATCAAACCCAAAATGAAATATCTCGATTCAATGAACTAGCTCGTTCAGTAGGTCAAAATAGTGAACTAAATCCAAAATTGAACACCTCAATCGAGTAGCATGTTGTAAAGTATTATAGTACTCCATGAACATGTTGAAAGTCAAATTAATGAACTTGTTTGATATACGCATATATCCCTTCATGTGTGGATTGCAGACAACATGGTCTCCAATTTAAATATTTGAATGCAAGTTTATATCAGTCTTTGATGCATAAAACGTGACCTCCCCCTCTCCCGGACTCCTGTTCTCTCTCTCTCTCTCTCTCTCTCTCTCTCTCTCTCTCTCTCTCTCTCTCTCTCTCTCTCTCTCTCTCTCTCTCTCTCTCTCTCTCTCTCTCTCTCTCTCTCTCTCTCTCTCTCTCTCTCTCTCTCTCTCACAATCTTCAATCTTGTCACACACAAAAACCTTGTTGGTCCCTCTCCTTTCTCTCTCTCTCTCTCTCTCTCTCTCTCTCTCTCTCTCTCTCTGTGTGGGGGGGGTCTTTCTAATCCGCATTCATATATACACCATCTATAGGTCTCTCTCTTTTACTATGTATGATACTCTAGCTAGTCCAAGCTAGATATCTTGGGTGCACTCATTGTATGCACACAAATTCCTTGGCTCTTTGCCCGTAACTCTCTCACGCACCACTATGTCATCTCGGAGCTCTTCCCCCCCTCTCTCAAACTCTCCATCCACCTGGGTCACACATACACATGCATATCTCACTCGCACTTGATAGGCCCATCTAAAACTCTATCTCTCTCCATCGTTCTCTCTCCATTTCACACGCACACACACACACAATCACATGCCCAGCTAGCCAAGTATGATGGTCTCTCACTCAATTGTAGGCACACGCAGTCCCCCCTATATGTATATGACTAGCTAATCTTAGTCTCCATCACAAACATGTGCATGGTCTATCTCGATTTCTCTCGGGGCATCTTTCTATCGCGCACGCACTCCCTCGATCTCCCACCCATATAGTCCCCTCACGATCTCGAGGGGATCTCTCTATCACAAACACACCCTCTCTCCCTCCCCATGCGTCCATGCCATCCATGTGTCCCTCTCGGCCTTTTTTCCTTGTTGGCCAGACCTCTATTGGACATGTGTACAGGGGTGTCTCTCTCCGTTGCAAACAATCACACACTAGCTATCTTCGTGTACCTCCTCGCCTCGCTTTTCCATCTCGGAGATGCATGCGTGATATGTTCGCATAAGAAACGAAAAAAAAACACTATCTCTCTAATTTATCGTTTGTTGTCACTTTCTCTTTCACACACATACTCTTTTTGCACACTTACTCATTCTCCTTCACACGCACTTGATCTGTCTCGACTGAGGCACTCACCTCCGTCCATAGCACATAGATTTATTGAAAAGTCAAACATCACAAAGTTTGACCATGTACGTGGAGAAAAAGAATTACATCTAGTATGGCAAACATATACCATTAGATTCACCATGAGATGTAGTTTTGTATGATGTATCTTTGGTATAGTAGATATAAATAACATTTGCGTAAACCTGATCAAAGTTTCCAAAGTTTGACTTCTAAAAATTTACATGCCTTTGCATTATCGGCGGATGGAATATCTCTTTCCCCTCTCAGATCGGCGCACCACTCAGCCTTATCGGGATCCTCAATCTCTCTCAAACTTTATTGGTCAGTTTGGTTCGTGACCTGACCCTCATGCCTTGATGGTCGGTACTGCCTGGTGTGGGCGTGAGATGTAAAATATTTCTGCTGGCCAGGCTTGTGTGGTGCTGAAGCGTTTGGTTCATGCACAGGCGAGGCAAAGCATCAACGTCCCATCAATCAATCCATGCATCAATTATTTAATGCTAATATCCATCCATGTTGTTGTTAGCCTCGTGGCCGCACGACCGAGCATGGCCAGCGTTCAAATCGATCGCTTGGGCGAGGCTACTTGCGATGTCTGGAGTTCAGCCAGGCTAATTAAAGTGCAAGGGAACCAGCCCAGGCGGGCTTTCTTTTTCACACGGTAGCAACCAAACAAGCATGCATGAAATCCAGCCTCAATCCCAGGCCACGCAAAAGATGCTCACGACGCAAGCCAAACGGGCCTTATGTCTCCCTGGTTCACACATACACATGTCTCGCTCGCGCTATACATATAGACCCATCCAACACTCTCCGCCCTTGTTCTCTCTCCATGTGACACGCACCCCCCTAAGTACCATAATCCCTCACTCCATCATAGGCTCTGTTTGGATCCATGGGTTAGAGTTAGTTTGGGTTAGTTTGGAGTCAACTAACCCAAAAAGATCCAAACAGGAGGGTTAGTTTAGGTTAGATGCATCTAACCCATCCAAGAGGTGCTTATTTGGGTTAGTTCTTCTCGGGACCACTAATAAACACTTTTTTCTCTCGCTCTCCCCGCAGCAGATCCCTCCCCACTTCCTCGAAGCTTCTCGTCCCTCCTCCTCCCTCACCTTTTGCGTGAAGGTGCCTCGCCGTATCCGCGCTCCATCTAACCCTGCCATCCAAACACCTCTTTACTTAGAGTTAGTTCAGGGTTAGAATCTAACTCTAACCTCTAACTGAGTTAGAGTATCCAAACAGGGCCATAGGCGCAAGCACTCCCCCCCCCCTCCTAAGTATGATTATCTCTTACTAGCCATAGGGAAGACACGTATTGTCTCCTTCCATCCATACGTCTATCTCGATATCTCTCGGGGCATCTTCTATCGCGCACACACCTTGTCACTCGATCTCCCACCCATGTAGTCCCATCACGATCTCCAGGGGATCTCTCTATGACAAACATACACTCTCTCCTCCCCATGTCTGCATTTTCTCCGTACGTCTCTCTCGACCTCTCTCCCTGTTTGTCGACCCCTCTTGGCCACGTGCTAGGGTCTTCCTCTCTCGTTCCAAACAACCACACACTATCTCCTCACCTTGCCTCCGTTGTCGAAGATGCATGTGTGATATGTTTGCATAAGACACATGCTTTTTTCTCCACTTTTATCGTGTGTTGTCCATGTCTCTTTCACACACGCACACACACTTTTTCTCTCTCTCTCTCTCTCTCTCTCTCTCTCTCTCTCGTCGGGGACTCATCACGTCCATAAGCATATGGATGTTTTGAAAAGTCAAACCTCGTAAAAGTTTGACTAGGTATATGTGGAGAAAAACATTTACATCTGGAATGATCATTAGATTCATCACAACATGTACTTACTTCATACTATCATTTATCTTTGGTATTGTCGATATAAGTAATTTATTTATAAACTTGGTCAAAGTTTCAACAGTTTGACTTTAAAAAGATGTTGTAACTACATTATCGAACGGAGGGAGTAGCTCTTTCTCTCTCTCTCTTCTATCTCTCACGGGCCTCCCCTCTCACTCGAACTCTCTATACCGACGGATTATACGCTCACTGTGTCAGCGTATAGCTCTGTATATTGTTTAGTTGACGGTCAACCAATCCACATGCTGCGTTGTTAGCTCGTGTTCAGTATCTTGGTGTGCTGGCCCATGTGGCGGTGGGTGAAAATAAGTAAACTAGAGGCCCATCGACACGCGGTGAAGGAAACAAAGTTGAAACCACTGGGTAGCACCCGCACACTAGTAAATTGAGGCGCGTTGAGGACAAACTTCTTGCGCGCGAAGGGCCTTTTCGCGCACAATTCACCAATGCGGCGGCATGCACATGAAGGGCGACTTTCGCGCACACCCAGCACACAACACACACCAGCACACGTGTACACCGGCGTCGCCGCCGGTTGAGATGGACGGCGAGGCAGCCAACAAGCGGAGGCCGCTCGAGACAAAATCGCATCCGGCGAGCCTGGACTTCATCAGCAGCCTCCTCGACGACATGCTGCTCGTCATCATCGGCCTCCTCCCCACCAAATCTGCCGTGCGGACCGCCCTACTCTCCTGGCGGTGGCGCCCCCTCTGGCGCTATGTCCCCCTCAACCTCATCGTCGGCAGCTGCCTCTGCGACGGGGATTGCAAACGCATGGCCGCAGTCTCCAAGATCATTTCATCACACCCTGGGCCAGCCAGACGCCTTGACATCCGCATGTTCAGTACCAACTGCAAGGTCCAACCCAAGTTCGACGAGTGGTTCTTATCCCCCGCCCTAGATCAGCTCGAGGAGCTCAGCTTTGAAGTTGGACGATGTCGCTCTTTGCCGCCGTCCGCGCTCTGCCTCACACCAACGCTGCAGCGCGCCAGCTTTAGCTCCTGCTATCTTCCCCAAATTAATGCCGCGCCCTCCCTTCTTCTCCCTCAACTCAAGCAGCTCGACCTCTTGACGTTGTCATCTCGAAGAAGGCTATGGAGCACCTGCTCCACAGCTGTATCTTTCCGAGTACCTTCGTCTTGAGCAGATCCACGGGTTCATTAGCCTCCACATCGCCTCGACGAATCTCCGATGGATTTATGTGTCTTGCTGGCCCCGCAACAAGACATCAATTGGGAAGAGATCACTCCAGCTTGTTCCACGTTATGATCATTGAGAATCGCCTTTCCTTGAGAGATTGCTTGTATCGGATCTAGAAGGTCCAACAAAATTAGGGTCATTGACGCGCCAAATTGACAGCGTTGGTGAACTCGTCGCCAAATTCTCGAACTCTTTATTGGATCCGTGTCGTTCGGTACAGCACTCATCTTCTTCTCCGTCTTCTTGAAATTCACATTTTTAATTTCTTCTTGATGTATTTACTGACCGTCTTCCGAAAATGATTCCCACAAGCTTGACCCAGTCCATGCGCACAAAGTGAAGATCTTAGCACTAAAATCTATCGGCCCCAATCTGGATCAAGTTGTTGGATTCCTTACATGCTTTCCATGCACGGAGAAGCTACTCATCGAGGTGAAACTTCTTTCCTATTAGTAAACGGTAATCTGGCGTAGCTCAATATTTTTGTAATTTTCCCAAATTACGATGACAAGTGTAGTGTTCAAAACTACATCTACGCACTTTGCACGAAAGAAATGTTTTAGTATTTTTTTCTCACGTGATCACCTGCATCATTTTTATGTTGTACTACTATAGTAGCCTAGGCTAGTCATAGTGGAAAGTAACTTAGACTACTCCAAGAACTCTATGGTTACCCTAAGGGCAAGTACTACCTCCGTCTGGTTTACTCTTCCAATTTTGTAGTATCAAAATTTGACCATAGATTTAATCGACAAAATGTTAATGCATGTCACTAAGAACTATATCGTTGGATTCGTATTTGAACATAATTTCAAATGGTGTAATTTTTAGTGACATGCATTGGCATTTTCTTAGGTAAATCTATGGTCAAAATTTTCTACTAAATACAAGGTAGTATTCCCTCCGTCCCAAAATTCTTGTCTTACATTTGTTTAGATACGGATGTATCTAACACTAAAATGTAACTAGATACATCCGTATATAGACAAATTTAAGACAAGAATTTTGGGACGGAGGAGTACAAAAGTGGGCTATGTAGGCCAAAACATGTGCCAAATTCACTTGTGATGCATTTGGCATCGATGCCCTCCATTGCTCACCGGTGCCCCAATCTGGAGCACCTACTTTGCTCGGTGCCAAATTAACTCACGAATGAAAAAACCTTGCGTGGGAGAGAGAGGGACTGAGGCAATAAAAAACACTTGTTTGGGAGAGTGAGAGGTTGGTGTAGTTGGTTTGATTGATTTGTTTATACATGTGGGTCTGTGTGCACAGCGGTGCCAACTCTCTCACATCGCGAGAGCGGTGCCAAAATCTTTGGATTTGACATCGATGCGTATTATGTGGCATACTTTTGTGAAATATGGCATCGGCCACATAGTGGAAAGCAACAAATGCCCAAGCTCTTCACGTGCTCCTAGTTAAATGAGAGGAAACAGAAACAGAGAGAGAGAGAGGGGAGAGAGAGAGAGTGAAAAAATATCACTAGCCAGCCAACCCTATCGTATGAGCGAATGATATTGGTACCTCTTGATGACATGGCAATCTTATGCAACCAGCTGCTCTAATATGTTCTCTTCTTTTGCAAATAAAAAAAGACCCGAAAGTGAAAATGTGCTGCACTATAACAATCTCATCGAATGCCTTGATCTCCATCTTACAGAAATTGATTTGATCGACTACCGAGGCAGCACATCTGAGATTAAATTGGCCAGGTTCTTTGTTCTGGAGGCAAGTGTGCTCAAGGTAATGAGGTTTAGCATTCTCTGGCGCAACGATGAATGGCATGCTGATCACCGCAAGCGTCTAAGCCTAAATGACAAAGTCTCCGCAGAAGCTGAATTTGTTTTTGAAACATCAAGTGGCGAGAGACTCAAAACTTATTTGCCCATTAGTGACTTGTCGTATGGTGGATTTTAGTTTGTACGATAACGCTGCATCCACCTAAAGTAACGAAAGTTCTTACGTGAACTTCCTAGTAATTCCCTCTTCCTAGGTGCAGCATTACTCCTAACATTTGTAATATCAGTTTGAAACTTGTAATATTGCTGTGTCCTATTCCTGCGTTTTCAAAATCCTTGAATCAAACAGGTCTGAGTTGGTGATGATGGTGTGCCTCCCATCTTTCACCAGTAGCCGTCGGATTTAGATCTGACGCATACAAACCAAACTTCTCCATTTTTGCAAAAAGATGCCCGCACTTATTCCCTATTTACAAACAACTCCTTGTCTCTCACAATCAGCCTTATCTCCTCCCCACCACATCTAGAAGGCCGTGGAAAAATCTGGCGCGATGGCGCTGCCGGAGCAGTCCACCCCCAATCTTGGTGTTCCGTGCAATGCACGGGCATCTACGCACGGGAAATTATGTCGAAAAGGGCTAGTTGTAAACAGGCTAGCTCTACAGCCATGATGATAGTGACTGCAGACGGTGAGGCTGACTATGGTATGCCGAACACGGCACCTATACTCAGGTGTCATCTCCAGCGCAGGGTCTTGTCACTTCACTGTGAGGAGCAGCACATAATAATTTGACCAACAGGTAGTACAGTGCTAGTATTCCTAGGAGTACTACATTGGTAGTACTACTACTAGTACTAGTAGCACCACCGTTTGGATTTAGGAGTACTACCACGTCCATCTGGATTTTAGTATTTGACTAGCAATATCTAGTAATGCATGTCACAAAAAATGTACTACTCCCTCTATAAATAAATACATGGTGTTTCATTCCTATAGGCAAGAGAACTTAATGTTTTCTTGCTAACTAGAGTCTTAATAGGATTACATGCAATGAACTAAACACTGCATGTCATGTTTGGTAGTCTCAAGTCATTGAAAGCATGCACGGCCCACATCTCTCATTGGTTGATATGTCACGAAACAAGAAACAAGGAGGGAGTTAATGCACCGTGCCTAAGTGTTTTGGGATTATTTGGTTTTCGTAATGTGACTTACACAACATTTTTGTTTACATGCATTAACATTTTATTAGTTAAATCAAAGGTCAAAACTTGGCGCAAAATGCAAAGGGACCAATAAACCAAGAAACATCAAACTTCTCTCGTTTGGCCCCAACTAGAGGTCCGTTGAGATGACTATCTTGCATCGGCACGGAGGGGGGCAACTTCATTGACTTCGGACAACTGCCTTTGGGTGAATGACACGTGGGCCCAGGGGGTGGCTGGCCCACCTATCATACAGCCAAAGGCAGGTGCAGTAGAGGGCCGAGGAGTAGTACGAAATCCTACGCACCTATGCACGCTAACCAAGGGCAAGAGTGATCACTCGAATCGCAAGATCAGTTGACTAGAAGAAGCTAAGCTAGACCCATGGAGGCGATGGCGCGAGCATCGACCGATGTGCGGATGGTCCACGACGCCGCCTGCGGCCCGGCAACGAGGAACGTCTCCAGGTAGTATTGCTTGAGGCCGGCAGGGCGAGGGGCCGCTTGGACGACAGCTTGTCTCCTTGTTCGACGAGGTCCTCGTCCGTTTCCTCGACAAGTTCATCGTCATCAAAAAGCTCGCGGATGACTTTGACGTAAGCCTTCATCCGACGCGCCCAGGCTCTCCGATGCCCGCCACCCTCAACGGCCACTATGGTGACAACCTCTTCGACGCACTGGTGGCCCTGCGACTGCCCGCCGTCGGCCGGAGAATGTCCACCTTGAGGTCACGCTCGCCGCGCAACGCCTGGCGCAGCAAGACACCATGGACATAATCACCCACGTCTACGCGTATGCAAGAGGAGGACGATAGGACGCTGGCCTTCTTGGACCACAAGGCAACCTTGGATGCACTGTTCAGAAGCACGTTCAGCTCGCCGCCAACGCCGCTGCTCCTCACATGTCGGTTGGTGACCCGGGGCACTAGGGCGTGAGGATGTTGTTGATGGATCCGTATGTATTTTTATCTTTCCGTCAAATCCATGTAGTAGTATATGATACTACAGTAATTATCTTACCTTCCGCATCAACTTCATAATTTTCGTACGTACTCCATGCATGAACGGCGCCAGAACCAAACTTCTCATTACTCTAGGCAAAATCGTTATTTTCTATCTATCGATCGCACCATGGAGCGTAACCAAATTTTACAAGTTCTGAGTTCAAAAGGAAAAGCCTTACGTGTTCGCGCGCACCCCACACGGTTGGTCGACACGCCGCTCAAGCGGGAATGCGTGCGGTGTTGCATTTTCACTTACAAGTGGGACCGTAGTTGAGCAAACCGACTATCGGCAAACCCCACCCGCCCACCGCGCGATGGCTGAGAAAACAGGAGGGAGAAGAGATGGCTGTACGGACTCCAAGAAAATTGGTGTCGGATGGGACTCGTGTGGGTGGCGTGTGCCGTAGTGCTAGACGTGAATGCTAGTTATGCCCCATGCCACCCCACTATATCGAGCCTATATCGAGTACAGATCGTAGAACAAATTTCCTGCAGTCCGTGCTCAGCACTCCTCTATCTCTCTTCTCAGCCAGCCAGTGGACGCTTGGAGCCCATCGTCTGTTTGCTCACATGCGGTCCCACATGTCGTGAAAGCATAGCGGACCATCTGAACCTGCACATCTTTCACCTCGGCGTGCTGGTGATGAAAAACAAATCAAGAAAGATCTTCGGTGGCGCTTTTGGAGTTACTCAAGAGTAGTAAGATTCTATTTACGCTTTAACCCAAGATGCACATCTCGTGGCTTCAACTTATCAACTACCACTCTATTTTCTTTCATGACACGACCTGGATCTTGGATGTCCCACGTGTTGGCAAAGGAGGAAGAACCCGACCAAATCTTGGTTGTGCTCTCGGATTAGACTAGTTGTGCTAACTTAAAAAATTTATTATGTACTCCCTCCGTTCCGAAATACTTGACTTCCATTTGTCCAAAAATGGATGTGCCTATATACTAAAACATGTCTAGATACATATATATTTTGACAAATAGAAGGCATGTATTGTGCAGCGGAGGGAGTAGAATGGATGCAAGTTTTTGTATTGGGAAGAAGAGTACATCCATATATTGATAGGCGCAATTTAGTAGATGTTCTATCACTTTTAGCTAGCACAGAGGCTATATATGAGATTAGTGCACTTGTTGATACTCCTACTTGGTATGCGTGTTGCTGCTTAGGCGCAGAGAAAAAGCGGACTGGAGGAGTACTAGAATAGAGGCTAGACATGAGACTAGATGCGAGGAAGCAACGTCTACTTCTTTACACTCGAAGAAGAAAGAAGCCGCAAGATCGAGCCTCCATGAGATCAACAATGAATGCATCGAGAAGGCACTAATCCAACTTACGGGAGTAGTAAAATGTATTCTTGTGGTTCTTGTTTTCTTTGGTCTTGCTTTTCTAGTCAAAATTATCGTTGGAGTTCGTGCAAAACGGAGGTCCATTTGGGGTCGTGCGTTGCAGTTGGCCTTACAAGTGGGACCGCAGTTAAGGAAATTGACTATCGGCAAGCCCCCACCTCGCCTGCCGCGCGATGGCTGAGTTAGAGAAATGATGAGGTTGAAGAGATTGCTCTAGCACGGACTCCAAGAAATATGATGTCAGATGGAAGTCGTGCTGGTGGCGTGTGCCGTACTCTGGGCGTGAATGCTTGTTCGGCCCATGCCACCCTACTACTCCTACTAGTTAGTACTACTATATAGTACTACTAGTATCGAGATTCGAGGTGCTGGTTACGTAGAACAGTATGGCTACAGTAAAAACACCCGCACGACGCCATAAAGCATGTGAACCTAGTACAAATAGTGTCCTACTATTGTTGATTGGCCCCATCCGATAACCTGTTGCAATGCACGTACAATTATGTATTCGAAAATATATTTTTTGCCTCGTCGCACCACTCACTCACGAAGCAACTCAAAGCCATTCATAAATTTAGTAAGTTTATCACAGGCATATCATTTTATTACATACAACAGGTCATCAACCCACATCGACAACGAGGATACATTATAAATACTAAAGTTTTCACCACACAACAAATAACAAGCAATGAAATGAACTTCAACTCAACCATTCCTCGGTGTTGGAAGCGCTTGCTTTGAACCACAAGTGATTCTCTCGGGCGGGCCATCCATTGTCGATCTGGAGACCAACGCAGGACTGATCATCCAGTGAAGTGGCCTACTATATCGATACCGGGTAGGGAACCACCCAAATGTCCGAGGTATAGACACGGTTGCTTCTCATAAATGGTAGTAACGTTGTGTCAACAGCAGTTGGATCGCCTTTCACCATCATTGGATAGTTTTGTCCAAGGAAGGCGAGTTTTCTCCAAGACTATCAATTCTGTACCGGGGAGAAGGAGTTGGCGCTACCACACTAGTATCCATCCGAATACCATGCAGCGGGTGTTGGAATAGGTCCTGAGAGTGCGACCATGGGAGACTACACCTGCTTCCTTAGCAGTAACATCATCAGTGGGCTGTATACACACGAGAAGAGGTGATCCATCGGAATTAGTTGCCAGGCGCCAAATAGTATATGGGCGCTGCTCGTCCTCATGCTCGTGATCATCACCATCATCATCTCCCCCTTGGTTATAAAAATCTTCAAGTATAGGTGGTGGAATGTTCATAGGACCTTGGAAACACAAGAAGAAGGTTGGATGCATGTGGATGAAACAATTATAATTACGGTGGAAGACAAACGTACCGAAACAACGAGGATGCCATGCAAAAACAGTTGCCACAGTGGTGGCAGCAAACACAAGGCCCTCGTGTTGAATTGCATCACAAGGTACTCATCCGTGTACGAAACTGATTTTTGAGCAATATCCATCCAAATCAAACCAGCGACGGCGGCAACAAGCTTGTCGAAGATAGCAACAACTTCATAGTTGTTGTAATTCCAAGCGGTTGGGGACTCGAGAAATTGCTATCTTCCATAGAAGACAGACACCATGATTGTATTTGAGCGTCGCGCACAATACCGGTGTGCTCAACCTCTGGCGATCTGCTGAGATTTTTGGAAGTGGAACTCGGTCACGAGTGTACACATTCACAAGTTCCCACTCGCAGTTGGACCCAATGTAAACAACCCTATCTCCATTTGCGCCTTCCCAAGCCTTTCCCTCAAGCGATGGCATCTTAACATCATACGTATCATTATCAAGCGGCATCAACTTGCACAGGGCGAGGCCTCCGTCGTGACGGCGCCAGTCATCAGGGTCACGGCGAACAAGATAGGGGAGATCAAACCGCTCCTTGAATCTTGGGTTCCTTGTAATGATGTTATTAGTTGAGTCGAGAATGGGCTTGAACAAACCAGCCATGCTAGCCGAGGTGATGACGTCGCACCGATCCATGAGTTCCTCCACCACGTCATCTTTCAGATCGGGGCAAGAATAACAGGGTCGTTTCCGTCCTGTTCCCTCCATGGAGAAGACGATCGAACAATGGCAGAAGAAAGGGTGAAGGGCTGAAGGAAAATGGAGGAGGGAGAGGAAGAGCGTGCGACAGCAGTTCCATATCGAGAGGGAAAGGCGAAGAGTCGATGGACGGTTGCCAGTTTGCCACAGTTCGGCGCCCCGGCCTACACGTCGGTTCGGAAATACTCCTACTACTTGCCGTCGTCTCACTGATATGTGGATCTGGACCACATGTCAACGAGACATGGTGTGTAATTTCTCGTGCAAAATGCGATCTGGCCGCGTTGGCCCGAGGTGCCGCACTAGTTATCGGCCTTTATTTTTTTAATGGCGCGCCCTTCAGTTTTGAAGCACGACTAACTGGTACTGTATGCAGAGAAAATATAAACTACTCTACCACTACTCCACCTCCAGTACTAGTAGTATAAATAAGATATATAGGCTGGAGCTTCAGCGCTTTCTTGCCAAGGGCTTCCCACTTGCTTCTCACACTACCACCCTCTCTCCAGATCTAAAAAAGACGGCCCCTCTCTCCCTCCTCACCGGTGGTCACAGATCCATCGGGGAAGAAAAGGACGTGTAGCGTTGGCCTTTTCGTCGTCGGCGGCGAGTCACGACCGACAACAAGGCCGTCCTCTCGGACCTAAGCGCCAGCAGCAGGATCGCTGTCGTAGTGTGTGCGGAGGACGACGACCACGAGCGAAGCCACTTCCCGCCGACCCTCAGGTATGCTACCTATTTTCGAGCCATACCCTTGTTCTATTGCCCCATCTGGCACGTCGTTGCATGTGGATCTTTTTCCACTCCACCATCTTCCCAATTTGCTATCCTCTACTCATTTGGCCACGCAGACGAAAACCATAATTTGCACTATTAAAGGAAACCCTACTTCATGCAGACTAATGCATGTCTGGGTTGAATAAGGAAAGGAAGGGAGACTGTACTGTCCAAGAGAGTAGGCATCAAACCCGCATCGACGTTGAAAAGGGGAAAACCAGTAGCTAAGGAACGAGTCTCGTGTCTCTTGGTTGAAGAAGGGTAGAAAGGCATGACAACGCAATAGAGAATGACCAGGTCGATCGGTTTGTTGTCCTCACATAGAAAAAAGGTGGCTAAAGAGAACAAAAATGGGACGTAATCCACATATGCTGCCTGGATATTTGTTGCTCACAGGCAACCATACCTCCCTCACCACTCTGCGTCCGTGGAGGTACATCGTCTTGGTGCGCCTTGTCGAATGGACCTCCCATGCTCTTATTGCCACTTTTTTTGCTGTTAGTATAACGCCAGGCAGTCAAGTCAAGCAATGCTACTACTAAAGTGATGCCACATTTAACTAATGCCGCTCTCGGTCTAATGCCACAGATAAATTTAAGCAAAGTGCCATTTAATGTCCTTTGGATCATTTCGGGGTTAGCTGTTGATTGTGGATGTATTAAAGATTTTTCAGCTAAGGGTTCTAATGTTGTTGCACAGCCAAGATACCAACGATGAAACTTGTTACTACCTTCAGATTTTTGCACTGTTAATGTGTATAGATTACATACCTCACTTTCATGACATAAGTTAGTTTTTTTGTACAGTGTCACCAAAATGCCAAGGCGCTGATGTCATTTTATTTTGGTTAAACTGCACAGACAATTATGAAGACAAGAGGAAAGGTCAAGAGTGGGCACCTCCTCCTCCGGCTGTTCTCTTGATTATCAAGAGGAAAGATCAAGTTTTTATGTTTGATCGATTATCAAAATTGGGATAGCAATTTTTAAGGTCCCCCCGAGTACATGGTTTTTATGTCTGTTCGAAATGATATTTACCTTGGAGGTACATGGTTTGCAATTTTTTTATACTGTCATTAGTTAATAATGCTAGTTACCTTCATACTTTTGTATTTGGTTTAATGCTCATGCACAACTAGTATACCAATGCTGAAACTTTTACCTTTACATTTTGTATTGTTAATTCTTATAGAAACCTTCCAGTGCTAGAGTTTATTGAAATCTGTTCAGTAAAACCATTGTACTGTACCCTATAATAAACTAACTACTCTACTGTTGCACTAGCCACTGGATTAGTGTATATTTGTAGTATTCGAATGGTGTTGCATCAGCGTATGGACATAAATAAAGTGTGGCAAGCTTTCCCAGATATGTGCTCAAGAAAACTACTACCTGTTTTTCTAAATACTAGACGTTTGGTACTTTAAATTGAACCACGGAAACGTCTTATATTAAGGAACAGAGGGTGTAGAGTTCACTCAAATTATCTCGGTAAAGCTAGTCACACCTTTGTTAAAATTAATGTTCATTATGTTATCGGAGGAGGTCTGTATGTTTGTCTCTAATGCCTGTCTACTACATACCCGACATCATGATGTAATGTTAAGTCATTTCCTTTTGTACAGTGTAACTAAATTGTCAACGCGGTGATGGCATTTTATTTTAGTAGAACTGCACAAAATTTGCTTAAAAGAAGAGGAAAGGTCAGGATGGCTCAGTTTTTTCAGAAAAATAACTATGTATGCCTTCCTGACATCGGTCATTGTTGCTTTATTTATTCCTTCAAACAGGTGGTTAGAAATAGTCTTGCTACATTTTCCCATTGAGAAATTGGAATGCTTATATTTGTGAGTCTATGCTTAAACTAGTGCCACTTTTATAGTAATCACACTTTCAATATCTATGCAAACATGGATGCTCGATTTTAGTGGAGCTGCACAAAAAGTCCAACTGGTTCAACATTAGGAGCATGTTTTTTTCCAAACCTTTATATCCAATTGGTGGCACTATGAGCTGTTCATTACGAAGGTACATGGTTTGCTACTATCTTGCTACTCTTTTTGTACTGTCATTAGATAGTAATACTAGTGGTTTGCATGTGAATTTATTGGCAGGGTGGACCTACATTGGAGGTGCATGACAGGATTCAATGATTGGATGCTCAATTTCGGTTGTATCGATTTCACCTCTTCCATCACTGCGAACATGGTGTGGTATATGTTTACTAGCTTCTTGATATTTGTGCAGACAGAGATGTCTGCCCGTTGCTATTTGGCAAACAAACAAAGTTTCCGCAATTTTGGTTGAACTGCACAAGAGAATAGTATAGTCACTGCATGAAGTGCCATTTGAAAATAGACACAAAGATTGGATAGTCACTTCATGGACTGCAGAAAAGTAATCTTGTACTATTTATGGCCAACACTTGGTGCTTCATTGCTTTGGTCTGATTATACAATGGGCATCATTTTCCCTAAGCTAAAGTTTGTATTCCGAAAATAGTCTCGCGGTGTGATCGAGAGAAGACCAAATCATATTGCAGTGGATGTTCCTCCATCATGTGTGGTTCATTCTCATGGTTCCAGATGTTGGTGAAACCACTTACGTTTGCAAGAGGAATTGTAGACTTCACAAACAAATTTGTCTTTCAATCATCTTGAATGTTGGCCAAGAGAAGCATCCATGTTAGTAGGAAGAACAGATGTTTTTTCTAGATCATTGCTTTTGGAGCTACATATTTGTATATGATCTGTGAATCATTGAGATGCATTAACATGTTGATCTTATGTATGGGAATCGTACTAGTTAGTTTTAGTTGCGACGCAAGATCCGAAGTGGCTGATCTTTGCTTTTGGAGCTACATATTTGTATATGATCTGTGAATCATTGAGATGCATTAACAGTTACTTATTTCTGTTCGCTCAGTGTTTACAAGTTACTGATCGATCACTAGCTAACCTACAAATGCGCACTGGCAGTTTTATTTGCGACGAAGATGCGAAGTGGCAGTTTTTGAATAAAATGCCTACCTCTGAAAACCGACAAGCTACACTATCGATCATACGGATAAAAAGCCTACCTCTGAAGAAGCGACAAGATACACTATCAATCCTACGGATAAATAGCGTATCACGCACGTACTACCTCCTTTCCGGTTTGCAGGGCTCAATTCAAGAAACGACCTACTCGATCCTACACGAATAAATAGCGGATCACGCACGTACTAGTACCTCCTTTCCGGTTTGCAGGGCTTAATTCAAACCTCTCACCAACCAAGGTACTCCCTCCGTCCGGGTTTATTAGTCCCGTGAGCAAAGCAGCAAGACCAAGGCATGGCAATAATTAACGGCATGCAGAAGTTTAAGCCTAATTAATTCCAGCGATTTAAGTGGCTGCATGCGTGCCCTCGGCTGCGACTCGTTGCATGCTGCTTCACGTACTGCCTGCGAGCGATTCTGAGTGCCTGCATGCAGCCGGTCGTAATTAAGGCAGCTAACTGATGCGAAAAAAGATACTTTAATTGTTGCGGGCTTTTTAAATCTGTGAAATCATTATTGACAAGGAGGGAGATAATTCGAGTGCACTCGTTTGACCGCCATGCTAGCGTGCGACCCGGACGGGACGGGACGGCACAGTCATAATTTCAGTTTCCCTAGTTTTCCACGGCAAGCTGGCGCGCTAAGCCATTATGCATTGAATTCTGATGACCGTCGCGCTACCTTCCCCCTATAAGTATTGTTTCCCAGCATTCTCCAGTGCCACCGTGACCCAACTCGCCATATCCTCATAAGCTCCCACCAGCCCGACGTCGCTCGCCACGTCCGCCATGCCCCCGCCCGTCCGCGGTAGGCGACGCCGGAGGCGTTCACCGCCGGAACTAGTGTTCGGTTTTTCACCGGAAGGCAGACGGAGGGAGGAGGCATTCTATCTGTCTTTAGATGGCAATGCGCAGATCGAGGAGTTGTTGGAGCGCGACCGCATGGCGAGGAGGCAGGAGTTGTTGGGCGCGACCGCATGGCGGAGGAGCAGCGTAACGCCGATTTGCGCCACCGGCGGGACATGGAGCAGCGATGCACCGACGCTCTGAGTCGCGGCGAGCGCCCAATCTGGGCCGACTACGTGGAGGCGGCGCGCCGCAAATAGCCACGAGGCTGTCGGCACGCACGCGTTCGCGACGCCAATTTTACTACCAGCTCGTCAAGTGGGTTTCCGCTTGGAAGCAAAGCTTCGTGGACCACGCCGACATGTAAAGGGCCAGCAGCGCGAGCAACGCACTTATCGCACCTCTGGCAAGTCCGAGGCGAGGCGCAGGACGCCGGTGCCGGTGTTTAGCGTGTACCGCCGGCATCATCTAGTTAGCTAAGAGTAAGTTAGTACTTGTTTAGTGGGAGTAGATAGTTAACTTGGCTATGATGGTTGTCAACGTGGAAGTTCAGTACTCTATATGTGGATCGGACACATTACTTTGCTCAAATGTTGAACTTTCCGCTTGAACGTATGGAATGGGCTGTTATTTTTTAAATGGGTTGTATTTGTCCTCCACGGGTTTAGAGGCTGACTTGTGGGCCTAGCAAGTTGACACGTACACAATCGGGAGATGATTATGCGTGGAGAGGATGACAGCGAGGACCCGCCAAGGTCATGGCGATGCACGCAAGCAAGTGCCTCCTTATTTTAAGCCAATAAAAATGGCTCCTCCTAGTGGATTTCGACATCTGGGTCCCATGCCATTGTCAACGTAATCAATAAGCGAGAGAATTGCACTGTGAACGGTGACACGAGGACCCAAAGAGCTTGCCCAGTTTTTTTTGTTTTGGGTTAATTTGATAAATGCCTCCGAGAAATGCAACTGCAATTTCCAAACTTTGAAAAATGCCATTTCATGCCATTTCTAGTGGAATTTTTGAAGTCTGGAGTGGCGTTTTTCAAAGTTTGCAAACTGCTGTTGCTTTTTTCAAAGTTTGCAAAAATTGCAGTGGCATTTTTCAAAGTTTGGAAATTGCAGTGGCATTTTTATGAATCGCCATAATTGGAGTGGCATTTATCTAATATGTTTTTGAGACGGAAACAGGGTGTCAACTGGGCTGTGCGGGACACTCTGGCCTGTCTAGACAGCCTTTTCTTTTATGTTTACCACTGACCAGCCCAGTAGTTTTTTTTTCTTTTTGAAAATGGCTAGCCCAGTTTTTTTGTGATTTGTCAAGTAAGTCACTTTATCAGGCATGTTGGGCTAGACGAGAAAATGGCCTATCAGTAATGAGAAATGGGTTGTACATTTTTAAAACACATCAAACCGGCAATTAGTTTCAAATATCCTTTTTTCATTTCAAGATTTTAAATTGCATTGATTTTTGTGCGTGGACAATTTATTGGATGTTATATTGATATACATTTATTTTTAAAATCAGTCTGAATGTGACTCGAAATTTCAGGATTAAAAATAGTTTAGACCGCACCGACATATGCAAAATTTCGTATAATTTTTTAACCGTGGCCACAATATGGGTTGTAATGCTAACAAAAAGAATAGGGCTCAAAAAAACCCGTAAGAATTAGCAAATGGGTTGTAAACTCTTTGAAATAATGGCAGATGGGATGTATGCTGTTTTCCACAGATTTGAGGCTTTCCACAGATGGCTTCAGATCTTGTTGGATGTCCATCCAACGGCCGTCGTCTTCTTCAATCTCTGCTCTTCCTGCTCCACCACTCAAACAAGCGCCAAGGGACTGCTGCTCCCTCCTTCCTTGGTCGGCTGTCTGCCAAGACATGCCTCACCGCCCCACCGTACTCCCATCGCTGGCCTAGCTATCCCTCTACTCACCCTCAGTCCCACACATGTTGTTATTCTCCGGCGACGGCAGACGAACCAGTAAACCCTCGTACTCCTCCACATGGGAAATAACTGCCGAGTATTCCCTAGCTTCGTGTCGTTCCCTTCCTAGGTCTCGCCGACGTCCACTGCCCAGGTGCTCTCGGCGCCGCCTGGTCAACGTGGTCAATGAACGACATCCATCGGAAGTGAACTGTACGTGAAGAGGCTGACAGCTGGGTCCCGCAAGGAAATGCCTCCTTATTACGCACAAAATAATGATTCCTGCACCTGACATCTGGGACCCACCGAAAGGGCCTCTATATTTCGCGAAAAAAATGTTACCGCTGTTGACAGCTCGGACCCACCAGCTATATCTTCGGACGCAAGGAAGCGCCTCCTTATTACGCCCAAAAAAAGAATACCCCCTGCTAGCTGGGACCCATTATAGTGGGCCTACTAAGTTGACGGGGACGAAGGGCTTTGTCAACTTAGTCAATATGCACGATTCTAGCTCGACTGACCGTACGATGTCCATCCAACGGCCGTAGTGCTTCTTCAACCTCTGGTCTTCTTGCTCCAGCCGCCCAATGCAGCGCCGGTCGTGTCGCCTGCTCCTGCCTCCCGTGGCGGCTGTCTTTGCCGCGGAGGCCTCACCGCCCCATACTACTCCCACCGGTGGCAGGCCATCCCTCCACTCCACTCACTCACACCCCTGTTATTCTGGCGCGCGGCAGCGAGCCGAACCGGTGAACCTCGTACTCCTCTCCGCGTTGGCATCCACTGCCGCGTCTTCCGCGGCTCCGCGTCGTCCCCTGCCTAGGCCTCATCGTTGTCCACTGCCGTGGTGCTCTCGGTGCGGCGTGGTCAATGTGGTCAACGACCGAATTCCATCGGAAGAATCTTGACGTGGAGAGGCCGATACCGGGTCCACGGCAGCCGCAAGGAAGTGCCTCCTTATTACGCTGGAAAATAATTATTCCTCCACGACAGCGAGGGACCCACCGGACGGGCCACCAGTATTTTGCGAAAAAAACGTTTGCCCCTGACTGCTGGGACCCACCCGACGGGCCACCGTATTTTGCAAAAACGTTCCCCTGCATCGGCTCGGACCCACCGGAAGTGCCTTCTTATTACGCACAAAAATGAACACACCTCCCCAGCTAGCTGGGACCCACCTTGGTGGGAGGCTGACTTAGGGCCTACTAAGTTGACGGGACGGGGCTTTGTCAACTTAGTCAATATAAACGATTCTAGCTCCAAAGGACCGTGACGATGTCCATCCAACGGCCGTAGTGCTTCTTCAACCTCTGGTCTTCTTGCTCCAGCCGCCCAAAGCAGCGCCGGTCGTGCCGCATGCTCCTGCCTCCCGTGGCCGGATGTGCTGCCGCGGAGGCCTCACCGCCCCCTACTATTCCCACCGCTAGCCAGGCCCTGCGGTGACGGCAGGCTCACACCGCAACCGAACCAGTGAACCCTCGTACTCCTCTCGGCGCGGGCTTCCACTGTCGCGTCTTTCCCGGCTCCCCGTCGTCCCCTTCCTAGGCCTCGCTGTCGTCCACCGCCCTGGTGCTCTCGGCGCGGCGTGGTCAACGTGGTCAAGGAACAATTTCCATCGGACGTGGACTGCATGTGGAGAGGCTGACAGCTGGGTCCACGACCGCAGCAAGGAAGTGCCTCCTTATTACGCGCAAAATAATTATTCCTCCACCTGACAGCGGGGACCCACCGAACGGGCCACCGTATTTAGAGAAAAAACGTTTCCCCCTATCTGCTGGGACCCACCAATTACATCTTCGCATGCAAGGAAGTGCGTCCGGAAAAAAAAACGATTCGTCCCCCTGACTGCTGGGACCCACTAGCTACATCGTCGCACGCAAGGAAGTGCCTCACAGTCGGGACCCACCTGGTCGAACCGTACGTAGCATTGTCATTCTGGTCGCGAACGTGTACGTACATACTGGTCGATGTAGAGGCGCGCACGTGTCGTAGATGTAGAGGCGCGCACGTGTCGTAGTAGAGGCGCGCACGTAGCATGTACACGCACGTCTGTACGCGAGGGTGCAAGAAAGAAAATCTGACACGCGTCACGTACATACGGGCAGGGTCTCGAACGCCTACTCGCGCATACGTACATGGCTGGGTCGGAACGAAGAAACAGCGTCGTCGTCGTGTTCATGGGGAGCCAACTGGCTGGGTCGGAACGGAATGCGTGGTCGTGTTCATCGGGAGGGCTTGGACGGAATAGGCGATGGAAATGAGGCCTGGCGTACCGCACAACGGAGGAAACGGCCTTGTGTTTGACCGGCCACGTTCGAAACGGGGTCCTGTTGATTGGGAGGGCTGGCGTCTCGCAAAGCGGAGAAACGGACCTCCTACGGTCAAACGGGGTCCCGTTGATCGGGAGGGTGTGGCGTGCCGCAAAACGGAGGGAACGGACCTCCTGCGATCAAACGGGGTCTGTTGATCGGGAGGGTGTGGCGTATCGCAAAACAGTCAAACGGGGTCCCGTTCGCCGGGAGGGTGTGGCGTGCGCAAAGCAGGACTCCACGGATACTGTTCATCTCCACCGTCGACCTCCTCCGGCCTCCACGGGCTACCGTCGACCTCCTCCACCTCCACGGGCTCCTGTTCATCCAGCCTCCACCGCGCTTCTCCACCGGCTCATCGTTCAACCACCCCTCTCCACGGGCACCCTCCACCGCTCATGCTCATCCAGCCCTCCACACCACGGGTCTGTTCAACCACCCTCCACGGCCACCCTCCACCGCTCATGCTCATCCACCCTCCACACCACGGGTTCCTGTTCATCCGGAGGCAACGCCACCGCTCATCGCTCATCCAACCCCCCGCAACGCCATTGCTCATCAATCGATCGGCTTGATTAGCGGCGATAGCGAAGAATCGCTCCATCGGGTTCGATTAACACCATCGATCGATCGCTCGGGTTCGATGCCAGCTCGCAACTGCGGTCTGTCGCTTCGGGTTCGATTAGAGCCCAACGCCTCGCTTCGGCTTGATTAGAGCCAACGTCGCGCACACGCCAGCGACGTCGAGAGAAAGCAGCGCATCGCTTCCGCCCCGACCTCCCACCGTAACCGCAACTCCCGAAATTTTCCTCCCTTGCTTCTACCACGGTTTTTTCCGTCATGGGCGGCCCAAAGAATGTCATGCAGCTGCGTCTCCGCCCGCCGGGACGAAAAACCCATTTTCTCATCATGATTTTTGTCATAGAAGTAGGAGCCCACCACATCTATGATGATACCGGGTTTTGTCACAATTATCATCAAAGAAGTGTCATATGTATGACAGGAAAAAAATTCGTTCGCCCCAAAATGTCACGGATGTGTCTTTTTTTTGTAGTGGTGGCACAGGTCAAAACGTCACTACTGTTGGGGAACCGGCCGGTCAATATGATAACAGGACTACTAACATAAACATGTAAATAAGATTGCTAATATAAACCCAACATCGTCAAGAAGACTACTAACATAAACATGTAAAGAGGGTATTATATCGCGCAAGACAATAGGTACTGACACAAACTAGAGTTCATCTTATGTGATTTGTGAATTGCATGTTGTCCTTTGAACTATTTGCCTTGACAATTACTGTCTGGTTGTCACAGTTCGTAAGTATAAGTGAGGCTGGCTTGTCAACCACTCGCAAATCCAAGTCATAGTGGATTTGCATCTTGGCATCTTGCCGGCACAAGCTGTGTGCTACACCTAAGCGAAGTTCTCGAGGGATTGTTCTACTTTTTTCGAGCAAAGCTAGGACAAGGAGGGTAACGTTTTACATTAAAGATTTTCAACCTGATTTGATCCGTATTTTGCTTTTAGTATATAATATAATAGAATAGATGTTCAACACGGATTGGAATTTTTTTTAACACGATGTAAAAAGTTTGTTAGTGTAATTTTTGAAAATATTGATAACATTCAATATAATTGTTTGCGACATTTAAAAATGTTCACGCATGTCAAAAGAAAATGCCCGCAATATTTTTCCAAAATTTTATACACTATAAAAATATGCGATAATTCGAAAAAAGTTTCCTACCATTCAATAAAATGTATGCGACATGTAAAAATATTTATATGTTCCAAACAAATGTTTGTGACATTTTAGAAAAAATGTATATATTATGTTAACAAATGTTCGCATAGTTAAAAAAAGCTTTGCATCATTTATAAAATATGTTCAACGTGTATTTGGAAATATTTAATCAATATTAAAAAATGTTCAACATATGTGTTCTCAAAAATGTTAATCATGTATTTAAAAAAAGTTCAAGATGTATATGCAAAATGTACAACATGTATTTGATGAAAGTAGGCATTTTTTACCAAAAGGAAAAAAATCTAACCCCCAAAAAGGTCATGGAGCTGCTATGTACCGGGGCGACTATTTCTCGCTTAACGAGATGGGAGGGATCGCTCGCTGAAGGGTCTACGCTAATCAGGCCGGCCCATTTGGGCACGCGCAGAGCAAAAGGAAAAACACACATAGAAAATGAAGCGTGGCGGGGATTCAAGCCACTGCGCTAGCTTTCAGTTGGTGAAAGTAGTAGAGCAAAGCCTACTTATAGAGAAAAGGAGCCGGGTTTTCTCCTGTTTTTTGGTTTTTCTTTTGTTTTTTCTTCTCCAAATTTTTAAATTTATTTCTTTAGTTTTTTTTCATTTTGTTTTTCCTTTGATTTATATTTGTTTCTTTTTCATTTTTTATACTTTGGTTTTTATTTGTTTCTTTTTGTTTTCATGCTACATTCTTATATAAATGATCAACATCTTTTAAAATACTTGTTCAAAAAATTTCAAATACCTGTTCAACATTTTATATACATCATCAACATTTTTTCAAATACGTGTTCAATATTTTAAAATATTCGTTCAACATCTTTCATGTACTAGTTCAAGATTTTTAATACTTATTCAACTTTTTAAAATACTTCTTCACCATTTTTAATATTTATTCAAGATTTTAAATACTTGTTCAAAAAATTTCATATACTCGTTCAACATTTTTTAAAATGATTATTCAACATTTTTTAAAATGATTATTCAACATTTTTCAGATACTTGTTCAACATTTTTAATCTAATGCAATATTTCAAAATACTTGTTCAACACTTTTCAAATTCTTGTTCAATGTTTTTTTAAACTTAATCTTTTTTTAACACTTATTCAACATCTTTAAAATACTTGTTCAACATTGCTAGTGTTTCCCGCGTGCATGGCCGGGCTCAACTGGCGGTTCCTTTCAGCAAGGGGTTCACTCCTGTCCCGCTTAATGCGAGACATAGGGGCGCCCTTATGTCTTCACGCGCTGAGGAAAGGTTCCATCTCCTAGAGGGCCCGACTATGGGTAGACCCACTATAGCGCTAGCATTCCACTGTTCGCATTGTCATGTAACGCAATTGTATCGCAAATAAAATTGTAGCACTTTTGCAATGTTTTCTTTACATCAACCAATTTTTCTTGATCAATAACAAAATGTTTGTGAATATGAACTGATGTTCCGGAATTTGAAAATCTTTCACGAGTTCAAAAAATGTTTGTGAATTTGAAAAATCTTTGTTAATTCAAAATTGTTCATGACTTCAAAAAATATTCTTAAATTTGAAAAATGTTACATAAAAAAATGTCCACATATTTGAAAATGTTTGCAGATTCCTAAAATGTTTATGAATTTAAAAATATGTTCATGGATTCAAAAATATTCACAGAGTATAAAATTTTCATGAATTTGAAAATTTTTCATGAATTTCAAAATGAACCAGAAATTTATAAGTATGTACATGTATTAAAATAAAATTATAATGCTTAAAATGTGCTCGCAAATCACCAAAATTCATGGATTTTAAAAATGCTCACATTAGACAAGTTATTTATGGATTCAAAAATTTACACATTTTAAATTTTCATGAATTTAGAAATGTTCATGAGTTTAAAAAGTTTCTTAATTGAAAAATATTCATGATGTCAAAAAAACCATGAATTCGAAAACACAAAAAAATTTGAGAATGCAAAGAAAAAAAGAACAAACAAACAAAAATGGTAAAAGTAAAAAAGGGATAAAACTAAAAATATCGACAAGACAAAATAGAAAGATATATTGCAAAAAAAAAACTTCTAGAACCTATCCAAAAACTGGATCGAATGTTCGAGAAGTTTTACAAAAACAGCTCCTCGTGCTCCCCCTAAGTTTTTTGGTCCACTCGACACGCCTATAGGTGATCACGAGCTTAACTGTTGCAAAAGGAGATACATTGCATTCGTGGCACAGGAAAAAAATACACATATTGGCCCGACCCATCTAGCGCTTGCCAACTACGACAAAGAGTAGTAAGGTAGATACTGCTCGCGCACAATACTACGAGCAAGGTCCAGGAAATGTCAAGTTTGAGAAGATTGGAGGATGCATGTGGCACGTGAGAGGCGTGAATGATGTATCTCTCGCTTATAGCCAGTATAGCCTTCGTCTATCCCTGAAGCGTGCGCATCTAGGGCCGACCCACAAGTAAAGTCGGTCGCTCGCTCATTTCACATACTGGTTTAGTCCTTATTTATTTATTATTTATTTTTCTTTTTCATTAGTTTTCTTCGGTTTTCTTTTTTTTTTGTCATCTTTTTCTTTGTTTCTTTCATTGTTTTTATCAGGTTTTTCTTGTCTTTCTTTTTTACTTCATTTTTTGTTTCTTTCTCTGTTTTTACTTTTTTTTTCTTTGCGGTTTTTCTTTGTTTCTTTGTGTTTCCTTTGGGGTTTTCATGGTTTTTTTTACATTTTTTAATACATCATGAACATTTTCTATGTACACCTTTGACAATTTTATATACATGATTAACATTTTGAAAAATTATTTGTTTTATATTTACTTTTTGCATGCACATTGTACTTTTTGTACACAAAGAACATTTTTGTATCCATGTTTAACATTTATGTGACGATATTTAAATTTCTTTGCAACATATATCTATTGATGTGCACTTTTTGTAAATGTGTACTTTTTGTATATGTCAGGAACATTTTATATATACATGTTTAACATTTTCTAAGTACTTGACTAACATTTGCTAAAACATATTTTTTTGTCTCAATCTACATTTTATGTATACAAAAGGAACATTTATTAAATACACAGTTAACATTGTCCAAATACATGATTAACATTTTTAAAACTTATAGTTCTTATATCTACTTTTCTCCATAGACATTGTGCATTTTTGTTCCTTTTTTGTATATATCCTAAACATTTCTTATATAGACAGTTAACAATTTTTACATTCCTGATTAACATTTTGTACAAATTTGTGTAAATTGTTTATTCAAATATATATATATATTTGTAACATTTCTATACTCATTTATAATATTTGTAAGTATAAACAAATGTGCACAAAAAGACAAAAATGTGAAAAAATCAGTGAAAAACGACTGGTTTTGCGGGTTGGCCCGCGCGCTGGCTATCTCAGTCAGGCGAGACAGCCATATTTCTCACGGGAACTCCTATGCGTCGCATTCTACGGCAGAATGTCGAGCTATCGCATAGGAGTTCCCTCAACTGGGCCGGCCCACAAGGCAACGAGCGGTGCAAAGAATTGAACGAACAACAACAACAGCGCTTCAGCTACGATTCGAACCTGCGACCGCAAGCCTACAGACAGGGATGCTAACCACTGCGCCCGAATCATTCTGATGGTCAAAAGGCAACACGAACACATTAGACATAGTTACACCGGCAGATCGGATTATTTTTCTTTTTTTCCGATCTTTTATTGTCAATTATGATTATATTTTTTACAAGTAGGAACGTTTTTGACAGAACCCATATGAGTATTAAAAAAATGTTAGCAATTTTTCGAATTTGCAAGCTAATTTGAAAAACAGGAACATTTTGAAGTTGTGGACGAATATTGAAACATAGGAACCTTTTTTTAATTACGATCAATTTTTGGTAAACACAAAAAAAGTTTTTCGAAAATGTGAACAAGTTTCTGATAGTGATATTTTTCGAAAAGGAGAACAAATTTTGAAATGTGAACAATTTTTTTTTTGTAAACATGAATATTTTCAAAACCATGAACTTTTTTGTAAACAGGGATATTTTCAGAATTTTCGAACAAAATTTTGAAATGGGAACGATTTTAAAAATAACAAATAAATTTTGGATTTTTAGAACAAATTTCGAAATGGAGAACAATTTTGTAAATCCCAAACAAATTTCAAATGTGAACAATTTTTCAATACGTGCACAAAAAATTGAAAAATAAGAACATTTTTGAATTTGTGAAAAAATTTGGAATTTGTGAACATTATTTAAAAAGGAACATTTTTGAAATCCATGCCATTATTTGCAAATTTCTCAAAAATGAAAAAATAATTCGAACATTTTTGAAAAGAGGAACATTTTCTAAAAAAATTGGAACAATTTTTTTGAAACTGGGAACATTTTTTTAATTTGTGAACAAATTTTGAAAAACGGGAACATTTTTTGAATTTGTGAACAAAATCGGAAAAGCAGGAACATTTTTTTGAAATCAGAAACAAAATTTGAAAATAAACTTGAAAAGAAAAACAAGAAAATAAAAAAGAAAGAAACAGAAAAAAGAAAAGAAAAAACGAAAAAGAAGAGAAATAGAAAAAAGAAAAACGAAAAAGAAACTGAAAAAAAAAGGCCGGTTCAGGAACCTTCTAGAAGGTTCCCAAAACCAGAAAAAAACCGGCTGGAATCATAGAAGATTCTTAAAAACCAGCGTCTGCTGAAACGCTAAAACGGGCCAGCCCACTCGGTCGCTCGGTCGGACCTCCTCCTGTGCGAAGCTTCGACAGCTTGCCGCAACGAGCGGCGAGTAGCATTTTCCATCTCTCACTGTTATAGGCGAGAGAGGCTTGACATGCGAGACGGGAGGGCTGAACTATTCCATGTGCGTGATCGCTAATATATGATATATGGCCCGGCTCATATATTTCCCTCTTAAAACAGATTTCTCCCATATATATTTTGAGTAATTTTGTTTTGACGATAGTTCATATTTCATTTTAATTTATTATTTCCAGCTTTCATTTAATTTTTATTTATTTTTGCCTTCTTATTTTCCCATATCTAAACTCATGATATCTGTCTAAATCCAGGAGTATTTTCGAATTCATGAAACTTCTTTGAAATTACAAGGAACGTATTTTGAATTACTGAATAGTTTTACAATTCTTAATCGTCTTTTCAATTCAATTTTTCAAATTAAGGAATATTTTCTAACCCATGAATGTTTTTAAAAATTCGAAATATTTTAGAAATTTTTCTATTTTCTATAAAACCATGATTTATTTTGAAAATTCAGGATTCTTTTAAAAAATTACAGACATTTTCAGTACTCATAGATTTTTTTGTTATAAACTTCCAAAAAATTTAAAATCGTGAACAATTATTCAGTTCACGAACATTTTAATAAATGTATGTGGTAGATTTTTATTGGAGGGGAGGGGGGCAGAAGGGTGGATTCATTACTCAAAATGAGGCATCAAGCGAATGCAAATAAAAATAAACACATACTTAACCACTGGATAGTTAGAATGCAGAGAGCCTACACCAACCGACACACACAAAATAGACTACCGGCAAATAGCATAGTCATATAACCAAAGCTATGCCTAAGTAAGCACAGAAAAATCTGAAGCGAGTAAATCCGCGATCGACAACCTACGACAATAACCATATCCGCATGAACCATATCATGACATCATAACGACAATGAGGTTCTTCAACATCAACGCCTTCAGTAAGGGAGCGACAATCGAGTGTCGCCGGATCCGACCACCAAAGCCAGACTCTAGGTTTTTACCCTGAAGAACCAGTTCAAGCATATCCGAGCAATGCCTTCAACAAGATAACGTTGCAAAACCATCGCCATTGCCAGGTATGCCAACTCGAGACACACCTAGGTTTCACCCTACAGCTCGAGACTAGGTACTCGAGGAGCACTACCATCGAAGTCAAACATGTGCCGTCACCATCACTTTTCCACAATCCTAGCAGTTACGTGCTCTGGAATAGAAACCAATCGCCGCCGCTGCATAAATATACCCTTTGCGTCAAGTCGTCGTCCATAGATTACATCTTACTTTCAATGGCAACCACAAGATCCAGAGAGAGTGACCCTCACAAAGAATTTTAGATGGCCAGCGCAATCCGCGGCGAGGGCGCCTTCGCAGGACAGGGTGGTCATCATGAACCAACATCAACAACGACAAAGAACCTCACCACTGGCTGCCACCTCGCTGACCATGAGCACCAGCGCACAGCTCCGGTGAAGCCTACACGACCGTCCGCCAGACTCTGCACCGGAGTTGTAGCCATCCAACGGAACCATGCTGGGGGCTAGGCAGAATCTCCAATCCACATCACTTGTGCGTTCAGTATGCAGCGCCGTGGAGATTGATCGACCCGCAGTCCAGGCCAGCGATCTGCACCTCGCCGTAGCCCAGCCCTTGGCGGCAGCCACTAGGCGAGGCATGCACCGGCTGGCTGCACTCCCCAGGCCACGACGGCTTGGTTCAGAGCAGAGGCCAGCAACAAAACTGCACCGGTGGCGTTGTCAGCTGAGATGTTCCATCAGAATAATGGTAACTAGCGTGTGAGGGAGAGAGACCCTGCCGACATCGGATACCGCATGAGGCTTTGCCCCTGGTGTGGCCGGCCGGCGGCGGCGAGGGAGAGAGACCCCGGAGACATCGGGTGACATGAGCGACTAATAATGTGTTTGGTTCAGGAACGAAGTGGAATAGAATGTCATGGTTCCATTCCACTGTAATGGGTTGGTTTATTCCCTGTGTTTGGTAGAGTGCAGTTTGTTCGGTGGGTCGCTCACGCGTTATGCTTGTATTAGGACCACCAATATTGGAGGTCCTACTGGACGTTTATTGTTCCATGCCGGTCCATTTAGCATTTAGTTATTGATTTCATTGTGCAATCTTTTTCTTTTCTTTCTTATTCTTTTTGTCGGTTATTCAAGAAGATAAGAATATTTAGTTATTACAAAAAATTGAACGAACAACAACAACAGCGCTTCAGCTACGAATTATGAAGTTTCATCGAAGACAACGAATTATGAAGTTTCATCTCACCCGAGTGCACCGCATGAAATATCTTGGACAATACTTAGAACCAGATGCTGCTTTTCATGATAATGGTACACGTGCTGCGGGGATTGTCCTGAGAAATAACATTGGTGAAACGGTTGCTGGTGCAGCTTGTCTACTTGACTACTATTGATGCCACCTCGGCTGAAGCCTTGGTAATGTCGAAGGGGCTGGAGCTGCTCGAGAGGTAGGCGTGCACAAATATTATCGTTGAATATGACTCACTGGAATTGATAAATGCATGCAAGGGTGAGGTTGATATGTTCAGTGTTGGGGAACGTAGTATTTCAAAAAAATTGCCTACGATCATGCAAGATCCATCTAGGAGAAGCATAGCAACGAGCGGGGAGAGTGTGTCCACGTACCCTCGTAGACCGAAAGCGGAAGCGTTATATCAACGCGGTTGATGTAGTCGTACATCTTCATGATCCGACCGATCCTAACACCGAACGTATGGTACCTCCGTGTTTAGCACAAGTTTAGCTCGATGACGTCCCTCGTCCTCTTGATCCAGTTGAGGCTGAGGGAGAGTTCCGTCAGCATGACGGCGTGGCGACGGGGATGATGAAGTTACCGGTGCAGGGCGACGCCTTAGCACTACGATGATATGACCGAGGTGGAAAACTATGGAGGGGGTGCACCGCACACGGCTAAAGATCAACTTGTGTGTCTATGGGGTGCTCCCTCCCCCGTATATAAAAGAGGGGAGGAGGAGGCCGGCCGGCCACAAGGGGCGCGCCCAAGGGGGGGAATCCTACTCCAACTAGGAATAGGTTCCCTCTTTTCCTAGTCCAACTAGGAGAAGAAGGAAGGAGAGGGAGAGGGAGAGGGAAAGAGGGGTCGCGCCCCCCTCCCCTTGTCCTATTCGGACTCCCTTGGGGGGAGGGGGGCGCGCCACCTCTTGGCTGCGGCGCTCTCTCCCCTAAAGCCCACTAAGGCCCATAACGTCCCGGGGGGTTCAGAAACCTCCCAAGACTCGATTTTATCCGAAACTATCTGGAACACTTCCGGTGTCCGAATAACATGGTCCAATGTATCAATCTTTATGTCTCGATCATTTCGAGACTCCTCGTCATGTCCGGGATCTCATCCGGGACTCCGAACAACCTTCGGTACATCAAATCACATAAACTCATAATACCAATCGTCATCGAACGTTAAGCATGCGGACCCTACGGGTTCGAGAACTATGTAGACATGACCGAGACATATTTTCGGTCAATAACCAATAGCGGAACCTGGATGCTCATATTGGCTCCTACATATCCTACAAAGATCTTTATCGGTCAAACCGCATAACAACATACGTTGTTCCCTTTGTCATCGGTATGTTACTTGCCCGAGATTCGATCGTCGGTATCATCATATGTAGTTCAATCTCGTTACCAGCAAGTCTCTTTACTCTTTCCGTAATGCATCATCCCACAACTAACTCATTAGTCACATTGCTTGTAAGGCTTATAGTGATGTGCATTACCGAGAGGGCCGAGAGATACCTCTCCGAAACACGGAGTGACAAATCCTAATCTCGATCTATGCCAACTCAACAAACACCATCGGAGACGCCTGTAGAGCATCTTTATAATCACCCAGTTATGTTGTGACATTTGATAGCACACTAAGTGTTCCTCCAGTATTCGGGAGTTGCATAATCTCATAGTCATAGGAACATGTATAAGTCATGAAGAAAGCAATAGCAATAAACTAAATGATCATGGTGCTAAGCTAAAGGATGGGTCTTGTCCATCACATCATTCTCTAATGATGTGAACCCGTATATCAAATGATAACACATGTCTATGGATAGGAAACTTAACCATCTTTGATTAACGAGCTAGTCAAGTAGAGGCATACTAGGGACACTCTATTTGTCTATGTATTCACATATGTAATAAGTTTTCAGTTAATACAATTCTAGCATGAATAATCAACATTTATCATGATATAAGGAAATATAAATAACAACTTTATTATTGCCTCTAGGGCATATTTCCTTCAGTCTCCCACTTGCACTTGAGTCAATAATAAAGATTACATAGTAATGATTCTAACACCCATGGAGTCTTGGTGTTGATCATGTTTTGCTCGTGAGAGAGGCATAGTAAATAGGTATGCAACATTCAGATCCGTGTGTATTTTGCAAATCTCTATGTCTCGTTCCGACACTAGATGACGGATGCAATTGAAGCGTCTCTTGATGTGCTTGGTTCTCTTGTGAAATCTGGATTCCTTCCCCAAGGCTATTGCTACAGTATTGTCACAAAAGATTTTCATTGGACCCGATGCACTAGGTATGACACCTAGATCGAATATGAACTCCTTCATCCAGACTCCTTCATTTGCTGCTTCCGAAGCAGCTATGTATTCTGCTTCACACGTAGATCCCGCCACGACGCTTTGCTTAGAACTGCACCAACTGATAGCTCCACCGTTTAATATAAATACGTATCCGGTTTGTGACTTAGAGTCATCCGGATCGGTGTCAAAGCTTGCATCGTAACCATTTACGACGAGCTCTTTTTCACCTCCATAAACGAGAAAGATATCCTTAGTCCTCTTCAGGTATTACAGGATGTTCTTGACCGTTGTCCAGTGATCCACTCCTGGATTACTTTGGTACCTCCCTGCTATACTTATAACAAGGCACACATCAGGTCTGGTACACAACATTGCATACATGATAGAACCTACGGCTGAAGCATAGGGAATGACTTTCATTTTCTCTCTATCTTCTGCAGTGGTCGGGCATTGAGTCTGACTCAACTTCACACCTTGTAACACAGGCAAGAACCCTGTCTTTGCTTGATCCATTTTGAACTTCTTCAAAATTTTGTCAAGGTATGTGCTTTGTGAAAGTCCAATTAAGCATCTTGATCTATCTCTATAGATCTTGATGCCCAATATGTAAGCAGCTTCACCGAGGTCTTTCATAGAAAAACTCTTATTCAAGTATCCTTTTATGCTATCCAGAAATTCTATATCATTTCCAATCAACAATATGTCATCCACATATAATATTAGAAATGCTATAGAGCTCCCACTCACTTTCTTGTAAATACAGGCTTCTCCAAAAGTCTGTATGAAACCATATGCTTTGATCACACTATCAATTCCAACTCCGAGAGGCTTGCGCCAGTCCATAAATGGATCGCTGGAGGTTGCACACTTTGTTAGCATTCTTTGGATCGACAGAACCTTCTAGTTGCATCATATACAACTCTTCTTCCAGAAATACATTCAGGAATGCAGTTTTGACATCCATTTGCCAAATTTCATAATCATAAAATGCAGCAATTGCTAACATGATTTGGATGGACTTAAGCATCGCTACGGGTGAGAAAGTCTCATCGTAGTCAACTCCTTGAACTTGTCGAAAACCTTTCGCAACAAGTCAAACTTTGTAGGCAGTAACATTACCATCTGCGTCAGTCTTCTTCTTGAAAATCCATTTATTCTCTATGGCTTGCCGATCATCTGGCAAGTCAACCAAAGTCCATACTTTGTTCTCATACATGGATCCCATCTCAGATTTCATAGCCACATCGACTTTGGAACCATTTCCCACGCGCATCGTCACCTCGTCCTTAGCCAATCTTTGTTTAATCCGTACCCATGTTTCGAGTTGCGAATATGAGCAACAGAACCAGTATCAAATACCCAGGCGCTACTACGAGCATTAGTAAGGTACATATCAATAACATGTATGTGGCACCCCGGCTCAGAGAAACCAGAACGCCCCGTATTCCAGCCCAGAGATCGAGGAGAAGTGAAAGATCGTAGATGTCGCCTAGAGGGGGGGTGAATAGGCGCTTTAAAATAATTACGGTTTAGGCTTGAACAAATGCGGAAAAAACCTAGCGGTTAATTTTTCAAACACAAAACCTAAAACAACTAGGCTCACCTATGCACACCAACAACTTATGCTAAGCAAGATAATCAACTATGTGATAGCAAGATATATGACAAAGAACAATATGGCTATCACAAATTAAAGTGCATAAGTAAAGGGCTCGGGTAAGAGATAACCGAGGCACGCAGAGACGACGATGTATCCCGAAGTTCACACCCTTGCGGATGCTAATCTCCGTTTGGACCGTTGTGAAGGCACAATGCTCCCCAAGAAGCCACTAGGGCCACCGTAATCTCCTCACGCCCTCGCACAATGCAAGATGTCGTGATTCCACTAAGGGACCCTTGAGGGCGGTCACCGAACCCGCATAAATGGAAACCCTTGGGGCGGTCACCAACCCGTACACTTTGGCAACCCTTGGGGCGGTCACGGTACCATCAAATTGCTCGGGCGATCTCCACAACCTAATTGGAGACCCGACGCTTGCCTGGAGCTTTACACCACAATGATTGAGCTCTAACACCACCAACCGCCTAGGGCGCCAAGGCACCTAAGAGGAACAAGCTCTAGGGTGCCCAAACACCCAAGAGTAATAAGCTTCTCAAACTTCACTTCCACGTATCACCGTGGAGAACTCAAACCGATGCACCAAATGCAATGGCAAGGAACACGGAGTTCCCAAGTCCTTCTCTCCCAAATCCCGCCAAAGCAACTAATGCTTGGGAGGAAAATGAGAGGAAGAACGAAAGAAGAACACAAGAACTCCAAGATCTAGATCCAAGGGTTCCCCTCACTTAGAGGAGAAAGTGATTGGTGGAAATGTGGATCTAGATCTCCTCTCTTTTCCCTCAAAACTAGCAAGAATCCATGGAGGGATTGAGAGTTAGCAAGCTCAAGAAGGTCAACAATGGGGGAAGAACACGAGCTCAAAGGATAAGGTTCAATGGGGAAGAAGACCCCTTTTATAGGTGGGGAAAATCCAACCGTTATGCTCACAACCCGCAGAGCGGTACTACCCGTCGTCCTCACGGTACTACCGCTAGGGATCATGGTACTACCGCTATGGTACAAAAAAATACTTCCGCACCTACCTCCGCAGGACTTGGGACGAGTTTTTGGTCCGGAGCGGTACTACCGCTGTAGGAGCATGCAGTAGTACCGCTCTCGAGCGGTAGTAAAAATTGCATCCGCTCCAATTCGCGGTAGTATTCTTCGCAGCCTTTTCGTAACACCAAAACTACCATAACTTCGCATTCGGACTCTTCAATTGACGAAACCAAGTTTGTTGGAAAGCTAGAGACAAGGGCTAACACAATCTTGAGAGAAATACCAATAATAAGCAAATGAGAAAAGGCGCAAAAGAAAATGGTGAGAACCCTTCCTCGGAAAAGACCGGTAAAACCTCCAACATCGAAAACATCATAGAAGACGCATGCAAACTCCGTTTTCGATGAACTCAAGCTTGTCATAAAGATGACCATAAGCTCTAAGACTCACAAAGAGAACCAAACAAGAACCAAGAAACATGATGCAAGGATGCAATGGTTTGAGCTCTCGACGAACAATACGATCAAGCTACTCACTTGAGAGCCCCCCTTGATAGTACGGCTATCGATCCTATAACCCGGTCTCCCAACTACCACCATGAGACCGGTAAAATAGAAAACCTATCAAGGGCAAACCTTTGCCTTGCACATGATCCACTTGAGCTAGATGATGACGATCTTGTCCTCCTCAAGATGGACCACCTTTCTTGATTGCGTTGGGTCGATGGAGACTAGATGATTGCTCCCCCATACTCCACTATGGGTGAGCCACTCTTTGGCACATCTTCACAAGTCCATTGACACCACAATGGATGGCAAGCTTCAAGCACTTGATCTCTTCGTGATGCTCCACTTGAACTTGCACACGGCAATCTTGATGACGATTACCACTTGATGTCATCCTTTCCATGGGTTGTATGATATCTTCCTCTTGACGCAAGCCCATGGACACGTACCTAACCCCACATAGACTCTCACATAGACCATGGGTTAGTACACAAAGTGCAATGGATAATGCTTACCATACCATGGGATCACTTGATCCCTCTCGGTACATCTTCTACGCTTTGTGAGTTGATCAACTTGATTCACTCTTGACTTAGTCTTGATCAACCTTGAATCTTTCCAACTCTCTTCGTTTGGATGATGTCTTGAAGGTAAACATGAATGATCACACAATCTTCTTCTTCAAGACATGCTTGCAATAAGCTCAACACTCACATGACCAATCTTTGGATAATTCCTTAATAGCACCTTGGTCAACACATAAACTCCTTGAAACCAACACATGGACTTCAAGAAATGCCTATGGACAAATCCTTCAAATATAACTCAATGCAACCATTAGTCCATAGAGAATGTCATCAATTACCAAAACCACACATGGGGGCACCGCATGTCCTTTCAAGAAGTCTTCTATAATATGGCACTTCTTAGCATAGAACAAATCATCTCTTTATTACAATCTATATTGGGTACAAGGGGTTTGATATAACAAGGAATTACATCGGCACGGCGACACTACGCCTGCCACTGTGCTCTATGCAAGCAGCAGAACAACTCGAAGCAGCGGAATAACTTCTAGCAGCAGAACAACGACGACGGTGGTGAACTCAACTCTGTAGGGACTCTGGCTGCAACGCTTATCCTAGCTCGCAAACAAGGGATCCACGGAAAACAAGCAATCAAATCCGGCATGACCTGCAAACTGGCATGACACGCAAGGTCAGTACATTGAATGTACTTGCAAGCTCACATAACCAGAAGCATTCAAGACAAACAACAGCATGGCAATTACATGTTAAGCAGGAATTTTCATGAGATCATCAGAATAACAAGGCATGAACAACATGAACATGATACAGCTAGAACAATATGAGCATGGCATGAACATATAAACATGATGATACTAACATGCAACATGATGACACTATCATGCACCACTTATTCTGCTTGGGTTACCTCGTAACCATCACATGCATCACTTACCAGCATCGGACATCACACGATCATCTCAGGATGAAATCAATCTTGGTATAAACAATACCGTAGTAACCATTACATGACCACAAGGAGCTTGATCCTTACCCATGATTCTCGCACAACATCACGAATATCCAACAACTCGGTATCCTCGATACCACCATGATCATCTCACGATCACAACCAAATATCCATCAACTCGGTATCCTTGATACCACGGTGGTCATCTCACGATCACACCCAATCTCTTTCTCATCATCGAACCAGGGTTGTTAGGCCAACTCCATCGCGCGACCCTATCCTGTCCGCCCCTGTCCGTTTGGGGTAAAACGGACAAACCAGATGGCCCAGCGGTAGACTCCATTTTGCTTTTTCGTCCGTTTCACCCCATCCCTGGACCAAAGTTGGTCTCGTTTTGAGGCAAAAGCGGACAGAAAGCGGACGCAGCAGCCTCGTCCCTCGTCCGCTCGTGTCCGGCCGGGCCCATATGTCAACCTCTCTCCCACCTACCCCGCTTTTCTCTCTCTCGTCTCTCTCGTCCACCCCTCTCTCTCTCTCTCCTCCCTTTCCACCCACCTCCCCCAACCGCTTGCAGCAAAGCGCGAGCACATCGGGCGACGACGGCAGCAAGACAGCATCGTCTGCAGCGGCGCACAAGCCGGCGGCGGCGGCAAGCACGACCCCAAACGGACATGGGGCATGGGGCCTCGCCTCGCCGTCGTTGAGGCCTCGCAGCCAACGCCGCAGTATCTTATGCGGTGTAGGTCTGTACGCCAATGACGAAGCGCCAGAAGGCGGCAGGCGGCGGGCAAGACGGCACGCTGTGGCGGGCGGCGAGGCAAGAGGGCGACGGGCGCCAGGGTTCTCCGCGTTCGCGCTTATCGCCGACGAGGCCCGCGATCGCACGACGAGAGATGGGGCGCGGCCGAACTCGCCATGGCAGGGCGGGGGCGGGGCTCGCGGCGCGCTGCCGAAGCCGCCTTGGCCGGGCGGGCGGGCGCTTGTGGCGCGGCCGAAGCTTCGCTGCGGGCCGGGGTGGGCGCCTTGCTGGCGCTGCCGTGCTTCGCCCTTCTACGGCCGAAGCTTCGCGTGGGCGCGGCGCGCGTGGATGGCCGGGTCGAGCTCGCGACGATCGGGTCGGGCGCGGCGCCTTGTGGCTGGGCGGGGTGAGGGCGCGACCTTCTTTGGCGGAGCGGGACTCGCCGGAGCTTCGCAGACGCTGCCTGCGGTGAGTCGAGGTGGCGGGGAAGCGGACATTTTTTGGGGTTGGTCACCGCGGTGGGCGCCTCAAACTGAAGCCGGACACTCATGTCATTTTTGACACCTATCGACACCCCAAACGGACGAAATCCGGACAAAATGGACGTCTGTTTGGGGTCGTGCGGTGGAGTTGGCCGTATTAATCAAGTTATTATTATTACTGTTGCCCCATAGTGTGACCGACACGAACTGGGCCCTTATCCGCGGGCACTGCTATCGATAGACTAATACACTCTGCAGAGGTAGCGCACTTTACCCACACTACGGAACCCATGGCCTCGCACTCCCATTCGGGTCGACCAACGGCATTCCGACAGAACTCTCCCATTGCCATGACACTCTTACGACCACTCCGACCAACTCCCCACTGGGCTTAGTCCTGGGTGACCCAACCTACCAAAGGCAAAACTACCACCGTCGTGGCAAATAAACAGTCCCAAACGGGGACACGGTACCATAACAACAACGGGTCCACAAGGTTATGTCTGCTTACCGGCCAGGGTAACGCATGCCCATAACCTTCCCTTGTTGGAGGCACCGACAAAAGGCATGACAACGGACGACTAACGGCCTCCCCATAAAGGCAAATGTGGTTGCACTTGTCAGCCCGATATGGTGGCACCATGACTCCGCCAACAGTTGTTCAAGTTCAATTAAGTCCGGTTAAACTTGAATGCAATAAGCTGAGTCATATGAAAATAACATGATGCAACTACAATACATGAGCATGACATCAACATAAGCATGGTTGTGCATCATTACTTCTTAACAATACAACAACAAATCATATATCTGACTGAGCATGGCATACTGACTAGCATGAACATCACAAGTATACACTTCTCAGAAACATAGCTGGACTACTAGCATCAACAATAAACATCATGCAAGAACATATCAATAATGCTACCATGCAAGCATTTAACCAACTGGATGCAATGGAACGTGCATAACGACGCAAGACTCGGGACGCATTTACACATGCAATCAAGACCATCACCGACAACAACATGTACTACTAGCAAGCATAAACATATGAAAGGAATACTAGCAGGAATACTTGATAACCAAATGCAAGACACATAGCACGAGAGTGAACATGAAACTCTAAGCATCACCAGAACAACGGTAACCATATTTTAAACAAACAAACATTTATTAACAATTCAAGTTGAAAACCATGGCTACTGCATGACCATCATGCAAGTGGGTATTGTGGCTTGCCTGGGAATGAAGAAAGCACCGGGGAGAAGTGCAGAAGGATCGCGGAAAGACTTGCCGGAACCACTTCTCTCTCGAAAGGGGCTGGTTAACAGCAAGGGCAAAAATGGTCATTTCCACTGTGTGAGCACCTGATGAAAATGATAACAGAAGTTTGGGCTCAAAGAGACGAAGAAGTAGGCTTTGGATTCACCTCGATCGGAGTTGTGGTTGAAAAGATACAAAGGTTTGAAAGTCAGGGACTAATCTGCAAAAGAACCACTGCAAACAGGTCCCTGGGCTGAAAAGAGAAAACGTATTCCCAGAAAATACGTCTTCAGAACGGGGCAAGCGTATTTTCGGATAAAGCAGAGACGGAATACGCTTACTTCACGCGAAAACTTATTCTGCTGAAGCACGCTTCCACTTATCCACGTGGACAGTGGCGGGGTCGGGCTGCTGGGTCGCTTACAGGTGGGGCCCGCCATTGACTCTCTCTCTCCTTCTCACCTCGTCTTCCTCCTCCCGCGCCTGGACGAGCAGGGGCGAGGCAGAAGCGCTGCCGGCGACGGCCCCGGCGACTCCGGCCGTCTCCGACCGAGACGAGAGCACCAGCGAGATCAGGACGGGTCGCCGCTTCCATCCAGATCTCGCACGGGCGCCTAGGAAGAGCTAAAACGGCGGCGTCTCGTGGCAACAGAAGGCAGGGGAGGCGGAGGACGATCATGGGGACGGCGGCCAAAGCTACTCCGGCGACTAGTTGAGGGGCGGGGGAGTCCCGGTGGGTATTGGGGACTCCTCTGGTGGTGGTAGAAGGGAGGGAGGGACTCGGTGTTGAACGAATTTAGGCGGCGGCCGGCGGGGATGGCTCGGCCATGGGAGGGGCAGGAGAGCACCTCGGGCTCGGTTGAGTGTTCGGGGAGAGATCTGGGAGTGAGGGGAGGGATATGGAGTGCTCGAAGGGCTCGGGGAAGGCCTATATATAGGCGGGGCGTTGATGCCGAGCCGGTCGCCGCCGTGCACGTCCGGCCACGGTTCTGCCGTGCTCCCGATCACGGGGAGGGCACGGGATCACGACGAGAAGGAACCGGACGAGCCTCAGAGCTCACGGATCAGAGGAGGCCAAGGGAAACACGGGGAGGAAGCGGACAGAGGAGGAAGACGACGGTCGGCTACAACGCGTCCGTGGGCGCGCGGCGACGAGCGCCGACGAGGAAGCGTACGGAGGGGAAGATGGCTCCAGGAGTACGGCACCGACGCGGGGAACACGGTAGACACACTCACGATCGCGAAGACGACCAGAAGGGAGCCGACGAAGCAGAAACGGCGCCCTGGACGCGGCCACTACGCACAGAGCGCGTGCACAGGCTTGCCAGCTGCGCGGTCAGCATGATACAGTGAACAGGGAGGTTACGAGAGAATTGCAAACTATGTCTTTTAGCTAGCCCTTCCAGAGTGGAGCGTTTATGTGCCATTGGCTCGATCTGAGGCAGCGCGATTGGGTTGAAATAGAGCTCTGAAGTTTACTGCATCAAACTTGGAAGAGCACTGCTGATCAGCAGGAAACTGATTGGGTCAAATGGTGTTGTCTGTGATGATTAAATAAGGAAAGACTATAGTCCTAGAGAGTTTAAGGATAATTGGGCCACAAAACAATATAGTTGCTGCTTAACCCCAAAAATTGGTCCAGAATCAAGATTTGGATGATGCACTCACATGGTGAAGCCACTTGAGCTGAAATTTGGCAAGGCTTAGTGATTTGGACAGATAATGGTTCTGTAAAAATTTCGTACCAATTGGATTCATCAAAATGGTACTTCCTTCACAGCTATTCTCTCTGTCCAGAAACTTGCAAAAATCCTAGAGAAATATTGGCTTGATGAAATATTCCCAAAATGTGTGGAGGTAGGTTATATAGATATTAGAAGGCCTAGAAAAAATTTCATCCTTAATGGACCGAGATAAAATATACTTGCTTCACAAACTAAAAATTTGGACAGAATCAAAGATTTGAGGATGAGCTCACATGGAGGCATGACATGAGCTCAACTTTGGTGGAGGTCTATGATATGATGATATTGAGGACGATGCAAAATTGCAACTCACTTGGATATGCCTAGCTTGTACCTCCTTCACAAAGTTTCTTTCTGGACTGAAACTTCGGAAAATCATAATTAAAATAAATACTAGACAAATGAGGTTGCATTTTCGCATGTGGCAATGATATGGACAGGAAAAGATGTCCAAGGAGTTTGTGGTCAATTGGGAAAAGATAAATAGCACTTGCTTCACAAACTGCCATTCAAGACAGAATATGAACGTAATTAATTGAGCATGATGGGAAACATGGCCAATGAAGTATTTTGCCATATTTGAGTAATATATGACCCAAAAAATTTATGAGAATTATTTGGGAATTTAAGGAGTGATGGAAATATAGGTTGCTTCACAACCTAGGGCAAATTGAGTTATTTATTTAATAGAAAAGGAATATTCCCAATAAAAAAGAATATTGGGATTTGGTCCAAGGTGGAAATGTAAAGGTCTAGGGAAGGATTTGAGGTTGACAAGCCACTCTGGAAGCAAAGAAGAGGTCATCTTCTTCAGCCTGCACACATAGCCAAGAAAAGGAAACTCTGCAAAACTTGAAAAAACAAAAGAAAAAGAAAGGGCCAAAAATCAGGCTGTTACAACTCTTACCCCCTTAAAGAAATCTCGTCCTCGAGATTTGGTTGCTCAGGGAACAAGTATGAATATACTGACTTAAGGAAACCGTTTCCAACTTAGGTATCATTTTTCCCTTTATTGTTGTTCCCACTAAATTTTTACCTGACTGGCCCTGGGGCGGTTTGTTTTACTGTATCCACATTCTGACATATCTTACCTGGCTTGTTCATGCTTATACATGCTCAAATTTCTTTTTAGATCTGCTGACTTAGATGAGTGTGAGTTGTATTCATGACTGAAATATATGTTCGTCTCACAAATTCAAGAGTGACTTCCGATTGCTGTGTTTGTACTAACAACCTTTCATGAAGTGGTGATCAGGTTTTTCTGATGAACACCCAAGCTCTAACTCCTTGCATTGGGTTTCTCCACTAAATGCAAATCCTTCGGGTTCCAAACAGTGAGTTGAGGCATAACCATTTTCCTGACAGATTTTGACTAATCGCATGAATTTCTGAGTCATCCTGACTGGCTTCACTGTCTTGAGTATCAGATTCATACCAAATATTTGATTGTCGCCTGTCGTGGCCAGCATGAAGGGGTATGACCTTATATAGTAATATCCTTAGACTTGATTGACGGTAGTTCTGACAGAAGAATTTTGTTCACGATGGGCTATCCATGATGATTCACATAAGCGAGGGCTCATGCTTCGAGACTGTTATTCGCATTCTAATTGCTCATTCTGTCGGTATGTCCATGAGGATAGTAGGTTGTGTGATGCTTCACCATAGCTGCTGGAGTCAAACTGTTGAATTGACCCTTAGTCTGACTTCACAGACTCAGACATTTGATATTGACAAGTCTGAGCATATACTGTCAACGGAGCGGGTTGTCTGGATATGGGGTGCTTACCAAAATTGTGTAGACCCCGTAGATGAATATTCATGGTGATCGATACTGACTCAGACGTTCCGGGGTATCTACACCATGTGGGTCTTGCAACAATTTTCATACTTGTATCTCCGGTCTTGCTCCTGCATTATTGTTCTCTTTGTCTGGATCCTTTGCTGAAAGAGCTTGATCATATTGCATTCTTGTGTGACCATAGGGACTGTCGGGTGCAATATTCTAACAGGCATACTTTTATCCTCATCTCCTGACATGGTAGCATCATTCAAATTGCATGTTCATCGTCTCTCAAGTTTTAACCGTAGGGAAGTGATCATCTGAACCCTTGCAAGAAATCGGCAAATAAATCAGTAGCCACCAGAACGGTCTTTACAACTCAGATGTGGGACATCACTGAAATAACTCAACCACGGCCCAAGACAACCGAAAATCAACTCAGAGCATGAGACCGTGTTGATAAGAAAAAAGTGGCAGTTCCCTAAGACGGCCGAAAAGCAGCTCAGAGCAAAGGGCCACTATCTCAAAAAGAAACTCAACGGCTGTACGAGACGGCCGGAAAGCAGCTCAGGACTCGTGGCAGTTGTTGAATAGAGAAATATAAAGTCAACGTCCACCCTGGTCAGCCAAAAACAGCTCAGAACACAGGCATGGTGCCGTTACCAGAGAAAAGTAGACAAGGGCTCATCAGAATCATATTCTAGGTTCACTAGTACTTGTACAGAGCTCAGTGTTGTCGTCAATCTTCATAGTCCTTTGTCACACTGAGGTGTATATCTGACTTCCTTCTTTTAACAATACTCCTATGGTGGTCAGATTTATCATTGTTCCAGTGACTTGCAAGACCCTGGGTGGTATGCTTACCGCATATATATGGGAATCTGATTCCTGAGACAGACGTGTGTTCTGACTGATTCTTGCTTCTGGCCAAACTGTTGCGGATCTGATTCTTGGGATTTACTGCCATATGCGGTCAATTCACAGCGTACTATCTTGTACCAATGCCTTACTGAGGAAGATTGGATGGCTTGTGCTCGAAACTTTCATGAGACAGCTTGCCGAAGAAGACTGGATATCATGCTTCAGAAGATTACCCCTTAAAGACTTTGCTGGGGAAAGACTCGATACCTTATGTCGAAAGCTTTTGCGATTGCTTACTGAAAAAGGCAGAGTACCTTGCACGAGAAATCATCCATGTATCGTACTGAGGAAGATAGATAAATCTTGCCTTAGAAGCTTCTCTGGTTGCTTGCGAGGGAAAAGTGGGTTGCTTACACCAGAAGCTTCTCATTGTGATATGCGGACCAATTATCACATATCCATACCATCTTAATATTTCTGATGCTGATTTCTTGTATGAAACGGGGTTTTGCAGGACTATCCTTCCTTTTGAGTATTGAGTACATGCCATATTTTTGCTTGCTTCCAGGCATATCGTGTTTCAAAATCATCCTCAACGAAAAATCAAACGTGTATCTGAGCCATACCTTTGACTGATAATATTCTGTCAGTCTTGCACACAATTTATCTTCTTGCTGATCTAATCATTTCTGCTATGAAGAGTGCACACTGAGACAAACTTGATTATTCAGTATCATGATCAGATATCCCCAATCCCAATGCAGTCGGCTAAGAATTCCATACTGTTGTGAGGAGTGCACATTAATGCAAACTTGATACTGAGGGTCCATCCAGGATTTCTTTTGCATTTAGACGAGATATTCCAAATTTCACTGCAGTCTACTGGTAATTTCTTTCTTTTTAGCTGAGGTTCCAAATTTCTTGCTGACTCTTCGGGTCTGGTGTCGGTTGACGAGCAAATTTCTTGCAGTAGAAGCACTCAGTCTTAGACTTAGGTCCAGACTTGGGTTTCTTCACTTGGGCAGCAACTTGCTTGCCGTTCTTCTTGAAGTTCCCCTTCTTCCCTTTACCCTTTTTCTTGAAACCAGTGGTCTTGTTGACCATCAACACTTGATGCTCCTTCTTGATTTCTACCTCTGCAGCCTTTAGCATCGCGAAGAGCTCGGGAATAGTCTTGTTCATCCCTTGCATATTATAGTTCATCACGAAGCTTTTGTAGCTTGGTGACAGTGATTGAAGAACTCTGTCAATGACACTATCATCAAGAAGATTAACTCCAAGTTGAGTCAAGTGGTTGTGGTACCCAGACATTATGAGTATATGTTCACTGACAGAACTATTCTCCTCCATCTTGCAGCTATAGAACTTATTGGAGACTTCATATCTCTCAATCCGGGCATTTGCTTGAAATATTAACTTCAACTCCTGGAACATCTCATATGCTCCATGATGTTCAAAACGTCGTTGAAATCCCAGTTATAAGCCGTAAAGCATGGCACACTGAACTATCGAGTACTCATCAGCTTTGCTCTGCCAGACATTCACAACGTCCGGTGTTGCTCCTGCAGCGCGTCTTGCACCTAGCGGTGCTTCCAGGACGTAATTCTTCTGTGCAGCAATGAGGATAATCCTCAAGTTACGGACCTAGTCCGTGTAGTTGCTACCATCATCTTTCAACTTAGCTTTCTCTAGGAACTGTTGGGGAACGTAGCAGAAATTCAAAATTTTCTACGCATCACCAAGATCAATCTATGGAGATTCTAGCAACAAGAGGAAAGGAGAGTGCATCTACATACCCTTGTAGATCGTTAAGCGGAAGCGTTCATGAGAACGGGGTTGAAGGAGTCGTACTCGTCGTGATCCAAATCACCGGAGATCCTAGTGCCGAACGGACGGCACCTCCGCGTTCAACACACGTACAGCCCGGTGACGTTTCCCACGCCTTGATCCAGCAAGGAGAGAGGGAGAGGTTGAGGAAGACTCCATCCAGCAGCAGCACAACGGCATGGTGGTGGTGGAGGAGTGTGGCAATCCAGCAGGGCTTCGCCAAGCACCACGGGAGAGGAGGAGGAGGAGAGGTAGGGCTGCACCAAGAGGAGAAGTTCTCATGTGTATGGCAGCCCCAAAACCTCAAGTATATATAGGGGGAAAGGGGGCTGCGCCCCCTTTAGGGTTTTCCCATCCCAAGGGGTGCGGCCAGCCCTAGATCCCATCTAGGGGGGCGGCCAAAGGGGGGAGGAGTGCCTCCCAAGTCAAGTGGAGGCCCTCCCCCTTAGGGTTTTCCCCTTCCCATGCGCATGGGCCTTGGGGGCTGGTGCCCCTGGCCCATTAAGGCTAGGGCGCCCCCACAGCCCATGCTACTGTATTGGACGTGGTGGAACTATTTCCGGACCTCCGGACCCCTCCGAATCCTCCGAACCTTCCGAAGCTTCCTCGTACAATACCGAAAAACCCGAACTTTTCCTAACCCAACAACAACTTTCCATATATAAATCTTTACCTCCGGACCATTCCGAACTCCTCGTGACGTCCGGGATCTCATCCGGACTCGAACAACATTCGGTAACCACATACAAACTTCCTTTATAACCCTAGCGCCATCGAACCTTATGTGTAGACCCTACGGGTTCGGGAATCATGCGCACATGACCGAGACGCGTTCTCGGTCAATAACCAACAGCGGATCTGGATACCCATGTTGGCTCCTACATATTCCACGATGATCTCATCGGATGAACCACGATGTCAAGGACTCAATCGATCCGTATACAATTCTCTTTGTCTAGCGGTATTGTACTTGCCCGAGATTCGATCGCGGTATACCGATACCTTGTTCAATCTCGTTACCGGCAAGTCTCTTTACTCGTTCCGTAACACATCATCCCGTGATCAACCCCTTGGTCACATTGTGCACATTATGATGATGTCCTACCGAGTGGGCCCAGAGATACCTCTCCGCTTACACGGAGTGACAAATCCGCCTCGATTCGTGCCAACCCAATGACACTTTCGAGATACCAGAGTGCACCTTTATAGTCACCCGCTTATGTTGTGACGCTTTGGTACACCCAAAGCATTCCTACGGTATCCGGGAGTTGCACAATCTCATGGTCTAAGGAAAAGATACTTGACATTAGAAAAGCTTTAGCATACAAACTACACGATCTTTGTGCTAGGCTTATGATTGGGTCTTGTCCATCACATCATTCTCCTAATGATGTGATCCCGTTATCAATGACATCCAATGTCCATGGTCAGGAAACCGTAACCATCTATTGATCAACGAGCTAGTTAACTAGAGGCTTACTAGGGACATGGTGTTGTCTATGTATCCACACATGTATCTTAGTTTCCTATCAATACAATTATAGCATGGATAATAAACGATTATCATGAACAAGGAAATATAATAATAACTAATTTATTATTGCCTCTAGGGCATATTTCCAACAGTCTCCCACTTGCACTAGAGTCAATAATCTAGTTCACATCGTCATGTGATTAACACTGATAGGTCACATCGCCATGTGATCAACATCCAAAGAGTTTACTAGTGTCTGTAAACTAGTTCACATCATCATGTGATTAAGACTCAATGAGTTCTGAGGTTTGATCATGTTTTGCTTGTGAGAGAGGTTTTAGTCAACGGGTCTGTAACATTCAGATCCGTATGTACTTCGCAATTCTCTATGTCATATTGTAAATTTTGCTTCCACGCTCCACTTGAAGCTATTCCAAATGGTTGCTCCACTATACGTATCCGGTTTGCTACTCAGAGTCACTCGGATAGGTGTTAAAGCTTGCATCGACGCAACTCTTTACGTCGAACTCTTTATCACCTCCATAATCGAGAAACATGTCCTTATTTACTCCAAGGACAATTTTGACCGCTATCCAATGATCCATTCCTGGATCATTCTTGTACCCCTTGACTGACTCATGGCAAGGCACACTTCCGGTGCGGTACACAGCATAGCATACTATAGAGCCTATGTCTGAAGCATAGGGGCGACCTTCGCCCTTTCTCTCTTTTCTGCCGTGGTCGAGCTTTAACTCTTAACTTCATACCTTACATCTCGTGCAAGAACTCCTTCTTTGATGATCCATCTTGAACACCTTCAAGATCATGTCAGGGTATGTGCTCATTTGAAAGTACTATTAAACATTTTGATCTATCTTATAGATCTTGATGCTTATTATTCAAGTAGCCTAATCCAGGTTTTCCATTTAAAAACACTTTTCAAACAACCCTATATGCTTTCTAGAAATTCTACATCATTTCTGATCATCAATATGTCAACAACATATACTCATCAGAAATTCTATAGTGCTCCCACTCACTTCTTTGGAAATACAAGTTTCTCATAAACTTTGTATAAACCCAAAATCTTTGATCATCTCATCAAAGCGCACATTCCAACTCCGAGATGCTTACTCCAATCCTTAGAAGGATCATTGGAGCCAGATACCTTTTAGCATCCATAGGATCGACAAAACTTTCGATTGTATCACATACAACCTTTCCTTACAAAACTGGTAAGGAAACTCGTTTTGACATCCATCCGCCAGATTTCATAAATGCAGCTAATGCTAACATGATTCCGACGGACTTAAGCATCGCTACGGATGAGAAAATCTCATCGTAGTCAACTCCTTGAACTTGTGAAAAACTCTTCGCCACAAGTCGAGCTTCATAGACGGTGACATTACCGTCCACGTCCGTCTTCTTCTTAAAGATCCATTTATCTCAATGGCTTGCCGATCATCGGGCAAGTCCACCAAAGTCCATGCTTTGTTCTGATACATGGATCCTATCTCGGATTCATGGCTTCTAACCATTTGTCGGAATTTTGGGCCCACCATTGCTTCTCCATAGCTCGTAGGTTCATTGTTGTCTAGCAACATGACCTTCAAGACAGGATTGCGTGCCACTCAAGTAGTACGCATCCTTGTCACCCTACGAGGTACGTCGGTGACTTGATCCAAACTTCATGATCACTATCATAAGCTTCTACTTCAATTGGTGTAGGTGCCACGGAACAACTTCACGTGCCTGCTACACACTAGTTGAAGTGATGGTTCAATAACCTCATCAAGTCTCCACCATCCTCCCACTCAACTTTTGAGACGAACTTTTCCTCGAGAAAGGACCCGCTTTCTAGAAACAATTACTTTTGCTTCCGGATCTTGAGATAGGAGGTATACCCAACTGTTTTGGGTGTCCTATGAAGATGTATTTATCCGTTTTGGGTTCGAGCTTATCACGATGAAACTTTTTCACATAAGCGTCGCAGCCCCAAACTTTTAAGAAACGACAACTTAGGTTTCTCCAAACCATAGTTCAAACAGTGTCGTCTCAACGGAATTACGTGGTGCCCTATTAAAGTGAGTGCGGTTGTCTCTAGTGCCTAACCCATGAACGATAGTGGTAATTCGATAAGAGACATCATGGTACGCATCATATCTAATAGGGTGCAACTATGATGTTCGGACACACCATCACACTATGGTGTTCCAGGCGGTATTTATTGTGAAACAATTTCCACAATGTCTTAATTGCGTGCCAAAGCTCGTAACTCAGATACTCATCTCTATGATCATATCATAGACATTTTATCCTCTTGTCACGATGATCTTTTAACTTCACTCTAAAATTACTTGAACCATTCAATAATTCAGATTTGTGTTTCATCAAGTAAATATACTCAACATCTACTCGAATCATCTATGAAGTAAGAACATAACGATATTCATCAGCATGCCTCAAAGACTCATTGGACTGCGCACATCAAAATGTGTTACTTCCAACAAGTTGCTATCTTGTTCCATCTTCTCAAACCGAGGCTTTTCACCATCTTGCCCATGTGGTATGTTTTGCATATCTCAAGTGATTCAAAATCAAGTGAGTCCAAACGATCCATCTGCATGGAGTTTCTTCATGCGTACACACCAATAGACATGGTTCGCATGTCTCAAATTTTTCAAAACGAGTGAGTCCAAAGATCCATCAACATGGAGCTTCTTCATGCGTTTACACCAATATGACTTACATGGCGTGCCACAAGTAAGTGGTACTATCATTACTATCTTATACTTTTGGCATGAAAATGTGTATCACTATGATCGAGATTCAATAAACCATTTATTTAGGTGCAAGACCATCAAGGTATTATTCAAATAAATAGAGTAACCATTATTCTCCTTAAATGAATAACCAGACATTGCGATAGACATAATCCAATCATGTCTATGCTCAACGCAAACACCAAATGATAATTATTCTGGTTTAATACTAATCTTGATGGTAGAGGGAGCGTGCGATGTTTGATCACATCAAAATTGGAAACACTTCCAACACATATCGTCGACTCTCCTTTAGCTAGTCTCCGTTTATTCCGTAGCTTTTATTTCGAGTAACTAACACTTAGCAACCGAACCGTATCTAATACCACGGTGCTACTAGGAGTACTAGTAAAGTACACATTAACATAATGTATATCTAATATACTTCTATCGACTTTGCCAGCCTTATCATCTACCAAGTATCTAGGGTGGTTCCGCTTCAGTGTCCGTTCCTCTCATTACAGAAGCACTTAGTCTCGGGTTCGGGTTCAACCTTGGGTTTCTTCACTAGAGCAGCAACTGTTTTGCCGCTTCATGAAGTATCCCTTGTTGCCCTTGCCCTTCTTGAAACTAGTGGTTTTACCAACCATCAACAATTGATGCTCCTACTTGATTTCTACTTTCGCGTGTCAAAACATCGCGAACACTTCAAGGATCATCATATCTATCCCTCGATATGTTATAGTTCATCACGAAGCTCTAGTAGCTTGGCGGCAATGTCTTTGGAGAAACATCATTATCTCATCCGGAAGATCAACTCCCACTCGATTCAAGTGATTGTTGCACTCGGACAATCTGAGCACAAGCTCAACAATTGAGCTTTTCTCCCTTAGTTTGCAGGCTAAGAAAATCGTCGGAGGTCTTATACCTCTTGACGTGGGCACGAGCCCGAATCCCAATTTCAGCCCTCAAACATCTCATATGTTCCGCGACGTTTGAAAAATGTCTTTGGTGCCTCTACTTAAACCATTTAACTAAACTAACACGTAGTTATCAAAACGTGTATGTCAGATGTTCGCAACATCCACAGACCACGTTCGAGGTCCAGACACCGAGCGGTGCATTAAGGACATAAGCTTTCTCTTGACCGCATAATTGCTATCATCAACTTTCAACTATATTTTCTCTAGGAACATATCTAAACAGTGGAACTAAAGCGCGAGCTTCGACATAATTTGCAAAAGGTCTTTTGACTATGTTCAGGATAATTAAGTTCATCTTATGAACTCCCACTCGAATAGACATCCCTCTGGTCATCTAAGTGATTACATGATCCGAGTCAACTAGGCCGTGTCCGATCATCACGTGAGACGGACTAGTCATCATCGGTGAACATCTTCATGTTGATTGTATCTACTATACGACTCATGCTCGACCTTTCGGTCTCTGTGTTCCGAGGCCATGTCTGTACATGCTAGGCTCGTCAAGTTAACCCTAAGTGTTTCGCGTGTGTAAATCTGTCTTACACCCGTTGTATGTGAACGTAAGAATCCATCACACCCGATCATCACGTGGTGCTTAGAAGTGACGAACTTTAGCAACGGTGCACGCTAGGGAGAACACTTCTTGAAATTGTTGTAAGGATCATCTTATTTACTACCGTCGTTCTAAGTAAACAGGATGCATAAACATAATAAACATCACATGCAATTATATAGTAGTGACATGATATGGTCAATATCATATAGCTCCATTGATCTCCATCTTGGGCTCCATGATCATCATCGTCACCGCATGACACCATGATCTCCATCATCATGATCTCCATCATCGTGTCTTCATGAAGTTGTCTCGCCAACTATTACTTCTACTACTATGGCTACGGTTAGCAATAAAGTAAAGTAATTACATGGCGTTGTTTAATGACACGCAGGTCATACAATAAATAAAGACAACTCCTATGGCTCCTGCCGGTTGTCATACTCATCGACATGCAAGTCGTGAATCCTATTACAAGAACATGATCAATCTCATACATCACATATCATTCATCACATTCTTCTTGGCCATATCACATCACATAGCATACCCCGCAAAAACAAGTTAGACGTCCTCTAATTGTTGTTTGCATGTTTTACGTGGCTGCTATGGGTTTCTAGCAAGAACGTTTCTTACCTCAAAAACCACAACGTGATATGCCAATTGCTATTTACCCTTCATAAGGACCCTTTTCATCGAATCCGTTCCGACTAAAGTGGGAGAGATCGGCACCGCTAGCCACCTTATGCACCAAGTGCATGTCGATCGGTGGAACTGCCTCACGTAGAGTACGTAAGGTCGGTCCGGCCGCTTCATCCCACAATACCGTCGAAACAAGATTGGACTAGTAACGGTAAGCATATTGAACAACATCAACGCCCACAACTACTTTGTGTTCTACTCGTGCAAAGAATCTACGCAATAGACCTAGCTCATGATGCCACTCTTGGGGAACGTAGCAGAAATTCAAAATTTTCTACGCATCACCAAGATCAATCTATGGAGATTCTAGCAACAAGAGGAAAGGAGAGTGCATCTACATACCCTTGTAGATCGTTAAGCGAAGCGTTCATGAGAACGGGGTTGAAGGTCGTCGATTGTCGTGATCCAAATCACCGGAGATCCTAGTGCGAACGGACGGCACCTCCGCGTTCAACACACGTACAGCCGGTGGCGTTTCCCACGCCTTGATCCAGCAAGGAGAGAGGAGAGGTTGAGGAAGACTCCATCCAGCAGCAGCACAACGGCATGGTGGTGGTGGAGGAGCGTGGCATCCAGCGAGGCTTCGCCAAGCACCACGGGAGAGGAGGAGGAGGAGAGGTAGGGCTGCACCAAGAGGAGAAGTTCTCATGTGTATGGCAGCCCCAAAACCTCAAGTATATATAGGGAAAGGGGCTGCGCCCCTTTAGGGTTTTCCCACCCCAGGGGTGCGGCCAGCCCTAGATCCCATCTAGGGGCGGCCAAGGGGAGGAGTGCCTCCCAAGTCAAGTGGAGGCCCTCCCCTTAGGGTTTTCCCTTCCCATGCGCATGGGCCTTGGGGGCTGGTGCCCCGGCCCATTAAGGCTAGGGCGCCCACCTACAGCCCATGCTACTGTATTGGACGTGGTGGAACTATTTCCGGACCTCCGGACCCTCCGAATCCTCCGGAACCTTCCGAAGCTTCCGGTACAATAACGAAAAACCCAAACTTTTTTCTAACCCAACAACAACTTTCCATATATAAATCTTTACCTCCGGACCATTCCGGAACTCCTCGTGACGTCCGGGATCTCATCCTGGACTCGAACAACATTCGGTAACCACATACAAACTTCCTTTATAACCCTAGCGTCATCGAACCTTAAGTGTAGACCCTACGGGTTCGGGAATCATGCGATATGACCGAGACGTTCTCCGGTCAATAACCAACAGCGGATCTGGATACCCATGTTGGCTCCTACATATTCCACGATGATCTCATCGGATGAACCACGATGTCAAGGACTCAATCGATCCGTATACAATTCCCTTTGTCTAGCGGTATTGTACTTGCCCGAGATTCGATCGTCGGTATACCGATACCTTGTTCAATCTCGTTACGGCAAGTCTCTTTACTCGTTCCGTAACACATCATCCCGTGATCAACCCCTTGGTCACATTGTGCACATTATGATGATGTCCTACCGAGTGGGCCCAGAGATACCTCTCCGTTTACACGGAGTGACAAATCCAGTCTCGATTCGTGCCAACCCAATGACACTTTCGGAGATACCAGAGTGCACCTTTATAGTCACCCGATTCGTTGTGACGTTTGGTACACCCAAAGCATTCCTACGGTATCCGGAGTTGCACAATCTCATGGTCTAAGGAAAAGATACTTGACATTAGAAAAGCTTTAGCATACGAACTACACGATCTTTGTGCTAGGCTTATGATTGGGTCTTGTCCATCACATCATTCTCCTAATGATGTGATCCCGTTATCAATGACATCCAATGTCCATGGTCAGGAAACCGTAACCATCTATTGATCAACGAGCTAGTTAACTAGAGGCTTACTAGGGACATGGTGTTGTCTATGTATCCACACATGTATCTTAGTTTCCTATCAATACAATTATAGCATGGATAATAAACGATTATCATGAACAAGGAAATATAATAATAACTAATTTATTATTGCCTCTAGGGCATATTTCCAACAGGAACGCATTAAAATTCAAAGGAACAGTAGCACGGGCCGTTGATCTACAACAACATAGATATGCAAAATACTATCAGGTACTAAGTTCATGATAAATGAAAGTTCAATTAATCATATTACTTAAGAACTCCCACTTAGATAGACATCCCTCTAATCATCTAAGTGATCACGTGATCCAAATCAACTAAACCATGTCCGATCATCATGTGAGATGGAGTAGTTTTCAATGGAGAACATCACTATGTTGATCATATCTACTATATGATTCACACTCGACCTTTCGGTCTCAGTGTTCCGAGGCCATATCTTCGTATGCTAGCTAGGCTCGTCAAGTTTAACCCGAGTATTCTGCGTATGCAAAACTGGCTTGCACCCGTTGTATGTGAACGTAGAGCTTATCACACCCGATCATCACGTGGTGTCTCGGCACAACAAACTGTAGCAACGGTGCATACTCAGGGACAACCCTTATACCTTGAAATTTAGTGAGAGATCATCTTATAATGCTACCGCCGAACTAAGCAAAATAAGATGCATAAAGGATAAACATCAGATGCAATCAATATAAGTGATATGATATGGCCATCACCATCTTGTGCCTTTGATCTCCATCTCCAAAGCACCGTCATGATCACCATCGTCACCGGCTTGACAGCTTGATCTCCATCGAAGCATCGTTGTCGTCTCGCCAACTATTGCTTCTACAACTATCGCTACCGCTTAGTGATAAAGTAAAGCAATTACATGGCGATTGCATTTCATACAATAAAGCGACAACCATAAGGCTCCTGCCAGTTGCTGATAACTTTTACAAAACAGGATCATCTCATACAACAATTTATATATCATCACGTCTTGACCATATCACATCACAACATGCCCTGCAAAAACAAGTTAGACGTCCTCTACTTTGTTGTTGCAAGTTTTACGTGGCTGCTACGGCTTAGTAAGAACCGTTCTTACCTACACATCAAAACCACAATGATTTTTCGTCAAGTGTGTTGTTTTAACCTTCAACAAGGACCGGGCGTAGCCACACTCGATTCAACTAAAGTTGGAGAAACATACACCCACTAGCCACCTGTGTGCGAAGCACGTCGGTAGAACCAGTCTCATGAACGCGGCCATGTAATGTCGGTCTGGGCCGCTTCATCCAACAATACCGCTGAATCAAAGTATGACATGCTGGTAAGCAGTATGACTATTATCGCCCACAACTCTTTGTGTTCTACTTGTGCATATAACATCTACGCATAGATCTGGCTCGGATGCCACTATTGGGGAACGTAGTATTTCAAAAAAATTGCCTACGATCACGCAAGATCTATCTAAGAGAAGCATAGCAACGAGCGGGGAGAGTGTGTCCATGTATCCTCGTAGACCCAAAGCGGAAGCGTTATATCAACACGGTTGATGTAGTCGTACGTCTTCACGATCCGACCGATCCTAGCACTGAACGTACGACACCTCCGTGTTCAGCACACGTTCAGCTCGATGACATCCCTCATACTCTTGATCCAATTGAGGCCGAGGGAGAGTTCCATCAGCACGACGGCGTGGTGACGGTGATGATGAAGTTACGACGCAGGGCTTCGCCTAAGCACTACGACGATATGACCGAGGTGGAAAACTATGGAGGAGGGGCACCGCACACAGCTAAAGATCTACTTGTGTGTCTATGGGGTTGCCCCTCCCCCGTATATAAAGGAGGGGAGGAGGAGGCCGGCCGGCCACAAGGGGCGCGCCCAAGGGGGGGGGGAATCCTACTCCAAGTAGGAATAGGTTCCCCCTTTTCCTAGTCCAACTAGGAGAAGAAGGAAGGAGAGGGAGAGGGGGAGGGAAAGAGGGGTCGTGCCCCCCTCCCCTTGTCCTATTTGGACTCCCCTTGGGGGGGGGGGCGTCACCTCTTGGTTGCGGCCCTTTCTCTCCCCTAAGGCCCACTAAGGCCCATAACTTCCCTGGGAGGGTTCCGATAACCCTCCGGCACTCCGGTTTTATCCGAAACTATCCGGAACACTTCCGGTGTCCGAATAACATGGTCCAATATATCAATCTTTATGTCTCGACCATTTCGAGACTCCTCGTCATGTCCGTGATCCGGGACTCTGAACAACCTTCGGTATATCAAATCACATAAACTCATAATACCAATCGTCATCGAACATTAAGCGTGCGGACCCTACGGTTCGAGAACTATGTAGACATGACCGAACATATTTCCGGTCAATAACCAATAGCGGAACCTCGATGCTCATATTGGCTCCTACATATTCTACGAAGATCTTTATCGGTGAAACCGCATAACAACATACGTTGTTCCCTTTGTCATTGGTATGTTACTTGCCCGAGACTCGATCATCGGTATCATCATACCTAGTTCTATCTCGTTACCGGCAAGTCTCTTTACTCGCTCCGTAATGCATCATCCCGCAACTAACTCATAAGTCACATTGCTTGCAAGGCTTATAGTGATGTGCATTACCGAGAGGGCCGAGAGATACCTCTCCGAAACACGGAGTGACAAATCCTAATCTTGATCTATGCGAACTCAATAAACACCATCGGAGACACCTGTAGAGCATGTTTATAATCATCCAGTTACGTTGTGACGTTTGATACCACACTAAGTGTTCCTCCAGTATTCGGGAGTTGCATAATCTCATAGTCATAGGAACATGTATAAGTCATGAAGAAAGCAATATCAATAAACTAAACGATCATAGTGCTAAGCTAACGGATGGGTCTTGTCCATCACATCATTTCTAATGATGTGATCCTGTATATCAAATGACAACACATGTCTATGGCTAGGAAACTTAACCATCTTTGATTAACGAGCTAGTCAAGTAGAGGCATACTAGGGACGCTTTGTTTGTCTATGTATTGACACATGTACTAAGTTTTTGGTTAATACAATTCTAGCATGAATAATAAACATTTATCATGTTATAAGGAAATATAAATAACAACTTTATTATTGCCTCTAGGGCATATTTCCTTCATTCCGTCCATGTACTGCAACCTTTGTGGAATGCTTTGCAAAAGCCCAGACGATTGATGGTATCTCTTTTGAGTTTTTTCCCGAGGGAAGCTAATTAGGTGGCTCATCAGCTGGCAAGACATGCTTACGATAATCAGTTAGAGTTTAGCTGGGAGGGTGATCCACCATCCTTTTTATTGCCTTATGTTTTACACGATGTAACCCTGTTGACAAATCAATAAATCACCGAGAGGTTTTCCCGCTAAAAAAAGACCTTCGTTACTAGTTATTCGGTTTTCGTGTAAATACTTGTTGTTGGATTGGTTTAAACATATTTAAACATATATTATCGCAATGTTGAAAAAATGTTCACAAAATTTTATAAAGGTTCACAATTAAAAATTGTCTAGGAATTTCAAAAATTGACAATGAGTTTTTGGAAATGGTATTGAATTAAAAAATCATGTATTATAAAAAGTTATTCACAAACTTTTAAAATATACGCATATTCTTAAGAATCTGCTTCTCAGAATGAGAAAAATAGGTACGTTAAAAAAATGTTGACCAAATTTTAAAATATGCGTGAAATTTTGACCGTGCACGATGAACTTGTGAACATATAACTAAAGGAAAAGGTAAAACCAAAAAGATAAATGAGAAATGATAGAAAAATTGAGAAGAAAATAGGAAAGAACACACGTAGTGAGAAAACGTAGAAATCCATTTTCTTTAAGGGGTAAACCACTTTTTAAAAATAAATAGACAACCACACAGGGTGCTCCTGTTGTGATGCCTCACCTTCGTAGTCGCAAACGACATATTCTTCATCTTGATTTCATCGATGATAACCTTGTTGCTTCCCATATAAGTTTGAGGTGAAAGCCTGATTTAATAGAAATGATAGACTACTCGTATAAACAATAAATTCTTTTTTTTTTCGGAAGCCCATCCGAAAGGAACCTCAAAGTTAAGTGCCCTTGGCTAGGAGTGATTTGATGATGAGTAACCGACCGGAAAATTGATCCGGGGTACGCATGAATGAGGACAAAGTGCGCAGGAAAGACAAGTGTTGACCCAAAGCCGCTCTCCCGCTCCTGCCCGAGTATGGTGTGCAGAAATCCGCTCTGCACGCTTGGACAACACACAACGCGCCTGTTTGGGCCAGCCCATGTTCGGGCGGCCTGTTTTATAAATTTTGCTTTTATTTTCTGTTTTCCTGTTCTTTCTTTGTTTTTTCTACTTTAAATACTTTGGGACTTCAAAAATGTTTTTGTTATAAAAAAAAGTGAATTTCGAATAAAATGTTTAATAATTCATAAATGTTTGTGGATTTAGAAAATGTTTGTGATTTAAAAATGTTCGCATATTCAACAAATCTTCACAATTTTGAAAACAAATGTTCAGAAAAGCAAAATATGTGCAGGATTTTGAATAAGTTCATGTACTAGAAGATGTTAATGAAATTGAACAAAATTTTGCCAATGAAAAACTGTTCATGAATAAAAATATTCTAAATATTTAAAACTGTTCGTGACTTACAAAATAGTTTATTGATTCATAAAATGATCATGAATTCAAAAATGATCATGTATTTCAAAAATATTAGTTGAGTGAAAACAAATGTTCGTGAATCTGAAAACTTGTTCCACCAATATCCAAAAAGTGTTCATCAATTCTTGAAATGTTCATCCATTCAATTTTTGTAAAATGTTCACAATTTTTATAAAATGTTTGCAAATAGTAGAAAATGTTCATGAATTCAAACTTTTTCCATGATTTTAGAAAATGTTCAAAAATCAGTAAATATGTTCACAAATTTGAAAAATGTTCACGATGTTTACAAGTTTAAAAAAAATTCATGTAAAAAAATTGTTCACCATTTCACACAAATGTGAGTAATAGTGTATCTTGGTGATGCAGCAAAATGTTGTCATGGTCATTGAAGATTATGATTTATTTTTTCTCCTGTTGCAACGCATGGGCCATTTTGCTAGTCTCTTTAAAAGAACGAAAGGTTTCCGTTTCATCTCTCCTTCGTCTGACCTTCCTTACATATGTCCCCCCTTTTTCCTTCTCTTCTTCGAGTTTTTACTCCATCTCTGAATTTTCTCCCATCAATTTTTTGAAAAATATAATCAATTAACTTACCAGAAAACATATTCTCTTTGTTAAGTTAATAAATTCTTACCAAATAAGTGTTAACAATAAGATGGTAGGTAAATCTTGGCGATTGCATACAAGAATTTGCTAATATGTTATTAATGTAATAATAGGTGTACAGTCATGGGCTAATATACTAGAATGTTTGTACTCCCGTTGCAACGCACAGGCAATTATCTAGTTAAATAAAAAAATTGTTGCCGTAATTTCATAAACTTTCGATACAGTATCATTCAAAAACATGCTTCTGTCATTTAGAAATTTCCATAGGCTAAAGAAAATATCTTCATGCAAATGTAAAAAAAATGTTTGCACCATTAAATAATAATGTCATTTTCTAGAATTTCACTCGTTTAAAAATATTTTTAAAAGGTTGTAACAAATAAAAATATTTCAAGTTTTTAAAATGTGCAAGCATGTTTTTAAAAAATGTTCAGTTTGTACAAATGTTTATTGTGCATTCGGGAATATTTAAAATGTATTAGGATAAATGTTCAATGTGTACCTAAAATCTTTCCAACATGTATCTGAAAAATGTTCAACCTATATATATGAATAGGTCAACGTGTATTTGAAAAGAGTTGAGAAGTAAGTGAAAAATGAAAGTAAAAAACAAATAAAAAAACCAGAATGACAAAAACAAAAAAGGATTAAAAAGGAAAACCAGATGAAACCTTCCTAAAGCGAAGGGAAGTTTCCTAATACTATTCATGGAGGGTTCGCAACCTAGTCTGGAGACGGTTCAAAAACAAGTTAAGGAACGTTTTTGGTCGGCCCATAACGCAAAACTTAAGGCAAGCATTGCTTAGTCGTAATAGGCGATACCTAGCATTTGTGCCTTCCTCACACTAATCGTTTCGCTATTCTCCTTCTAATCCCTTGGATTTTGTGTGTGGGTCTCTTTCAAAAAAATGCTAGACCTACGGATGGGCTAAAAAACTACACATCTTTCCATCCCTCAACTACCGGTTGTCCCTCTGCGAATCAACCTGTGGTTGAGTTGGTTAGGTGGACAGTGGTATCTCCAACCCATCAGGGTTCAAATCCTGGTGCTCGCATTATTCCCGGATTTATTTCGAGATTTCGGCGATGCGCTTTCGATGGAAGGAGACGTTCCCGTCGACGACGAGGCGCCTACGGTGACTTCGTACATCTTAAGATGATATGCCGGCTCAGTCTCTCGGAGGTGCTCATAAGAGTAGGGTATGCGTGTGTGCGTTCATAGGGGTGAGTGTATGCGCGTGTATATGAGCGCTTGTGTCTGTACTGATGCTAAAAAAAAACTACCGGTTAGCCTTTCTTTTTCCAAACAAATCTGCTCACGTCTTCCCATCCATACGCGTGTGATAATATACTTGTAGATGTATCTTTACTTATCTCTTCCTCCGCCAACGAGATGTTGCCGTCTCATCATACAAACCAATTCTATAAGAACAACTCTAGCAGAGTCGTCATACTGACCCAATTGCCATAATAACTAGCAATATGGCTATTCTGGCCAAAAGGACACTAGTGGAATCAATGTATTTATCAAAATTACCATAATTTACGGAGCACCCTCCATGTCTGGCCTCTCGGCCTCAATATTTGACGTTTGGGGGGCAACTTTTGGACCTTATCTCATCAGGCGATTGTGTGTGATGCGAAGAAAACTTCATGTGGTCCCCCAACTCACATGGGGATCGTAGGAAGATTGGGGAAAAGTATATATCATTGACGAGTGGATCCCATGATATGGCAGCCAATTTGGAGACTCTGAGTATGTGTGTTATCTCATCAACCTCTATATTGTAAGGTAGGTGCTACACGTCAGTCGGTTGACGTGCTAATCGCCTCCAAAGCCATTGGCTCCAGCGCGTGTCAGCCGTCCGATATGATCCAAATCCATTGCAATGTGAGCCTTGTTATCACTACAACTGATAATCTGAGTAAAGTCAGCGTGTTGGTGCAGGTTGCAACATGAGCTGTGTTGCCACCACAACTTGGGTCAGGTTGCAAGTCCCTATGTGACTATGTCTGCCATGCATGAGATGGGTTTATGCAGAATGCAACGTGAACCGTGTTGGCACTGCAACTTGGAACGTGTTGCAAGCCCATATGTCTGTCACGCGCGAGACGGGTTGATGAAGGTTGCAATATGAGTCATGTTGCTACCGCAACTTGGGCCCCGTTGCAAGTCCCTGTGTCTACTGTCCGTGTGTGGGTCCGTGCCGACCAGCTATCACACGATTGTTTTGAAGTGTTTTATGGCGACTTTGCCAGAGTTGCTCTAAAGTTAGTCCGCACGTGTGAGAAAACTCAAGGGCTAATAACATTTGACGTGCGTGCATCTGTGGCCACCATAATTCTAACAATTGTACTAACCCATGACGATGTTCATGTAATAATGAGTTGTTGTTGTACGAAACTTTGAGGGCAAAATAAAAAGTTGCAACACTCCATTTATCTTCAAATCTGTACCACTGTTAAAAGAAAATGTTTAAATTGAGTATTTTAGTAGGGAGGCCAACTCAGTGGCATCCGATTTTGCTAGGAATGATCTCTCTACTACCACTTCTTGTATCTAAGACGATGATTCCTCTGGTTTTAAATTTATAGAACTTTGTCGACGATGTAACTACTGATTTCAATCAATATACAATCTCACCATGACGGTTTTCCTAAAAGAAAATAGAAGGGTTTACAGAAAAATGCCAAATGGAGACCGAGCTCCAAGGTGGCCTTATTTGAATTTTCCAAATTTTAAAAAATCAGTTAAAAAGATTCTTAAAAATATGCAGATATACACAAAAAATACCCTAAAATTTTCAGGTTGAAATATACAGATATACACAAATATACAGATAATGTACATGTGTGTAAATTTTCAGGTTGAAATACCTTAAAATGAGACCTACACAAAAATAAAACATCCATGATTTGGTTTTTTTGTGCAGCACGCAATTCAAGGTATTTCAGCCTGAAATTTTACACACATAGACATTACATTCTTGTATACATATGATTTTTTAAAAAATATTTTGAAACAGAAAAGTTTGATTTTTTTATTTTTTTTCAAAATTAAAGCCCCCGAGGAGCTCGGTCTCCATCCTACTACTTTTTACACCCCTTTTTTTTATAGGGAAGGGGTTTACACCTTCACCAACCCAGAGAAGTAAAATAGCCACCGTTTGATAAACCCAGAAGGCCAACAAGGCCTGCAGTTCACCACCCCGTTAATCCGTCACCATACACACAGTCCCTGTGCACACTTTATGCCACGGCTATTTCTTGTCAGCCTCCATTGATGTGATAGCTTCCGTTCCACTAGCGTCCACGAGAAGTCCCGAGCGGGCTGTCAGACCTAATAGTGGACGATCTAAACCAGCTTGCGCTCGTGTCGTGTCACATTGCTTCTCACGCGTGCATGCCGCATGCATCCATGCATTCGGTCGATTTGGAGACACCCGCCGACAAGCCGCGCCACTGTGCACGCGTCACCCACCGCACTGCACCGGCCTCCGGCGCCACCCGATCGGAGCTCCCAGATGCTGCCGTGCCGAGCCCTGTCGCGGCCGGCAGCCGAGCCAGTCAGCCGGGCCACTCATTTGGTTCCCTTCCCGCGCCTGGTCACGTTAGAAGAGAACAGACTTATGTCGTTCCCGCCGTGCAGGGCGCGTACTGCACCGCCGCGCTGGCTTAAACCCCGGCGCTGCGGCCTGCAGTGCGATATCGCACGGATTTCGTACGTGTCCAACGATCGCCGCTTCAAACCAGCCTGCGAATTGTCGCGCAACAGCGCCGCAGCAGCGGCTAAACTATTGCTGAACATGCACGTAACGTAATAACTCCTATATCACTTCCCTCTGGTTTCGTTGAGATGCATCGTCTTCTTACTGAGGTAAATATAAGACGATCGAGCTTGAGGTGGCCCGTGTATGTACGTTCGTAGTTGTAACTCGTGAGCAAGTTGGCATGGTGATGGTGGGCTATCATGAGGAGCGTACTTGCACAGTGGCTGTGCATCCAGATCCGCACAGTGCTCTTCCGACGCGGACGATATCGCCAGCAGTGGCAGAGCCCCCCGTACTGCTCCCTCACGTACCCAGCGATTTTCAAATGCGCTTTTCAAAAACCGTACCGCCGGATCCACGTAGCGTGCACCACGAATCGGTCGATTTATTACGATTATATGAGGTGACGACGCACCTTCGTACCCGACGAGCTAAATTAAGCCGCGCAGGGCAATCTCTGGGGCCATAGGTACATGGTCCTGCCTCTGAGATCCTCGTAGCCCGCACGGGGCGCCCATGAAATTAAACTAAAATTTTCCCTAGCAAACATTCAAAATTTCGCCCGTCGGCAGAGCAGAGCAGGCCTCACGTCACGTGCCCCGAACTTTGATAACCCAGAACGCCAGAACCCACCCTCTGTCTCTCCCGTGCCACTGCCAACCCCACGGTCATTGCACGTAATAGTCTGACGTGTGGGCCCCACCGCGCATCGCGGCGGGCGTGTCAGCGACCGAGGCGGTGAATCAGCCCGCGTGCGCGTCTGCGCGCCCCATCCTTTTTCCCTGCACGGGCATTCATTCCCTCGCTCCGCGCGCACGGCCACCGATCGGTGAAGACCAAAGGGGTTTACGATACTGCCCCTGACATGTATGATTAAGACGCCCTTAACTCAGGGCCAGAACAGTAATCCCGGCCCCTTCCATTCTTAAATGCGCATTACTCGCTCGAAACAGGGGTCGCTGCGCCCCAGCCCATGCTGCTCCCCGTTTCGTTTTCCCTCTCGGAGTAAACAAACCCGCCACAGCCCACGTACTCCATTCATCTGCTGACACCAGGGCCCACCCCGCCACAACTGAACTGTCAGTGCGGCAGTGGCCGTAGTGTATAGCCACTCCCTCCCTGGCTCTACCTCTAGCTCGCTCCGCGACAAGCCGCAGCAGGGGGGTCGCCACGCTTACGCTCACCGGCGGAGCAGCCCAACCGGATGACACGCTGGCCACCTGGCCCCACCGGCGCGAGATACGCTCACCGCCCCCACTAGTAGTAGTAGTAGAGTGGCTGTGGCTGCTGCCATTGCACGCCGGACGCCGCTGCCACTAGAGCTCTAGTCTCCGCCGCTATTATTACCCCTACCGCGTGTCTACAAATCGATCACACTCTCGTTGCGTGGTGGCCGCAGTGGAGCGGCACCATTGTTTATCTCCTCGTTCTGCGCAGCTTGCCTCGCCGCTCGGGCAAGGGTGGTGTTGGTGGATATGGAGCCGTCGCGGCGGCTTCTGCTCTCCGACTACGACGGCGCGATCATGTCGCCGCTGCCGTCGCCGTCCACGTCGTCGGCCGCGCCGTTCAAGCCGGGCGTGGCGGTGGTCGTGGGCATCCTGACGAGCGTCTTCTCCATCACCTTCCTCCTGCTGCTCTACGCCAAGCACTGCAAGCGGAGCGCCGCGGAGTCGTCGGGCCCGTACGGCAGCGGTGGTGGTTCCGGTGGCGGGGCGGCGGGTGAGCGGAGGAACTCTGGCGTTGAACGCGCGGTGGTTGAGTCGCTCCCGGTGTTCCGCTTCGGGGCGCTGCGCGGGCAGAAGGCCGGGCTCGAGTGCGCCGTCTGCCTTGGCCGCTTCGAGCCCACGGAGGCGCTGCGGCTGCTGCCCAAATGCCGGCATGGGTTCCACGTCGAGTGCGTGGATACGTGGCTGGACGCGCACTCCACGTGCCCGCTCTGCCGCTCCCGCGTCGACCCGGAGGACGTGCTGCTCCTGCCCGAGCCGCCCAAGCCGTCCACGACGGGACCTCCCGAACCGCCGGAGCAGAAAGCTGCTGCTGCTGCTGCCACTGCCGTTGCGACGGTCAAGGACAAGAGCAAGGACGCAACCTTGGCTCCTGCGCCTGCTCCCTCTCCGGCGTGGCGAAGGATCGCCGGCCGGCACTCGACGGGGTCGGTGCGAGCGCCTGGGCGGGTTGGCCCTACGTCACGGCGGTCGGCCGATCTGGAGGTGGGAGGAGGCGATGGTGGCGCGGCTACGGTGGGCTGCTTCGACGTGGCGAAGGTGAGGAAGGACCGGGTGCTGATGGTCGAGCCGGCAGCCGCGGTGGCGGAGCCCGATCCCGTGGCGTTCGACCGGCGCTTCGGGCACCGTATCCTGGTGAGCACCGCGTGCGGCTGCGACGACGAGACGGCCCCGGCAGCGAAGCAGCGGTGGAGCGACCTCCGGCCGGCCGATCTGATGTTCGTGCGGTCGGAGATGCTGGTGACGGAGACCGGGCGGTACTCCTGCTCGGCCGCCGTCAACTCCGGCAACCGCGGCAGGACCGAGATCAGCGGGCGCTGCCTCTCCGAGATTGCCGGCGTGAGCCGTCTCCCTCCGATCCGCGCCGGCGCGTGCGAGGGCGCGGAAGCGCGAGCCGGGAGCGCGCGTCGGTGGCCGGGCTCGAGCTGGTGGGCCCGGGGCTCGCCCGGCGTTAACGGCCCTAGCACCTAGGCCGCTGTTGCCGGGCCCCCAGAAAGGCATCCGCATTTTCTTTCCCTGGCGAGACTGCCCCTCACATGGCCACGTTATTACGGAGCAGTGAAGCACTCCAGTGGGTTCACGTGATGGGCATCGCAGTAATTATTGCCACTCCCGCCCCTACCCCTACCCCGGGCCAGGCCATGGCCGCCTCGGAAGCCGCGACTGGAGGAGGGGATGTTGCTTTCGAGCGCATCTCGAGGCCGGTGTCCGCTCCGGAAAACGGGCGGCCGCGATCGGCAGCGGGCCGCGGATCCTCTGCGGATGGGAGCCACAGGGTTCCGGCGTGTGTGCTCGCGGCTGGTGAGGTTTCGGCGGCTTGCGCCGGCCGGGTCGGGGATGAGGGAACCACGGAGAAAAGGCTGTTCGTATGCGTGTTGTAATTCTTCTGTCTGTACTACGAGAAAGTGAAGTGCTGCGACACCGTGCCTTTTCTTTTGTACAAGTTGTTGCTGCGCCGCGTGCCTGGATCTACGGTGGATGATGCTAAAGCGGCGTGCCGCCCATGTCGCATCTTGTTTTCTTCTTCCTTTGCCGTTTGCCTTTGCTTATTTGCTAGGCTTTTCTAATCCTGGTTGGTCTTTTGCTTTCTAGTGGAGGAGGGTGAGTAGTACCACGTGAGGAGAGCGTTCGGCGGAGGCACAATTGACTCGTACTTCCTCCGTTTCTAAATAATTATCTTTTTAAAGATTTTAACAAATGACTACATACGAAACAAAATAAGTGAATCTATAATTTATGAATCTATAATTTAAAACATATCTACATATATTCGTATGTTGTAGTTTATTTGAGATGGCTAGAAAGATAAATATTTGGAAACGAAGAGAGTAGTACTTGCTTGTCATGTTGCAACGGCGTCATGGCCTCGTGCTCGCATGGCCCGTACCGTTGTCCCCAGCCTAACGGCTAGGGATTATACCTTTATTAACTTCTTTTGTTCTGTTGCTCGGACCTATCCGTTTACAGACTCGTCTGGTCCTCGATAAACCATTGATGCCCATCCTGTGTTACCCGTGCTCATTTCACCCGTGTGAATTGTGCCGGACTTCATTGCTGCTGCAAAAGGTGTTCTAAGCTTCGGTAAGAAGAGGTGGGATCTTAAGGAGAAGGTGGTCGAGGTATGAGAGAGACATGCGAATACGTGACTGGCGACTCACGGTGGCCGGCGTGGTACCTGCCGGATCTCAAGGTGGCGGGGGTGCTCGTTTACCAGCGGGGCGCGGTGGTGTTGCAGGGCAACATGGTCTCCTTCGTCGGAGAGGAGGGATGCATGGTTGACTGGCGAGCGTGTCATGGTCGGAAGAATTTTGTGTCCCGTGACATGATACACTTTGAGGCGATTGGCCATGCGGTGCAGAGTGTTAGGTTGATATCCTCCCGTGTGGGCCTAACGGTCCACCGGGCCCTTAGATCTGCGCCCTGATCGGGGGCGCCCAACCATTATGGTTGACGGACCCCTGTCACCTGCGCAATATAAACAGATGCGGACTGGCGGCACGAGATTCATAGCGAGCCGTACCCCCACCGACACACCCTACCTATTCAGGGAAAGCGCAGTGCTGGCGGGAATCGCCGCCACAACCTCGCCCACTTCCTGCCATCGTTGGCACCCCTCCACCATGGCCGGCACCACGGGCTCATCGAGCCAAGGAGAAGGTACTCCTCATCCTCCCCATCTATTTGCCCTCCTTCATAGACTCATAGACAGATCAATGAATAGAGCTAGCTACCGAACTAATCTAGCCTAGGTGATCTTAGAGATGCTATCAATGGTTTCAGAGCCTGCTAGGTGTAGATTTTTCGGTAGAAAGAAAAGCAAATAAGATCTACACTTTATAGATCAATTACCATAAAAGAAGATCAACCTTTTTCCCTTACCCGTTTTGGATCGAATCCGATGCGAACGAGGAGAGAAGAACAATACCCCGAAAGGGGCAAAGGGCACCCCACTGAGCCGCTTGGCAGCGGCGCGTTCACCAACTGGTGCTCGCGCACGCCGGCAAGAGGGCCAGGGAGGGCGCCGCCAAGCACCCGCCGTCGAGCGCAGGGGAGCAGAGGAGGGCGCAGCCGCGTCCATCTCTCTCTGCCACAGAAGGTGGAGGATGGATGTAGAAAAGGAGGGGGATGGGAAAGAGAAGTTGGCGCGGCGCGATGGCATTCCACGCCATCGCCGGCGGCCGGGCGTAGCCCCTGCGGGAGAGAAACAAAGAGGGACAGAGAAGATCAAATGAATTAGGGTTTGCCCCGAGCCGCGCAGTGAGGTGGTTTTGTTCGGGCGAGATGCGCGGGTGACCGTCGGATCTCATCGGACGACCACGATCAAGCGGCGCTCGGCTCAGCGGGCTTTTGGGCCGGGAAAGAGATGAGGCCGGCAGCCGCAACACACAGAGCAGGCCGTGGGCCGCGTCTGCGTCGGGTTCAATAGGCTGCGGACCGTGCAGCCGTGCGCGCTGGGCCGAGGCCGGGCTGAGTCGCCGCTTTGTTTTCTTTGTCCAGTTTTTGGGCAAATTTCACACAGTTTTTTCTATTCAAATTATCAAACGAAAATTCTGTTTGGAAAATAGAAAAGTAAAAGAAATACTTCTGAGAAGTATAAAGTTCATGATTTTTGATTCATGTTTTTCCGCTGCAAATAAATAAAAATGCTCTTTTAAAAAGTAAATAGAACTAAAGTGAATTAGATTTTAAGAGCATGTTAAAGTAATCATGGAATCAATTATGATCTTGTTATTTTTATGACCAACGTTGTTAATAACATAATCATGATTTATTGTTGTTATATGTGCTTTTATTTCTATTTTCTACCCAACGGCGATATAGTTTTAATTGCACAAACAGTTGTATGTTTTAATTTTGACCAACGTTGGATTAATGCATGCAATTGTTGTTATGATCTCACTTCATTGTGGTTTCCAGGAGGGTACTACTTGATGAGCAGCATTACTGATGTTCCAACCCTCTGAGGTGACAACTACACTGAATGGAGAAAGAAGGTCGACTTGACTTTTGTTTGAGCTGAGGTGGACTGGGTTGTGGACACTCCAGAGCCGGTCAAACCATCAGATCCAGTCGGAGATGCAACAGATAATTGTTGGGAAACGTAGCATGCAATTTCAAAAAAATTCACGCTCACGCAAGATCTATCTAGGAGATGCATAGCAACGAGAGGGGAGAGTGTGTCTACGTACCCTCCTAGACCGAAAGCGAAAGCGTTTGACAACGCGGTTAATGTAGTCGAACTTCTTCTAGCTCCGACCGATCAAGTACCGAACATATGACACCTCCGAGTTCTGCACATGTTCAGCGCGATGACGTCCCTTGCCTTCTTGATCCGGCAAGGTGTCGAGGAAGTAGATGAGTTTCGTCAGCACGACGGCGTGGTGACGGTGATGGTGAAGTGATCCGTGCAGGGCTTCGCCTAAGCACCGTGAGAATATGACCGAGGGTGTAATCTGTGGAGGGGGCACCGCATACGGCTAACAGATGTTGTTATGTGTTCCAGGCGCCCACTCCCTATGTATATATAGGTGGGAGAGGGAGGGGAGCAGCAAGGGGGCGCCCCAAGTAGGAGGAATCCTACTTGAGCGCCTCCCCAATTTGGCCTCCCCCCTTTCCATAAGTTCCGGAGGGGGAAGGAAGGAGGAGGGAGGAGGGAAGGAAGGGGGAGGCCGAATCCCTTCCCTTCCTTATCTCTTCCCCTCTTTTCCTTTCTCCTCTGGTTTGGCCCATATGGGGGGCACATCAGCCCCTGCTGGCTGCTGCATTTCTCCTCTTGGCCCACTAGGCCCATATCTTTTGCCGGGGGTGCCCGGAACCCCTTCCGGTGACCCGATATGTACTCGGTACCCTCCGGAACACTTCCGGTGTCCGAATACTATCGTCCCATATATCAATCTTTACCTCTCGACCATTTTGAGACTCCTCGTCATGTCCGTGATTTCATCCGGGACTCCGAACAACATTCGGTCATCAAATCACATACTCATATAATACAAAATCGTCATCGAACGTTAAGCGTGCGGACCCTACGGGTTCGAGAACTATGTAGACATGACCGAGATACCTCTCCGGTCAATAACCAATAGCGGAACCTGGATGCTCATATTCTCCTACATATTCTACGAAGATCTTTATTGGTCGAACCGTTATGACAACATACGTAATTCCCTTTGTCCATCGGCATGTTACTTGCCCGAGATTCGATCGTCGGTATCTTCATACCTAGTTCAATCTCGTTACCGGCAAGTCTCTTTACTCGTCCTGTAATACATCATCCTGTAACTAACTCATTAGTCACATTGCTTGCAAGGTTTATTATGATGTGCATTACCGAGAGGGCCCAGAGATACCTCTCCGATACTCGGAGTGACAAATCCTAATCTCGATCTATGCCAATCCAATAAAACACCTTTGGAGATACCTGTAGAGCATCTTTATAATCATCCAGTTACATTGTGACGTTTGATAGCACACAAGGTATTCCTCCGGTATCCGGGAGTTGCATAATCTCATAGTCGAAGGAATATGTATAAGTCAGGAAGAAAGCAATAGCAATAAAACTAAACGATGATAATGCTAAGCTAACGGATGGATCTTGTCCATCACATCATTCTCCCAATGATGTGATCCCGTTCATCAAATGACAACACATGTCTATGGTTAGGAAACTTAACCATGTTTGATTAACGAGCTAGTCTAGTAGATGCTTACTAGGGACACAATGTTTTGTCTATGTATCGACACATGTATCAAGTTTCTGGTTATAACAATTCTAGCATGAATAATAAACATTTATCATGATACAAGGAAATATAAAATAACAACTTTATTATTGCCTCTAGGGCATATTTCCTTCAGTCTCCCATTTGCACTAGAGTCAATAATCTAGTTCACATCGCCATGTGATTTAACACCAATAGTTCACATCTCTTTGATTAACACCCATAGTTCACTTCGCCATGTGACCAACACCCAAAGGGTTTACTAGAGTCAATAATCTAGTTCACATCGCTATGTGATAAACACCCAAAGAGTACTAAGGTGTGATCATGTTTTGCTTGTGAGAGAAGTTTAGTCAACGGGTCTGCCACATTCAGATCCGTATGCATTTTGCAAATTTCTATGTCAACAATGCTCTGCACGGAGCTACTCTAGCTAATTGCTCCCACTTTCGATATGTATCCAGATTGAGACTCAGAGTCATCCGGATCAGTGTCAAAACTTGCATTGACGTAACTCTTTACGACGAACTCTTTGTCACCTTCATAAAGGAGAAACATTTCCTTAGTCCTCTTTAGGAATCTAAGGATAATTTTGACCGCTGTCCAGTGATCTACTCCTGGGTCACTATTGTACCCCCTTGCCAAAATCATGGCAAGGTATACAATATGTCTGGTATACAGCATGGCATACTTTATAGAACCTATGGCTGAGGCATAGGGAATGACTTTCATTCTCTCTTATTCTTTTGTCGTGGTTGGGTTTTGAGTCTTACTCAACTTCATACCTTACAACTCAGGCAAGAACTCCTTCTTTAACTGATCCATTTTGAACTCATTCAAAATCTTATCAAGGTATGTACTCATCAAAAGTCTTATCAAGCGTCGTGATCTATCTCTATAGATCTTGATGCCCAATATGCAAGCAGCTTCACCGAGGTCTTTCTTTGAAAAACTCCTTTCAAATACTCATTTATGCTTTCCAAAAAATTCTACATCATTTCCGATCAACAATATGTCATACACATATACTTTTCAGAAAGGATGTAGTGCTCCCACTCACTTTCTTGTAAATACATGCTTCACCGCAAGTTTGTATAAAACTATATGCTTTGATCAACTCATCAAAGTGTATATTCGAACTCCGAGATGCTTGCACCAGTCCATAGATGGATCGCTGGAGTTTGTACACTTTGTTAGCACCTTTAGGATTGACAAAACCTTCTGGTTGCATCATATACAATTTTTCTTTAATAAATCCATTAAGGAATGCAGTTTTGACATCCATTTGCCAGATTTCATAAAATGCGGCAATTGCTAACATGATTCAGACAGACTTTAAGCATCGATACGAGTGAGAAAATCTCATCAGAGTCAACACCTTGAATCTTGTCAAAAAACCTTTTTCGACAAGTCGAGATTTGTAGCACTACTATCAGCGTCCGCCTTCCTCTTGAAGATCCATATTCTCTATGGCTTGCCAATCATCGGGCAAGTCCACCAAAGTCCATACTTTGTTCTCAGACATGGATCCCATCTCAGATTTCATGGCCTCAAGCCATTTTGCGGAATCTGGGCTCATCTTCACTTCCTCATAATTCGTAGGTTCGTCATGGTCTAGTAACATGACTTCCAGAATAGGATTACCGTACCACTCTGGTGTGGAACGTGCTCTGGTTGACCTACGAAGTTCAGTAGTAACTTGATCCGAAGTTTCATGATCTTTATCATTAGCTTCCTCACTAGTTGGTGTAGGCATCACGGGAACGGTTTTCTATGATGAGCTACTTTCCAATTCAAGAGAAGGTACAATTACCTCATCAAGTTCTCCTTTCCTCCCACTCACTTCTTTCGAGAGAAAGTCCTTCTCTAGAAAGGATAGTTTCTTGGCAACAAAGATCTTGCCTCCGGATCTGTGATAGAAGGTGTACCCAACAGTCTCTTTTGGGTATCCTATGAAGACGCACTTCTCTGATTTGGGTTCGAGCTTATCAGGCTGAAGCTTTTTCACATAAGCATCGCAACCCCAAACTTTAAGAAACGACAGCTTAGGTTTCTTGCCAAATCATAGTTCATACGGTGTCGTCTCAACGGATTTAGATGGTGCCCTATTTAAAGTGAATGCAGCCGACTCTAATGCATAACCCCAAAATGATAGTGGTAAATCAGTAAGAAACATCATAGATCACACCGTATCTAATAAAGTACGATTACGACGTTCGGACACACCATTACGCTGTGGTGTTCCAGGTGGCGTGAGTTCTGAAACTATTACACATTGTTTTAAATGAAGGCCAAACTCATAACTCAAATATTCGCCTCCCCGATCAGATCGTAGAAACTTTATTTGCTTGTTACGATAATTCTCCATTTCACTCTGAAATTCTTTGAACTTTTCAGATCGTCTGTGAAGGTCAGAAAATAACGATACCCGCCGCGAGCCTCAACACTCATTGGACCGCATACACCGGTATGTATTATTTTCAATAAGTCAGTAGCTCGCTCCATTGTTTCGGAGAACAGAGCTTTAGTCATCTTGCTCATGAGTCATGGTTTGCAAGCATCAAATGATTCATAATCAAGTGATTCCAAAAGTCCATCTGCATGGAGTTTCTTCATGCGCTTTACACCAATATGACCTAAATGGCAGTGCCACAAATATGTTGCACTATCATTATTAACTTTGCATCTTTTGGCATCAATATTATGAATATGTGTATCACCATGATCAAGATTCAACAAAAATAGACCACTATTCAAGGGTGCATGACCATAAAAGATATTACTCATATAAATAGAACAACCATTATTCTCTGATTTAATTGAATAACCGTCTCGCATTAAACAAGATCCAGATATAATGTTCATGCTCAACGCTGGCACCAAATAACAATTATTCAGGTCTAAAACTAATCCCGAAGGTAGATGTAGAGGCAGCGTGCCGACGGCGATCACATCGACCTTGGAACCATTCCTGACACGCATCGTCACCTCGTCCTTAGCCAATCTTCGTTTAATCTGTAGTCCGTGTTTCGAGTTACAAATATGAACAACCGAACCAGTATCAAATACCCAGGCACTACTACGAGCATTAGTAAGGTACACAGCAATAACATGTATATCAAAAATACCTTTGTTCACTTTGCCATCTGATACGTCTCCAACGTATCTATAATTTTTGATTGCTCCATGCTATATTATCTATTGTTTTGGACCATATTGGGCTTTATTTTCCACTTTTATATTACTTTTGGGACTAACCTATTAGCCGGAGGCCCAGCCTAGAATTGCTGTTTTTTTTTTTTGCATATTTCAGTGTTTCGAAGAAACGGAATATCAAATGGAGTCCAAACGGAATGATATCTTCGGTAATGTGATTTTCTCATCAGATAAGATCCAGGAGACTTGGACCCTCGGTCAAGAAAGGAGGAGGCGGCCACGAGGTGGGCGCCCCTGGCCCCCCGCCTCGTGGGCTCCGGAAGCTCCACCGACGCACTCTTCCTCCTATATATACCTCACGCACTTCAACAGATCGATCGGAGCTAAAACCTAATTCCACCGCCGCAACTTTCTCAGTATCCACGAGATCCCATCTTGGGGCCTGTTCGAGTTCACGGGAAGGGAATCCACCATGGAGGGCTTCTACATCATCATCATAGCCTCTCCGATGAAGTGTGAGTAGTTTACTTCAGACCTTCGGGTCCATAGTTAGTAGCTAGATGGCTTCTTCTCACTTTTTGGATCTCAATACAATGTTCTCCCCCTCTCTCGTGGAGATCTATTCGATGTAATCTTCTTTTTGCGGTGTGTTTGTTGAGACCGATGAATTGTGGGTTTATGATCAAGATTATCTATGAGCAATATTTGAATCTTCTCTGAATTCTTTTATGTATGATTGGTGATCTTTGCAAGTCTCTTCGAATTATCCGTTTGGTTTGGCCAACTAGATTGGTAGTTCTTGCAATGGGAGAAGTGCTTAGCTTTGGGTTCAATCTTGCGGTGTCCTTTCCCAGTGACAATAGGGGCAGCAAGGCACGTATTGTATTGTTGCCATCGAGGATAACAAGATGGGGTTTTTATCATATTGCATGAATTTATCCCTCTACATCATGTCATCTTGCTTAAGGCGTTACTCTGTTTTCATTAACTTAATACTCTAGATGCATGCAGGATAGCGGTCGATGAGTGGAGTAATAGTAGTAGATGCAGGCAGGAGTCGGTCTACTTGTCTCGAACGTGATGCCTATATACATGATCATACCTAGATACTCTCATAACTATGCTCAATTCATCAATTGCTCAACAAGAATTGCTCACCCACCGTAAAATACCTATGCTCTTGAGAAAAGCCACTAGTGAAATCTATGGCCCCTGGGTCTACTCTCATCATATTTATCTTCCTACGCTTTATTATTGCTTTGCTTTTTTACTTTGCCTTTTATTTTACTTTGCATCTTTATACCAAAAATACCAAAAATATTATCTATCATCTCTATCAGATCTCACTCGTAAGTGACCGTGAAGGATTGACAACCCCTATTCGCGTTGGTTGCGAGGAGTTATTTGCTTTGTGTAGGTACGAGGGACTTGCGTGTGGCCTCCTACTGGATTGATACCTTGGTTCTCAAAAACTGAGGGAAATACTTACGCTACTCTGTTGCATCATCCTCTCCTCTTCGGGGAAAACCAACACAAGCTCAAGACGTAGCAAGAAGGATTTCTGGCGCCGTTGCCGGGGAGTCTATGCAAAAGTCAACATACAAGTACCCATCAAAATCCCTTATCTCTCGCATTACATTATTTGCCATTTGCCTCTCGTTTTCCTCTCCCTCAGTTCACCCTTGCCGTTTTATTCGCCCTCTCTTTTCCGTTTGCCTTTTTCTCATTCGCTTGTTTGCTCGTGTGTTGGATTGCTTGCTTGTCACTATGGCTCAATATAATACCAAATTATGTGACTTTACCAATACCAACAATAATGATTTCCTTAGCACTCCGATTGCTCCTCTTGCCAATACCAAATCTTGTGAAATCAATGCTGCTTTATTGAATCTTGTTATGAAAGATCAATTCGCCGGCCTTCCTAGTGAAGATGCCGCTACTCATCTAAATAGCTTCGTGGATTTGTGTGATATGCAAACGAAGAAAGATGTTGACAATGATGTTGTTAAATTGAAGCTATTTCCTTTTTCGCTTAGAGATCGTGCTAAAGCTTGGTTTTCGTGCAAAGATGCTTTTATCTCTAAGTATTTTCCTCCCGCTAAGATCATCTCTCTTAGAAACGATATTATGAATTTTAAGCAACTTGATCATGGACATGTTGCACAAGCTTGGGAGAGGATGAAATTAATGATACGTAATTGCCCTACTCATGGTTTGAACTTGTGGATGATTATACAGAATTTTTATGCCGGATTGAATTTTGCTTCTAGAAACCTTTTAGATTCGGCCGCGGGAGGCACTTTTATGGAAATCACTTTAGGAGATGCTACTAAACTCCTAGATAATATTATGGTTAATTATACTCAATGGCATACTGAAAGATCTACTAACAAAAAAGTGCATGCGATAGAAGAAATTAATGTTTTGAGTGGAAAGATGGATGAACTTATGAAATAATTTGCTAATAAGAGTGTTTCTTCTGATCCTAATGATATGCCTTTGTCTACTTTGATTGAGAATAATAATGAATCTTTGGATGTGAATTTTGTTGGTAGGAATAATTTTGGTAACAACGCGTATAGAGGAAACTTTGATCCTAGGCCTTATCCTAGTAATTCCTCTAATAATTATGGAAATTCCTACAACAATTCTTATGGAAATTTTAATAAGATGCCCTCTGAATTTGAGACTAGTGTTAAAGAGTTTATGAGTTCTCAAAAGAATTTTAATACTTTGCTTGAAGAGAAATTGCTTAAAGTTGATGAATTGGCTAGGAACGTTGATAGAATTTCTCTTGATGTTGATTCTTTAAAGCTTAGGTATATTCCTCCTAAGCATGATATCAATGAGTCTCTCAAAGCCATGAGAATTTCCATTGATGAGTGCAAGGAAAGAACCGCTAGGATGCGTGATATAGAAGATGCCTTTATTAAAGCGTGTTCTTCCAATTTTCATGAAAATAAAGATGAAGATCTAAAAGTTATTGATGTGTTCCCTATCAAATCCTTGTTTTGCAATATGAATCTTGATAATGATAAGATTGAATATGAGTCACCTTTACCTAGAAGGCATTCCAAGAATTCGGAGTTTTCAGATTATGATGCTAAAATTGATAAAAGTGGGATTGAAGAAAGTAGAACCCTAGAAGTTGCTAAGCCCACTATTTTGGATTTCAAGGAATTTAATTATGAAAGTTGCTCTTTAATTGATTGTATTTCCTTGTTGCAATCCGTGCTAAATTCTCCGCATGCTTATAGTCAAAATAAAGCGTTTACCAAACATATCGTTGATGCCTTGATGCAATCTTATGAGGAAAAACTTGAGTTGGAAGTTTCCATCCCTAGAAAACTTTATGATGAGTGGGAACCAACTATTAAAATTAAGATTAAGAATCATGAATTTTATGCTTTATGTGATTTGGGTGCTAGTGTTTCTACTATTCCCAAAACTTTGTGTGATTTGCTAGATTTCCATGATTTTGATGATTGCTCTCTAAACTTGCACCTTGCGGATTCCACTATTAAAAAACCTATGGGAAGAATTAATTGATACGTCTCCAACGTATCTATAATTTATGAAGTATTCATGCTATTATACTATCCTTCTAGGATGTTTTATATGCATTTATATGATATTTTATATGACTTTTGGGACTAACCTATTAACCTAGAGCCCAGTGCCAGTTTCTGTTTTCTCCTTGTTTTTGAGTTTTGCAGAAAAGGATTACCAAACGGAGTCCAATTGACGTGCCAATTTTTGATGATTTTTTATGGACCAAAAGAAGACCAAAAAGTATCGGAGTTGGGCGAGAAGAGTCCCGAGCTGCCCACGAGGGTGGGGGGCGCCCCCCCCCCAGGGCGCGTGGGCCTGCCTCGTGGACAGCTCGGGCACCTCCTTGACGTGAGACCGACGCCAAAAATTCCTATAAATACAGAAACCTCGGAAAATTAACCTAGATCGGAAGTTCCGCCGCCGCAAGCCTCTGTAGCCACGAGAAATCAATCTAAGCCCTCTCTGGCACCCTGCCGGAGGGGGCCATCATCACCGGTGGCCATGGAGGAGTATCCCGGAGGGGCCATCATCACCATGAAGGCCAAGGACCAGAGGGTGGAGGCCATGGAGGAGGAAGCACAAGGGGGAGAACCTCTCCTCCTCTCTCTTGGTGGCACCGGAGTGCCATCGGGAGGGGAATCATCGCCACGGTGATCGTCTCCATCAACATCACCATCATCATCACCACCCTCATATCTTTTACGCGGTCCACTCTCCCGCACCCCGCTGTAATCCCTACTTGAACATGGTGCTTTATGCCACATATTATGATCCAATGATGTGTTGCCATCCTAAGATGTTTTGAGTAGATATCTTTTGTCTATGGGTTGATTGATGATCTAGATTGGTATGAGTTGTATGTTTTACTTTGGTGCTGTCCTATGGTGCCCTCCGTGTCGCGCAAGCGTGAGGGATTCCCGCTGTAGGGTGTTGCAATACGTTCATGATTCGCTTATAGTGGGTTGGTGAGTGACTGAAACTCAAATCCGAGTAAGATGGATTGTTGCGTATGGGAATAAAGAGGACTTGATATGTTAATGCTATGGTTGGGTTTTACCTTAATGATCTTTAGTAGTTGCGGATGCTTGCTAGAGTTCCAATCATAAGTGCATATGATCCAAGTAGAGAAAGTATGTTAGCTTATGCCTCTCCCTCATATGAAACTGCAATAGTGATCAGCGGTCTTGTTAACAATTGCCTAGGACAATTCTGCACACCGATCCACCATTATTCCACACTCGCTATTTATATTATTTAGTAATATATTCTAACTTTATGATAACAACACCTACTTTTATATTTTAGCTCTCCAATATCATACAAAGTTATCCTCTTCATACCCACAACGTAGTTTTATTTCTCGTTTCTAGTTGGAAGCAAACTTTCGGTGTACGTAGAGTCGTATCAGTGGCAGATAGGGCTTGAGAGAATATTGATCTTACCTTTAGCTCCTTGTGGGTTCGAAACTCCATACTTATCACTTCCACCTTTGGAAATTGCTATGATGATTCCTAGCACTTGGGGATTATCAAGCTCTTTTCTGGCGCCGTTGCCGGGGAGCAATAGCGTGGGGTTGATATTCTCGTGTGTGCTTGTTTGCTTTCTTCACTAAGTAGATTTTGTTTTTCCTTTTTGTTTCTGTTTAGTTGTGGGTGAAACATACACAAAAAATTTAAAAGAATGAAAATACAAAAAAATTACTTGCCTTTCATGCCTAAAAAGTTTCTCAAAAAAGGGAAGTGATTGGAAAGTTATGCATTGAAGAAGTGAGGGTCGACCTTGAGCACTTGTATTCATGCTCACGGAAACAATGTAGAATTTTTCATGGAAGTTTCTCTGTAAATAAATATCCCCTTGTATATGTCCATTGTATTATAAAAATAATGTGCCAAGCTTTGGTTTTAGGATGATTAGATTGCTTGTTTACTATGTGCAGAACAAAAACAGAAACTTTGGCTGTAGTGTGTGAATTTAAATTTTTTACTGGAAAGTCAAATGGGTCTGAAACTTTTTGCACATTACTTCTGTACAAATTTTTCAAATTTTCATATTTATTTCATGATTTTAGGAGTTACATAAGTTTACCAAACGTCCAGATTACTACAGACTGTTCTGTTTTTAACAGATTCTGTTTTGCGTGTGTTGTTTGCTTATTTCGATGAATCTATGGCTAGTATCGGGGGGTATGAACCATAGAGAAGTTGTAATAAAGTAGGTTTAACACCAATATAAATAAAGAATGAGTTCATTACAGTACCTAAAGGTAGTGATTTGCTTTATTACACTAACGGAGCTCACAAGTTTTTGTTAGAGTTTTGTGTGGATGAAGTGTCTGAAGGTCGAGGAGCTATCAATATGAGAAGAATAAAGAGAGGCAAGAGTTCAAGATTGGGGATGCCCAAGGCACCCCAAGTAAATATTTCAAAGGATACTCAAGCATCTAAGCTTTGGGATGCCCCGGTTGGCATCCCATCTTTCTTCTTCAACAATTATCGGTATACCTCGGTTTTTGTTTTGTTCACATGATTTGCGTCCTTTGTGTTTTTATTTTTCTTTAAGAACCATGCCAGCATGAGATAGCCTTCATTGATTTATAGAATACTTCATGAGCTTCACTTATATCTTTTAAGTATGATTTTATAGAATTGCTCTTTGTGCCTCACTTAAATCTTTTGAGTATGGTTTAATAGAATGCTTCGTGTGCTTCACTTATATATTTTGAGCATGGATATTGGTTAGTCTATGTTAATTGTAGAATGCTCCATGAACTTCACTTATATCTTTTGGAGTATTAATAATACTATAATTTAAAGTGGGTTTGGAAGAGTGTCAACTTTAGGAATTAGTGATCCCACTATTTTGGAGGATGTTGAATCTTAGTGTGATATTTATGAAAGTGGATTTGGAAGAGTGTCAACTTTAGCTAGTAATGACTCCACTATTTCGGAAGAGGTTCCAATTGAGTATGAGAACAAATTTTCTATCCATGATGCTACTGAAAATTATTATGAGGGAGGAATACATGCTTGTAGGAGTTGCAAAAATATTAAGTTTCCTCTCTATGTGCTTAAAGTTTTGAAGTTATATTTGTTTTGCCTTCCTATGCTAGTTGATTCTTGTTCCCATAAGTGTGTACTCAAAAAATCCCTAGGCATAGGAAGTGGGTTAGATTTGAATGTGCTAGTCATATTCTTCAAGATGCTCTTTTTGTGTTTCAATTCTTATCTTTTATGTGAGCATCATTGAAATCATCATGCCTAGCTAAAAGGCATTAAAGAAAAGCGCTTGTTGGGAGACAACCCAATATTTACCCTTACTGTTTTTGTGTGTTTACATGATTAAGCTACTGTAGTAATTATGTTTTATAGCTTTTTTTCAATAAAGTTCCAAGTAAGACCTTTGGGAAGACTTGGGTGAAGGTTAATGTGATCTTGCTGTAAAAAACAGAAACTTTACGCTCACGAGAATAGATGTCATTTTTTACAAAAGAGTGATTTTGAGTTGATTATTTTCGCATAAGATTAATAGACAAATTCCTCACGTCCACCAATTTATTTCATAATTTTTAGAGTATCAGAAGTATGGTTATTGTTCAGATCATTACAGACTGTTCTGTTTCTGACAGATTTTGTTTTCATTGCATAGTTTGCTTGTTTTCTAGTTTCTATGGCTTATATTCCTCAATATAAATTGTAGAAATGATATGGTACAGTAGGAATTGTGTGAGAACAATTATGAACCTTGTCTTTGGCAGTACCAAAGTAAATGGTTTGCTCTTTATCATACTAACCTATCTCAAGAAGTTTGGTTAAGTTCTGTGTGATCGAAGTTTTCAAGTTTTGGGTGAGATATCAATATGAGGAGAATAAGGAGTGGAAAAACCCTAAGCTTGGGGATGCCCAAGGTACCCCAAGGCAATATTCAAGGAAGACTCAAGCGCCTAAGCTTGGGGATGCCCCGGAAGGCATCCCCTCTTTCGTCTTCAAAACTATCGGTATACCTTACTCGGAGCTATATTTTTATTCGTCACATGATATGTGTTTTGCTTGGAGCGTATTTTAAATTTTACTTGCTGTTTGAATAAAATCATTGGATCTGAAATACTGAATGAAAAAGAATCCTCCCATGACTAGTTAATTATTTGACTACTCAGTGTTCTTCACTCATATCTTTTGGAGTAGTTTGTCATTTGCTCATGTGCTTCATGTATATCCTATGAGTAAATGGTTGCATAAATTGAATGTCATAAATCTGAATTTATATATGTTTCTTATGCTTATAACATGGGGAGTAATGACATCACACATAATAAGTATAGGTAGTAAACTTATTGAAGGTTAGCAAACGTAGAATTGGTCACTTGAACAATTCATGAAAGAATATTGAAGGAAGAGAGGTTTCACATATAAATATACTATCCTGGACATCTTTTATGATTGGGAGCACTCATTAAAATATGACATGCTAAAGAGTTGACGTTGGACAAGGAAGACAATGTAATGAGTTATGTTTTCTTATATCTGAGATAAAGTATGTTGTCATGGATCCTCTAACATGTTAAGATTTTGTGCATCCAGTCCTGAAAGCGCATGGCAACCTCTGCTTCCCTCTGCGAAGGGCCTATCTTTTATTATTATCTTCTACCTTATGCAAGAGTCATGGTGATCTTCACCTTTCTTTTTTTTACATTTTATCCTTTGGCAAGCACAGGGTGTTGGAAAGATTCTCATATATCTAATTGGATGTAAGTTAGCATGAGCTATTATTGTTGACATTACCCTTGAGGTAAAAGGTTGGGAGGCGAAACTGTAAGCCCCTATCTTTCTCTGTGTCCGATTAAAACTCCATAACCACAAGTATTGCGTGAGTGTTAGCAATTGTGAAAGACTAAATGATAGTTGAGTATGTGGAGTTTGCTAAATCAAAGCTCTGACATAGACTCTTCCTGAAAATAAGATGAATTGCAATTGTTTGATGACTGAGAATACTGTTTGTTAGTTTTCAAGAAAGTTTATGATCTATACTTTAACATGTGATTAGCCTGTTACTTTATCATGAGAAGTTTTATGAGATGAGCTATTGTTATGACATGTAATGATGCTAGAAAAAGTGATTGGAATTGTCATTGATCAAACTTATGCACTTGCTAGCATTCACACTTCATAAATTATTTCTTTTATCATTTACCTACTTGAGGACGAGCAGGAATTAAGATTGGGGATGCTGATACGTCTCCAACGTATCTATAATTTATGAAGTATTCATGCTATTATACTATCCTTCTAGGATGTTTTATATGCATTTATATGATATTTTATATGATTTTTGGGACTAACCTATTAACCTAGAGCCCAGTGCCAGTTTCTGTTTTCTCCTTGCTTTTGAGTTTTGCAGAAAGGATTACCAAACCGAGTCCAATTGACGTGCCAATTTTTGATGATTTTTAATGGACCAAAAGAAGACCAAAAAGTATTGGAGTTGGGCCAGAAGAGTCCCGAGCTGCCCACGAGGATGGGGGGCGCGCCCACCCCCCAAGGCGCGTGGGCCTGCCTCGTGGACAGCCCGGGCACCTCATTGACGTGAGACCGACGCCAAAAATTCCTATAAATACAGAAACCTCGGAAAATTAACCTAGATCGGACGTTCCACCGCCGCAAGCCTCTGTAGCCACGAGAAATCAATCTAGGCCCTCTCTGGCACCCTGCCGGAGGGGGCCATCATCACCGGTGGCCATGGAGGAGTATCCCGGAGGGGCCATCATCACCATGAAGGCCAAGGACCAGAGGGTGGAGGCCATGGAGGAGGAAGCACAAGGGGGAGAACCTCTCCTCCTCTCTCTTGGTGGCACCGGAATGCCATCGGGAGGGGAATCATCGCCACGGTGATCGTCTCCATCAACATCACCATCATCATGAACACCCTCATATCTTTTACGCGGTCCACTCTCCCGCACCCCGGTGTAATCCCTACTTGAACATGGTGCTTTATGCCACATATTATGATCAAGTGATGTGTTGCCATCCTATGATGTTTTGAGTAGATATCTTTTGTCTATGGGTTGATTGATGATCTAGATTGGTATGAGTTGTATGTTTTAATTTGGTGCTGTCCTATGGTGCCCTCCGTGTCGCGCAAGCGTGAGGGATTCCCGCTGTAGGGTGTCGCAATACGTTCATGATTCACTTATAGTGGGTTGGTGAGTGACTGAAACACAAACCCGAGTAAGAGGGATTGTTGCGTATGGGAATAAAGAGGACTTGATATGTTAATGCTATGGTTGGGTTTTACCTTAATGATCTTTAGTAGTTGCGGATGCTTGCTAGAGTTCCAATCATAAGTGCATATGATCCAAGTAGAGGAAGTATGTTAGCTTATGCCTCTCCCTCATATGAAACTGCAATAGTGATCACCGGTCTTGTTAACAATTGCCTAGGACAATTCCGCACACCGATCCACCATTATTCCACACTCGCTATTTATATTATTTAGTAATATATTCTAACTTTATGATAACAGCACCTACTTTTATATTTTAGCTCTCCGATATCATATAAAGTTATCTCTTCATACCCACAACGTAGTTTTATTTCTTGTTTCTAGTTGGAAGCAAGCGTTCGGTGTACGTAGAGTCGTATCAGTGGCAGATAGGGCTTGAGAGAATATTGATCTTACCTTTAGCTCCTTGTGGGTTTGACACTTCATACTTATCACTTCCACCTTTGGAAATTGCTACGATGATTCCCTGCACTTGGGGATTATCATTAATGTTGTTCTTATTGTTGCAAATAGGAATTATGTGCCCGTAGATTTTGTCGTTCTTGATATAGATTGCAATCCTTCATGTCCTATTATTCTTGGTAGACCTTTCCTTAGAACGATTGGTGCAATTATTGATATGAAGGAAGGGAATATTAGATTCCAATTCCCATTAAAGAAAGGCATGGAACACTTCCCTAGAAATAAGATAAAATTACCATATGAATCTATTATGGGAGACACTTATGGATTGCCTACCAAAGATGGCAATACCTAGATCTATCCTTGCTTTTATGCCTAGCTAGGGGCGTTAAACGATAGCGCTTGTTGGGAGGCAACCCAATTTTATTTTTTAGTTTTTGTTTTTGTTTCTGTTTAGGAATAAATAATTCATCTACCTTCTGTTTAGATGTGGTTTTATGTTTTAATTAGTGTTTGTGCCAAGTTAAACCTATAGGATCTTCTTGGATGATAGTTATTTGATCTTGCTGTAATTTCCAGAAACTTTCTGTTCACAAAAACAATTGTTAAAAATCACCAGAACGTGATAAAATAGTGATTCCAATTGCTGCTGATCAATAAACAAATTTCCTAGGTCGTCCTATTTTGTCTGAATTTGTTGAGTTCCAGAAGTTTGCGTTAGTTACAGATTACTACAGACTGTTCTGTTTTTGACAGATTCCGTTTTTCGTGTGTTGTTTGCTTATTTTGATGAATCTATGGCTAGTAAAATAGTTTATAATCCATAGACAAGTTGGAATACAGTAGGTTTAACACCAATATAAATAAAGAATGAGTTCATTACAGTACCTTGAAGTGATCTTTTGTTTTCTTTCGCTAACGGAGCTTACGAGATTTCTGTTGAGTTTTGTGTTGTGAAGTTTTCAAGTTTTGGGTGAAATCTTTTGATGGATTATGGAACAAGGAGTGGAAAGAGCCGAAGCTTGGGTATGCCCATGGCACCCCCAAGATAATCCAAGGACACCAAAAAGTCAAAGCTTGGGGATGCCCCAGAAGGGATCCTCTCTTTCGTCCACTTCCATCGGTAACTTTACTTGGAGCTATATTTTTATTCACTACATGATATGTGTTTTGCTTGGAGCGTCTTCTATTATTTGCGTCTTTGCTTGTTAGTTTACCACAATCATCCTTGCTGTACACACCTTTTTGAGAGAGCCATACATGAATTGGAATTTGTTAGAATACTCTATGTGCTTCACTTATATCTTTTGAGCTTTATAGTTTTGCTCTAGTGCTTCACTTATATCTTTTAGAGCACGGTGGTGGATTTGTTTTATAGAAACCTTTGATCTCTCATGCTTCAATTAGATTATTTTGAGAGTCTTAAAGAGCATGGTAATTTGCTTAATAATAAAAATATGCTTGGTATTCAAGATTTGTAAAACTTTCTTTTGAGTGCGTTGAATACTAAGAAGAGTTTGATGCTTGATAATTGTTTTGAGATATGGAGGTAGTAATATTAGAGTCATGCTAGTTGAGTAGTTGTGAATTTGAGAAATACTTGTGTTAAAGTTTGTGATTCCCGTAGCAAGCACGTATGGTGAACCGTTATGTGATGAAGTCGGAGCATGATTTATTTATTGATTGTCTTCCTTATGAGTGGCGGTCGGGGACGAGCGATGGTCTTTTCCTACCAATCTATCCCCCTAGGAGCACGCGCGTAATACTTTGCTTTGATAACTTGTAGATTTTTGCAATAATTATATGAGTTCTTTATGACTAATGTTGAGTCCATGGATTATACGCACTTTTCTCACCCTTCCACCATTGCTAGCCTCTTCAATACCGTGCACTTTTCGCCGGTATCATACACCACCATAAACCTTCCTCAAAACAGCCACCATACCTACCTATTATGGCATTTCCATAGCCATTCCAAGATATATTGACATGCAACTTTCCACCGTTCCTTTTATTATGACACGCTCATTCATTGTCATATTGCTTAGCATGATCATTTAGTTGACATCGTATTTGTGGCAAAGCCACCGTTCATAATTCTTTCATACATGTCACTTATGAATCATTGCATATCCCGGTACACCGCCGGAGGCATTCACATAGAGTCATATTTTGTTCTAAGTATCGAGTTGTAATTCTTGAGTTGTAAGAAAAATAAAAGTGTGATGATCATCATTTTTAGAGCATTGTCCCAAGTGAGGAAAGGATGATGGATACTATGATTCCCCCATAAGTCGGGATGAGACTCCGTACGAAAAAAAAGAGAAAAGAAAAGAGGCCATAAAAAAAAGGCCCAAATAAAAAAAGGCATAAATGTAATCTTCTTTTTGCGGTGTGTTTGTTGAGACCGATGAATTGTGGGTTTATGATCAAGATTATCTATGAGCAATATTTGAATCTTCTCTGAATTCTTTTATGTATGATTTGTTATATTTGCAAGTGTCTTCGAATTATCCGTTTGGTTTGGCCAACTAGATTGGTAGTTCTTGCAATGGGAGAAGTGCTTAGCTTTGGGTTCAATCTTGCGTGTCCTTTCCCAGTGACGGTAGGGGCAGCAAGGCACGTATTGTATTGTTGCCATCGAGGATAACAAGATGGGGTTTTTATCATATTGCATGAATTTATCCCTCTACATCATGTCATCTTGCTTAAGGCGTTACTCTGTTTTCATTAACTTAATACTCTAGATGCATGCTTTGGATAGCGGTCGATGAGTGGAGTAATAGTAGTAGATGCAGGCAGGAGTCGGTCTACTTGTCTCGGACGTGATGTCTATATACATGATCATACCTAGATACTCTCATAACTATGCTCAATTCTGTCAATTGCTCAACAGTAATTCGTTCATCCACCGTAAAATACCTATGCTCTTGAGAGAAGCCACTAGTGAAATCCATGGCCCCTGGGTCTATTCTCATCATATTAATCTTCCTACGCTTTATTATTGCTTTGCTTTTTTACTTTGCCTTTTATTTTACTTTGCATCTTTATACCAAAAATACCAAAAATATTATCTGTCATCTCTATCAGATCTCACTCTCGTAAGTGACCATGAAGGGATTGACAACCCCTATTCGCGTTGGTTGCGAGGAGTTATTTTCTTTGTGTAGGTACGAGGGACTTGCGCGTGGCCTCCTACTGGATTGATACCTTGGTTCTCAAAAACTGAGGGAAATACTTACGCTACTCTGCTGCATCATCCTCTCCTCTTCGGGGAAAACCAATGCAAGGTCAAGACGTAGCACCATCCTTCTTATCCGCCAAATACTTGGGGCAATTCCGCTTCCAATGACCAATCCCTTTGCAGTAGAAGCACTCAGTCTCAGGCTTAGGTCCAGACTTGGGCTTCTTCCTGGGAGTGTAAACTTGCTTGCCATTCTTCTTGAAGTTCCCCTTCTTTCCTTTGCCCTTTTCTTGAAACTAGTCGTCTTGTTAACCATCAACACTTGATGCTCCTTCTTGATTTCTACCTCCGCAGCTTTGAGCATTGCGAAGAGCTCGGGAATATCTTCTCCATCCCTTGCATATTATAGTTCATCACGAAGCCTTTATAGCTTGGTGGCAGTGATTGAAGAACTCTGTCAATAACACTATCATCTGGAAGATTAACTCCCAGCTGAGTCAAGTGGTTATGATACCCAGACATTCTGAGTATGTGTTCACTGACAGAACAGTTCTCCTCCATCTTGCAGCTATAGAACTTGTTGGAGACTTCATATCTCCCAACTCGGGCATTTGTTTGAAATATTAACTTCAACTCCTGGAACATCTCATATGCCCATGACATTCAAAACGTCTTTGAAGTCCCGATTCTAAGACGTAGAGAATGGCACACTGAACTATCGAGTAGTCATCATACCGAGCTTGCTCCTATAATAGGTTTGTCACCTAGCGGTGCATCAAGGACATAAATTTTCTTTGCAGCAATGATGATATTCCTCAGATCACGGACCCAGTCCGCTTCATTGCTACTATCATCTTTCAACTTAGTTTTCTCTAGGAACATATCAAAAACATAGGGGAGCTACAACGCGAGCTATTGATCTACAACATAGATATGCAAATACTATCAGGACTAAGTTCATGACAAATTAAAGTTCATTAATCAAATTACTTAAGAACTCCCACTTAGATAGACGTCCCTCGAGTCATCTAAATGATCACGTGATCCAAATCAACTAAACCATGTCTGATCATCACATGAGATGGAGTAGTTTTCAATGGTGAACATCTCTATGTTGATCATATCTACTATATGATTCACGTTCGACCTTTCGGTCTCCAGTGTTCCGAGGCCATGTCTGTACATGCCAGGCTCGTCAAGTTTAACCCAAGTATTCCGCACGTGCAAAACTGTCTTGCACCCGTTGTATGTGAACGTAGAGCTTATCACACCCGATCATCACGTGGTGTCTCGGCACGACGAACTGTTTTAACGGTGCATACTCAGGGAGAACACTTATACCTTGAAATTTTAGTAAGGGATCATCTTATAATGCTACCGCCGTACTAAGCAAAATAAGATGTATAAAAGATAAACATCACATGCAATCAAAATATGTGACATGATATGGCCATCATCATCTTGTGCTTTTGATCTCCATCTCCAAAGCACCGTCATGATCTCCATCGTCGCCGGATTGACACCTTGATCTCCATCGTAGCGTCGTGGTCATCTCGCCAACTATCGCTTCTACAACTATCGGTAACGCATACTGATAAACTAAAGCAAATTACATGGCGTGTGCATCTCATAAAATAAAGCGACAACCATAAGGCTACTACCAGTTGCCAATAACTTTTACAAAACATGGTCATCTCATACATCAACGTATATCACATCATGTCTTGACCATATCACATCACAACATGCCCTGCAAAAACAAGTTAGACCTCCTCTACTTTGTTGTTGCAAGTTTTACATGGCTGCTACGGGCTTCTAGCAAGAACCATTCTTACCTACGCATCAAAACCACAACGGTGTTTCGTCAAGTTTGTTGTTTTAACCTTCAACAAGGACCGGCCGTAGTCAAATTCGATTCAACTAAAGTTGGAGAAACAGACACCTGCCAGCCACCTTTATGCAAAACTAGTTGCATGTATGTTGGTGGAACCGGTCTCATGAACGTGGTTATGTAAGGTTGGTCCGGGCCACTTCATCCAACAATACCGCGAAATCAAAATAAGACGTTGATGGTAAGCAGTATGACTATCTCCGCCCACAACTCTTTGTGTTCTACTCGTGCATATCATCTACGCATAGACATGGCTCGGATGCCACTGTTGGGGAACGTAGCATGCAATTTCAAAAAAATTCCTACGCTCACTCAAGATCTATCTAGGAGATGCATAGCAACGAGAGGGGAGAGTGTGTCCACGTACCCTCATAGACCGAAAGCAGAAGCGTTAGCTTAACGCGGTTGATGTAGTCGAACTTCTTCTAGCTCCGACCGATCAAGTCCAAACGTACGACACCTCCGAGTTCTGCACACGTTCAACGCGATGATGTCCCTCGCCTTCTTGATCCAGCAAGGTGTCGAGGAAGTAGATGAGTTCCGTCAGCACGACGACATGGTGACGGTGATGGTGAAGTGATCCGCGCAGGGCTTCGCCTAAGCACCACGAGAATATGACCAAGGGTGTAATCTGTGGAGGGGGGCGCCGCACACGGCTAACAGATGTTGTTGTGTATTTTAGGCGCCCCCTCCCCATGTATATATAGGTGGGAGAGGGAGGGGAGCAGCAAGGGGGCGCCCCAAGTAGGAGGAATCCTACTTGGGCGCCTCCCCAATTTGGCCTCCCCCCTTTCCATAAGTTCCGGAGGGGGAAGGAAGGAGGAGGGAGGAGGGAAGGAAGGGGGAGGCCGAATCCCTCCCCTTCCTTCTCTCTTCCCCTCTTTCCTTTCTCCTCTGGTTCGGCCCATATGGGGGGTGCAGCAGCTCCTGCTAGCTGTTGCGTTTCCCCTCTTGGCCCATTAGGCCCATATCTTTTGCCAGGGGTGCCCGGAACCCCTTCCGGTGACCCGATATGTACCCGGTACCCTCCGGAACACTTCCGGTGACCGAATACTATCATCCCATATATCAATATTTACCTCTTGACAATTTTGAGACTCCTCGTCATGTCCATGATCTCATCCGGGACTCCGAACAACATTCGGTCACCAAATCACATAACTCATATAATACAAAATCATCATCGAACATTAAGCGTGCGAACCCTACGGGTTCGAGAACAATGTAGACATGACCGAGGTACCTCTCCGGTTAATAACCAATAGCGTAACTTGGATGCTCATATTGGCTCCTACATATTCTAAAATATCTTTATCGGTTGAACCGTTATGACAACATACGTAATTCCCTTTGTCCATCGGTATGTTACTTGCCCGAGATTCGATCGTTGGTATCTTCATACCTAGTTCAATCTCGTTACCGGCAAGTCTCTTTACTCGTTCCGTAATACAGCATCCTGTAACTAACTTATTAGTCACTTTTCTTGCAAGGCTTCTTATGATGTGCATTACCGAGAGGGCGCAGAGATACCTCTCTGAAACTCGGAGTGACAAATCCTAATCTTGATCTATGCCAACTCAACAAACACCTTCGGAGATACCTGTAGAGCATCTTTATAATCACCCAGTTACGTTGTGACATTTGATAGCACAAAAGGCATTCCTCCGGTATCCAGGAGTTGCATAATCTCATAGTCGAAGGAATATGTATTTGACATGAAGAAAGCAATAGCAATAAAGCTGAACGATCAATATGCTAAGCTAATGGATGGGTCTTGTCCATCACATCATTCTCCTAATGATGTGATCCCGTTATCAAATGACAACTCATGTCCATGGTTAGGAAACCTTAACCATCTTTGATCAACGAGCTAGTCAAGTAGAGGCTTACTAGGGACACGATATTTGTTTATGTATTCACACATGTATTTAGGTTTCTGATCAATACAAATATAGCATGAATAATAAACCTTTATCATGAATAAGGAAATATAAAATAACAACTTTATTATTGCCTCCAAGACATATTTCCTTCAATAATGATGCTGTTTGGGAGAAAAAGAAGAGTGATCATGCTCTAGTGGAGATGTCATATTCCATCGACAACCAAAAGTGGCTCACCGCCAATAAAAAGTGCATGGCTTTCATAAAGAACACAATTGAGAATGATATATTGGGCTCAATTGTAGAATGTACTTCCGTAGGGGAGTTTCTTGAAAAGATACAGAGCCAGTTCACTGGTTCTTCAAAGATATATGCTACCCAGTTGCTAAAGCAGCTGGTGACAGAAAAGTACACAGGCGGTGGACATGGCATAAGAGAGCACATCATCAGGACGAGCAACATGATAGTTAAACTTAAACTCATGGATTCGGATTTGGAGCTCAAACTTGCACTCATTGTTCACCTGGTTATGGCTTCACTGCCAAAAGAGTTTGACACTTTTGTTGTCAACTACAACTTGTCGCCTGATAAAGGACATTGAAAAGACTATAGCCATGTGTGTGCAAGAAGAGGAAAGACTTAGAACCTCAAATGGTGGTTCTCTGAACTATGTGAAGGATAACAAGAAAAAGAATTACAATCAAAGTAGCAAAGGTTCCCGTTCAAAGCCACATGGAAAAGCTCCCACGCAATATCAGCATATGCAAAAGTCTTTTCCAGTGGACAAAGATACATGTCTCCATTGTAAGCAAACTGGGCACTACAAGAAAGATTGCCATGTTTGGCTAAAGTCAATAATGACAAAGAGAGGTAACACTATTGTTTCCTTTGTAAATGAATCCTCGTATACACAGTTTTTGAAATCTACTTGGTGGATTGACTCAGGTGCAACCGTTCATGTTGCAAATTCATTACAGGGATTCCATCCGACGCGGACTACGCAAAGAAGCGAAAGATGCATTGAAGTTGCAAATGGAGTTCAAGCAGAAGTTGAAGCTGTCGGCGACATCTCCCTGGAGTTAGCTGATGGATTCAAGCTTCTGCTTACAGATGTTTTATATGTTCCTTCATTACACAGAAACTTGATTAGTGTTTCATGTTTGGATAAAGATCATTATGAATGTCATTTTGGACATGGAAAGTGAGTCATATGGTTTAATAATACTCATGTGGGTGTTGCTTTCCTGCACAATGAGCTTTATTTATTATCACTATGTGAAAAAATGTATTATGTGTATAATGTGAATGAGCATGTTTCCGTGTCGGATAAAGAACAAAAGAAAGAAAGAGAACTCACGACTCATTGAAATTATGGCACTGTAATGGACTCAAACGTGGGTCATGCCTACGTCTCTCCACATGGCCGCACCTATATAAGTGAGCCGTCTGCTAAACCCAACGCCACGAACAGATTGCATCTGCTCCACGCGCACCGCCCACTGTCGTTCCTTTGCTGCTGCTGCTGCGCCGGCGACTCCATCCCGTTCATCGCGTACACAGTTGACGGGAGAGTAGGTCTCCGAAACCCAGGCTCTCTGGATCCTGTACGGGAGAAGGGCAATTAGGTTTTTGGGAAGCGACTACGCGACTGCTTGCCTCCGTTTGTCTGCTTCCTCTACGTTTGTGTTGCCTTCACCATCATCATGTCTCAGACCAACACCGACCGTCTCGCCGCCGAGAAGCTCGAGGCCGACAAGAAGGCCGCCAAGGAAGGCGTCACCGCCGCCGCGGCTTCTGCATGGCCTACTGGAGGGTATAATGCGTTTATCCCTCTCCTGCTTATTTCCGTATTGGCATTACTACCATTATGTGTAGATGTGTCTATTGTTTGCATTGTACGTGCTTGTCTAGATCAGAATCAGTACGTCGTTAATTCTGTCAATGCCATGCTATTGATTTATTTATGGATTAAATTAGTTGAAAATTTGAATATTTACTCAATAGGAGGGATGGCTCCTTCTCACAACGGTCATGCATCATGGCTGTTTATACTTTCCTGTTATTTTCTTTCTAGCTGTAATCAAAACGTTGTGATTTCTCTTAAATGAAACCGGAGAGGGAGCTCTCTTTATCAAGAAAAGAAAAAAAGAGCCGAGCTAGTGCTGCTGCTGCTGCATTGAAGCATCGTGGCTCTTTCGCGTCTGTTCCGTGGAGGCAAAATTTCGTGTTTTGACCCTTTTTGCTAACAAATTCAGGATCTGACCCCCGTTTGAAATATTTCGGGATCTGACCCTTTTGCCTACTGCCAGGGGGGTGGCGGTAGGGTTGCACGTCTTACAGCCATGGGCTCTGGCGGTAGGCCCCTTGATGGCGATTGACGGCTGTCGGCGCGTGCTGACGTGGAAAAGGGCCTACCGCCATGGGCTCTGGCGGTAGGGTATTGAAGCCTACCGCCAGATCCTTTGGCAGTAGGGTCCTGGGTGGTGGCTAAGGTGGGGAGGGGCTAGTTTGTGGGCCCCACTGCCACTCTTCTTCCCCAGTCACCTTCTTCCCCGTGCTCAGCCCCTCTCCCCCCTCTCTCCCCCTCACAAACCCCCCTAGATCCCCTCCATTTGCTTGAGATTTCACCGGTGGATCTGGAGCATTTTCATCACCCAAGGTACCTCCCCCATTTCCCCTCCTTTTGATTGGTTGATATCTTTGTTTTGTGTTGATTTGGTCAATTTATTGCAAACCCTAGGTGTTGATCTTGTTGTGTGCATTTATGACACATTTATGATGCATTTATGGCTAGGGTTAGAGTTATCTTAGGGGTTAGTGTTAGGGTTAGGGTTATAGTGGTTATGTTGGGTGTTAGGGTTAGGGTTATAGTGGTTATGTCGGGAGTTATGGTTAGGGTTAGGTTAATGGTTAGGTTAACTTGACTATGAATAGTAGTTATTTGTCCAATTTGTGCAAAATTTAGTTTATTTGTCCATTTGAGTTGGTTGGATGACATATATGGATTGATTTTATTGTTTCCAATTTCTTAGATGCATAAGCTCGTAAATGTTCATTATTTGGACAAGACGACATTTATGTTTGGAAATGACGATGAAGGGGAAGAGGCTATGGTTTTTGACACAAGTCCAAGCTTTGATGATCTTGTAGTTAAAGTGAGAAGCGTCTTACATTGGAATGACCCAAATGCCGAGGTTAAGCTTATTGGGAGGTATGACGTTGGATTGGGAGTAAACTCCCGATTAAAGAGTATGCCCATCACCTCCCAATTGCATTGGAATGTGTACAAGGACAAAGTAGACGCATCACAAGACAAGTCTCGTGAGATCTTTGCCACAAAGGTTGATCCTCCTCCTCCCTTGCAAATTGATCTCAACCGCAATGCATCCTCCCCAATACATGATGATAGTGCCGAGGTGTATATCCCCAATTGTTCTAGCCAACCCCCAAGTAGCCAACCCAATGAAGATCATATCAATGCTAGCGCCATAGTACTCCGGCATGATGATATTCCTCATGTTAAAGAAGATGCTAGTGGTCATGTTGATGCTGATGCTATTGTTGCTCAAGACGCGGAGAATGAAGAGATTCATTACAATCCAATTGGTAACTTGGATGTCATTGTGCGACAACAAGACATGGACCGTACCCTCTGTTATAACCGTATGTGTAGGTATAACTCGGATGACGAGGGTCTGGAGGAAGAATTGGATGAGGATGGGTTGACTGCGCAAGAAAATGAAATCAACAAGAAGGTGACCGGCAAGGAGAGAGGGCCGCTATTGTTTAGGGATGTGAGTCTTGCAGACAATGCCGTTGTTGACGGTGGGCTGAGATTCGGGTTGTTTGAGCCAACACAGTGCCCCAAATTCAGTGATCCTTGGCCAGAAAATGAGGATGAGAATGCTCATTTGAAGAAAGGCATCAAGTTTGGTTCTTTGGTAGACTTCAAGATATGGTTGTGTGACTATGCCATTAGGAACCATAGGCCGTTTGTTGTTGGTCATTCAAATAAAAAAGTTCGGTACACAGTCAAATGTGACCAAGAAGGTTGCAAATGGGTGGTCCGCGGTAGAAAAATCAAAGAAACCGGGCAATGGGTGTTGAAGATTCATGTTGGCACAAACATGTGCGTACCCCCGGACAAGGCCGACCGAATCAAAGGACACCGTCAACTCACGTCTGAGTATCTAGGCTACAAATTGTTGAATCAAATAGCACATGATCCAACCGTGAAGGTCAAGTTTCTCATGACTTCGATTGAGGAACTATTCGGATACCCGGTCAAGTATGGAAGGCATGGATGGCGAAGGAAAACACTATTAGGATGTTGCATGGTGATTATGAGGCCGCATATAACATTCTTCCCAAGATGTTGGCAGCCATTGCTCATCGAGACCCGGGCATGCGCCATCAGGTGGAGTCAATTGACGGAGTGTTTCGTCGTTCCTTCTGGAGGTTTGGACAATGCATTGAGGCATTCACGTATTGTCGCCCGGTCTTGTCTATAGATGGTACATTCTTGACCGGCAAATACAAGGGCACATTGATGGTGGCGATGGCCCACTCTTCAAATGATAACGTGTTGCTGGTGGCATTTGTCTTGGTGCCTTCGGAGCACGATGATAATTGGGAGTGGTTCATGGGGCATGTGAGAACCAAGATGATAGGCAAGCGAGAGGTATGCATTATATCGGATCGCCATCATGGGATTCTCAAAGCAATAGACGTTGATATTCCCGGTCTTCCAAAGCTTCAACACCATTGGTGCATGAGACACTTTGTTGCAAACTTTTACCGGGCATGCAAGAACAAGGAGTTTTGCAAAGACCTTACCCTTGTTTTCGTTGCATTCAACACCGACACATTCAAAAGCCGATATGATAAACTCCTCAAGGCTTTGGAGAAGAACAAAGGGGGGGGGGGAAGAATTCTTGCTTAGGCACGAGCCGGATAAAGAAAAGTGGTCACACGCTTACGATGAAGGAGGTATGCGATATGGGGACATGACAAGCAACATGGTGGAATGCTTCAACAATGTGTTGAAGGGTGTCCGTTCCTTGCCGGTGATCGCAATAGTCAAGTACACTTTCATCAAGCTCAACGAGTACTTCCTAAAGCATTCTGAAAGCACGACCAAGTGGATTGGCGAAAAGATGGACTATCCATTCAAGGTTCAGGATTGGTTGTTACATCAAGCGCGCAAGTCTTCCAAACAACAAGTGATCAAATATAATGAAAAAGAAATGATCTATCAAATTGATGAGCCGGGTGGGACAACAAGGGACGGTAGGTCTTATGGTGGAGTTGCTTACGAGGTGCATCTCAAAAACCGTTGGTGCCAGTGTGAGAGGCCACACAAGTATCATTGGCCTTGCTCACATTTGATGACCGCAACACGGGTGAGAAACTCGCCTGTATCCGATGGCACAACGGTGCGGTTGCATGAGTTCACATTGGAACGAACAAGGTTGACTGGGCGCCTCGGTTTAATCCTTTCCTTGATGCCTCACAGTGGCCTGAGTATGACGGGCCAGACATTGTGCCAGATCCCGCACTCATGGTGCCTATGAGGGAAGAAGAAGAAAGAAGAGATTCAGGAGTGACATGGATGATCTAGCTGGATAAACCAGAATGAAGCAATTTGGTAGTGGTGATTTCATGGAGGCACCGGACAAAAACAATTGTGGAGAATGCAACAACAAAGGACACAACATTATGACGTGCAAGAAACCTAGAACCAACATGGACACTAGTCAAACACGTGGACTGAGGACTAGCCTTGGAGGGGGCCGTGGTCGTGGAGGAAGGACTAGCCTTGGAGGGGGCCGTGGCCATGGAGGAAGGACTAGCCTTGGAGGGGGCCGTGGCCATGGAGGAAGGACTAGCCTTGGAGTGGGCCATGGCCGTGGATCCGGTGGTTCTAGGACACGTCGGGTTGATAGGGGAAGGCCTATAGACGTGTTTCCCAATCTGGATGGTTGAAATAATGTGAATGGTACTACTTTTAATATGTTCATGTGTTGATATATTTGCCTCTTTACATGTCAATGTGTTCATATTTTGACTTAACGTCTTTAATTGTTGCAGGCATGGCTTCATCCGGTTCCATGATGAGGCCACCGTGTGCTAACCAAGAAGGCATGCCGCACAAGTGGAAGGACGCATCTTTGGACAAGGTGAAGGAGAAAGATGTGAAGATTCCACCATGTTGGTGTGGAGATGTTTGCAAGGTGAAGGAGTCCACCGACTGAAAGAAGTCATGGACGGAAGGAAGGAGATATTTTGTTTTCCCCAACTATGCTTATGATCGTGCGCTTCCAACTAATGCCTATGACCTTCCACTGGTATGCTAGAGAAGTAACATGTTATTCCAAAATGTGTGTCAACACTAACATCTATTTTATATGCAGTCACCGCCTCCTCTATGCAAGTACTTCACCTGGATAGATCATGAAGTGCCAAAGGATGTCCAAAAGGACCAATATGAAGATTGTCTTAGGCGCCAGCGGCTGTTTGAAGAAAGGTTTCAAAGAGGCTTGGAGGAAGAGCGTCGTCAAAAGAGAGGATGGAGCGGAAGCAACGCGAGGAGGAGAGGGCACGCCAAGCGAAGCTTGCTCGTGAGGAGAGGGCAAGAAAGCTTGCAAAAGCTCGCAAGGCACAAGAGGAGGATGAGGCACGTGACAAGAAGGGGAAATGGCCCCGTATGACACAGTAAAGCCTTCGCTTCGACGGACTCGTCATGTAACCAGATGAAACCATGCCAAATTTATCATGAACTATGTAGTACTAAGGCAAGAAGCCATGTGTCATGAACTTGTAGTGAATGAATTTGCCATTTGTACTGAATTTGGTGTGGAGATGTTTTCAAGGTGTCGTGAGAACTTTAGTTTGTCAGCAATTTCTCTGATTTGTCAGCAAGTCATGTGATGATTTTATTTATAAACTGTTGTGCTGAGAAGAGGGGTAGAACAAAGGATTACTCTGTTTTTAAGCCTACCACCAGAGACTGTGGCGGTAGGTTGTTGGACCCTACCGCCAGAGCCCATGGCGGTAGGTGGGGCAAAGTTTCTGTGACGAAGAGAAGCAATCCCTTGGCGGTAGGCTCAAACCCTACCACCAGAGCCTGTGGCGGTAGGTTGCTGGAACCTACCGCCAGAGACCATGGCGGTAGGGGGGTAAAGTTTTTTTGACGAGAAACACGAGCACCTTGGATGTAGAGAAGAGGGGCAGAACAGAGGATTACTCCATTTTTAAGCCTACCACCAGAGCCTATGGCGGTAGGGTTAAAAACAGAGGAATCCTCTGTTCTACCCCTTCTGTCGAATGTTAGAATGATATACCCACTTCTATCCACTTCAATCAAATATTAGAATGATCATCTTGCAAGCACATACATAACTCAACTCAACATAGTTCATTACATCCACGAATAACACATGTTCAAACTAATTAAAACATGACCCGGTTCGGATGACATCGGTTGAAACTAATAGCTCAAGCTCAACGACACATTTTATAAACAGGTAACATATTTCTCATACTTATTAGATGTTCAATTTGATCGTCACGCGCTTGATTACGCTTCAGATGCCCAATGACACAACACACCATTCGTTTCACGAAACCAGGCCCATGCAGCATGGTGGGCTGGATTCTCTGACACGCCTTGTTTGATTGCCCATCCTATGACCTGGCCAGGTTTCCTCAAGTCCATCTCACGGAATTCTTCTTTGCTTGCAGTGAACGCAGTCTCAATTACCAAAGCGTGTCTGCAAGCATATTCCCGGTCTTGCAGCTCATCAAGCATCCTCTCTTTCTCGTTCACAAGCTTTCGGAAAGCTTTTTTCTCCTTAGCATCAGAAGGTTCCTTGATAACGTGATACTTGCTGAAATCCTTCATGGCCGCATTTGCCTCATCACAACTCTTCAACCATGCTTCACATTCCCTCTTCAAGCAACGGTGTCGCTCCGACATGACCTTCTCACACGCTATGTTCATAGTCATGGATCAGATGTCCATCCTACATGAATATATGGGTTTAAGATGACATAGACCAAACACAAAATAAATTCAGTAGAGTACAACACTTGGTTACTCGATATAACATACAACACCAAGTTCTTAATGAGTTCAAATGTTAAGGGTACAGGTCATAGTAGTTCAAATGACGACCAAGCAAAGGGTACATGTCATTACAGTCCAAATGACAAAGATTACATAGCCTCATGCAATTCTATGTGGCGTACGGTCCCGGGTTGCAACAAATAACATCATTTCTTTCTTTGACCCATGCCCAACGAGAAGCCCGCTTCTTGTCCGACGAGAATGGTTGGTGAACTAACCAATCAATGACCTGGCCATGATTTCCCATGTCTATCTCAGCATATTCTCCCCTTGTCACACACAATGCAATTTGCATTGCAAGATCACGCCTACAATTTTTTCTGCCCTCTTGAGCTTGGTCATCTGCCTCTTCTTTTTTTGATAAAAATTTCAGAACGGTCATTATTCAAATAATAATGTGAAAAGGCCCTACACTCCGCATTCAACGCATCAATGGCTTCCATCCACAAGTTCATCTTTTCCTCAACCAATTCACGTTCACGGTTCGCCGCCGCCTCAGCAGAAGCTTCAAAGAAAACGAACGGTGCCATCCTACATTTCGAGAAGTTGCTATTAAAGTAAACTTAGGTTTAATTGCTTTATTAAGCCTAACCCAACCCCAGTTATGTACACTAATACTAGCACTAGATCTAGGTACACAAACTATTCTACAAGCAATTCTAAGCACATCATACATAAGGAAATCACAAACATAACCCTAAATGGATCATATGAATTGATTTGACTACATGAGCTAGGGTTTGCAACCAAATGAGCAAATGCAAACAAAACAAAGATATCAACCAATCAAAATGAGGGGAAATGAGAGAGCTACCTTGGGTGATGAAAATGGTAAGAATCCACCGGAGAAATCTCAAACAAATCAGAGAGATTTGGGAGGCTCTTGTGCTTCAAAGAAAGAGGGGGGAGACTTGAGCTCGGTGGAGAGGTGAGTAGTGTGTGGCCTGAATGAATGGTTGAGGAGGGGGGAGGAAATATCCATCCCCTCCCCACCTTATCCACCACCCAGGACCCTACCGCCAGAGGAGCTGGCGGTAGGCTTCAATACCCTACCGCCAGAGCCCATGGCGGTAGGCCCTTTTCCACGTCAGCACGCCCTGACGGCCATCAGTCGCCGTCAAGGGGCCTACCACCAGAGCCCATGGAGGTAGGACATGCAAACCTACCACCACCCCCCTGACGGTAGGCAAAAGGGTCAGATCCCGAAATATTTTCAAACGGGGTCAGATCCTGAATTTGTTAGCAAAAAGGGTCAAAACACGAAATTTTGCATTCCGTGGAGGCAAAATTGACAATTTTGACCTGTGGACGAAATCAAGTCACAAAATAAACTGCCCGTAAAACTATTTCATGCGGCTGACCATTTTGTGTGGCGCCTGACATGCAGGCGCCACACCCTACGGTGCAGCGCCTAGCTCTGGGGCGTTGCACCTCTATCCACCGTGGCAACCCCTGGGCCCGCACCCATCAGCGCAGCGCCTCCGAGCTAGCACTACAAAAAAAATACACTTCCGTGATGATACGTGTTTGTCACACGATGGTCGCGTTTTTGTCATGCATGTACATCCATGACAAATTTATGACGAGAATCATGATAGTCATACCTATCTTTGTCGTAGAAGTGTTCCATGACATTACCAAAATTATCATCACGGAAGTGTCCACTTCCATGACGATAAATCGCGTCACGAAGTGCTTTCGTCAAGGGTGACCGACACGTGGCATCCACCGTAACGGACGCCGTTAAGCTATCGGGTCGGGTTTTGGATCCGATAACCCATTAACAGCCCCGACCAATGGGGATTTTCCACGTGTAAAATCATCATTGGCTGGAGGAAACACGTGTCGGCTCACCGTTGGGACAGATGTCATCCACTCATTGTACAGAAGGCGCCTATGATACATCGACACGTTGCACGGCCCAACAGAGGCCCATTCCTGTGAAAAGGCCAGCCCGTTTGACTTGGTCAAAAGGTGGCGGGCCGGCCCATGTAAAGCCTGTTAACGGCCTGTTCGCATATAGCCCATTTACAGCCCGCTAACCCAACGTCTTTCGGCCCATATGAGGCCCTATGTAACTCTTGGCCTATTAACGGCCCGTGGTGAAACTGACCCGTAATGAACAGTGTATCACTTTATACCCATTAAGGGCCCGTTATTCCGTTGGGACGTTTCCAGCCCATGTTATCTTTCGGCCTTCTCAGAGCCCATTTATTCTTGGGCTCATTTCCAGCATTCGTTTACTTACGGCCCGTTACTGTCATTTTCTGCTTATGGGCCAAATTCAACCCGTGGTTCTGATCAGCCCGTTTGTGGTCCGTTAACACGTTGGGCGTTTCATAGCGTCATGAAATACGGCCTATTAATGATAACTGTTATGGTCGTCCCATGAACGGACAATTCCAACTCTAGCCCGTTTACGGCCATAATGCGACCTGTTATTGGCCCATGTTTGGCCAATCGATCATCTTGCCGTATAAGGCCCATTGATGATACTGCCCGTAGAAGGCCCATTGTTTCTCTGACCCGTAGAAGGCCCATCGTTTATCTGACCCATAGAAGGCCCATGTTTCTCGGCCCATAGGTCCAATGTCACTATAGTAAATATTAGCCCATGGTTATTGTGGCCTAGTTTTAAAAATAGGTTATTGCAGCCACTAGCAAACCGCGAAAAAGAACTGCGCGACTACAAGCAAACAAATAAACAAGACAACTAGGAAATAAATAAGCAAGCAACTTACACTAGGCTATCACGGCTATTACACATATTACATCCACTAGGCATCAAAGTTAGCCACCGGTGCAAATATAGGGAACACAAAGACATATAAACGCCAGACAAAACAAGTCCGAACTGAAACCACTTGAAGAGCTCAAGAAACAATATCACAGGTACCCATAATGCTTGGCAAGATGCTTAGCAAGCTTATTAACTTTCTCTTGTTTGGCGCTTAAGTCCTCCGGCACTTCTTTGTTGCACGAAAAGTATGCATCTGAATTCTGCGAGGACTTCCTCGGTCCTTGACTTCATCACGTAACATCGATCGATGTCTTTCAACTTGAAGTTGAGACTCAAGAAGCCGAACTGATTCAGGCAACGAGTTCGAAGAGCTGGTGCCAGCAGTGGTAGCCAGTAACTCGAACACTACATCAAGACATGACTTTGGGGTTGTCTCAGTGTCCTCAATATAGTTTTTATCGGCTTTCTTGGAGACCAACAGGGATGTCTCACTATCTTGAACCTTATCTGCATTATTTCCTTTACCATTGCATAACAGGGTACTCTTCTCCAATATTTTATCCGTGTTCTAAAAGAGAAACGAACAAACACATCTTAGGTTTACAATGTAGTATATGAAACTCATTTTGGTAAACCAGTTCAGTAGTAAGGTGGACAGGATAACAGCATGAAACAAACATATATCTATATAGTATGGTCACTGTATGGTCTATATCATTCTAGTTTATGTTGCAAAATCAAGGTAGATACAGTTCAAATCATATCTATTTAAGACAAAGCTGCATAGACAGAACATAAGTGTGGGAAACTACACAGCAATAACAACACTTGTAATGTGCATGGCATGAGAACATACCTGTTTATTCAATTGAAACTGAAATCAACATAGAGCAAGTTACAACAGCAAACAACCAAACACGTTGAAGAAACAGGTTTAAAACATACCATTGCGCCATTGGAGTTTCAATTGCATCCTTCAAATTTGAAATTGGTTGGTATCGATAAATCTGATGATGCAAGAGCAAAGTAGTATGAACCATAGATACTGAACTTGACACGAGAACAATTCTTCTTTTGCTTTAAGCATTGACTTGGTTGGAGTGGTGGTCCTCGTGATTTGGGCACTGCGGTTGCCTTACTAACTGCTTTCGTGTTTGGGTGCTCTGTGGTGGAGACGGTCTTGTGTCAGCGGAAACTGGGTGTCTATCTGCTTTGGGGTTGGGGTTAGAAGGGGTGTAGCTGGTTCTCTGTCCAACTGGGTGCAGGTACAATCTTCATGAGTGTGGGTTATGTGTGGTGGGGCTGATTCTTGGGCAAGTACAACCGTGGTTCTATCTGCATCGACAGGTATACGATCTTTTCGAAGACCGTGTTTTACTCCCACAGATACTGCCATCACTCCCTCCAATTGAAATGGCTGATAAACAAGAAAATTAATTGAATGTCAGACATTGTAAGATATACAAGTGCAATGGATAGTAGGGAAGAAAACAGGGCATGAAATAATTCACATTTATGTTGTCTAAGCAAACAGAATAGCAGGACATAATTTCACATATATGATGGCTAATTAAACAGGATAGCATGACACAATTTCACATGTATGATGGCTAACTAAACAGGATAGAATGACATATTTCAAAATATGATGACTATGTAAACAGGATGACATGATATAACTATACGATGTGTCTATTAAAGTGGTTGGCATGCCATAAATCACAAACATGCCGTCAATGGAAACATGATGGCATGATATAATTCACGGATAGAATGACATAATTTAAAATATGATGACTATGTAAACAGGATGAGATGATATAACTATATTATGTCTTTAGAAAATGGGTTGGCATGCCATAATTCAGATACATGCTGTCTATGTAAACATCATGGTATGCAATAATTCAAATATATGATTTGTATACTATACTAAGGAAGTGAGCAGAGGGCAATTGCATATATGATGTGTCAACTAAGGAGATGGAATTCAATATTGTGTATATGATGTAAAAACTAAGCATTGCAATACAACATATGCATTATATGAGTAATATAACCCTGCCAAGTTTGAGCATACACCTCAGGGGGATAATAGGACTGGTCATCTGCCTTTGAATCCTCCTCTGAAGAGCTATCTATAACCAGCAAGATATCTGCTTCAGCAGGTAGCATTGTCTGCTCTGAAGACCTTGTTTTCACCCCAGATTTCTACATCACCAATTCAAATGGCTGATGCACAGGAAGAGCAGTTGAATATACAAACATTGTCGACAAAAGCAATGAGAAATACAAAAAAAGGACGACATGATATAATTCACATATATGACGCTTTCCTAAACAGCATGGCGTTGCATAATTCACATACATAATGCCTTGCAACAAGATAACATTGCATAATTCACATATATAATGTCTTGCAACAAGATGGCATTGCATAATTCACATATATGGTAATTAGACACTAAACAGGTGGCATTCACACAAAGCATGTCTAAACTAAGCAAATGACATAGCAATGCAAGATACCATACGCACGATATGAGTAACATAACCCTGCCAAGTTAGGGCATGCACCTCGGGGGAAATATGATGGTCATCTGTCTCTAAATCCTCCTCCGAGGAGCTATCGGTAACCAACAAGACATGCGCTTCGTCGGATAGCATTATGCGCTCTAAAGACCTTGTTTCCACTCCAGATTTTTCCATGACCGTGCGAATGGCTGATGCACAGAAGAGTAATTGAATGTACTAAAATTGTTGACAAATTTAACACATAATAAAAAATTGATGGCATGATATAATTCACATATAAGATGGTGGCTAACCAGGGTGGCATTGCAAAATTCACATATATGATGCCCAGCTAGACAAGATGGCATTGCATGATTCACATATACGATAGAGAAACTAAATAGATGGCATTGACACAAAGCATGTCTAAACTAAGCGGATGACATCTTTAATGTATACGATAAGCAATGCAAGGCACCATATGCATGATATTACCAACATCGGCATGCAAAGTTAGGCGAAGACCTCATGGGGTAAATAGGAGTGGTCTTCTCCTACGAATCCCCTTAGAACAATTATCTTCCTCTTGATTACGATCCGAAATGGGTGGAGGGGGCTGCCTTTAGCCCACCATGGAACGACATCTGCATGAAATTTTATTGCCATGCAAGGCTCGTCTCTTTTGCTCTACATGATCAGTTCCATTGTGTACAATAAGCGGCATGCATAGGAATAAAACATAGTGAGATTATGTAAGGAGTGCATGCACAAATCCAGAGTGATGGTAGCAAACTGTGGATAGACCCAAAACCAATGATAGCAGGCAGATAATAGCTTTAGTAAAAAAATACAAATAATGGCTCCTTTAATGTTTGTTTGCACCCAACATGAACCTCATAGTAGACACCGGAGATTAACCAGATAGTAGACAGATAGTACTAATTGCTGCCCCAATATGCACCCCACAACCATTTAAAAATTCAAGTTTCAGCATTAGTTTAGACCTGACTCGGAGTCTAATAGGTGAACACGATGATAATGTAGCATGTCATCATATTAAGTGATGCATATCGTAAGCAGACACGGAAGAGTGCGACCTCTCTTGCGGACCCGTGTAGTCCTCAAGGTCATCTGCTCAGTTGATGATGGTAATGCAGTTGTCGTGGCTGCGGTGCGGGAAGAAGATCTGAGGCGGCGAAAGACAGTCTGAGAGCGGATCCCTGCTGTGGTGAACCTTCCGTCGTTGGAGCAGCTGAGCTGGGGTGGAACACAGCTCCGCAGGAGCAGGACAAACCACACAAGGTTTTCTTTGACATATATCTGTAAAAGAAGTAATTGAGTAAGGGCTTGTTTGAATTTGAGGATTCTAACAATGCAGGGATAGGAAATAGACAGGAATAGGATAGGAATGCATGTGCAAACCAGAGAATTTAAAAACACAGGATTTCTGCCAATCTGGGTGTTTGATTCACAATAGTTGGAAGATCACAGGATGCAAAAAAGCATGGTGAGATTAAGTCAAACCACAAGAAAATGTACGGTTATAATGCTATTATGCTACTATCTCTTAGTCTTGTGCTTGATGAATAGGAATATGAAAAGGAGGAGAAGTGGAAATTAGAATTCCTACGGTTTTTCTTTCAAGGAGACACTAAAGGAACAAATCCTACAGTTTTCCTTTGCTCCATTCCTTTGCACCAAATTCATGAAAAGTAGTACCATAGGAAACTTTCCAATTCCTATGTTTTTCATTCACTTTTCCTTTCAAGCACTGGCGATTCTAGTAGGCAGGCTTGAGCAAGGAAAATCCTACACTAAAAAAAATGTTTTTGTGCTACTTCCATTACTTTGGACCCTGGCCACTGCCATACTAGCTCAACTCCTAGGCCCATCGACAAATGCACAACTCAAACACGCAGAGATAAATAATGATGGCGTTCAAGAGAGTCCATCACGGATAGCTAAGTTGCCTGGTACCTCGCTGCTTATCATATAGTAGGATAAAATAATCGTATTTCCCGTTACTACGAGTGCTCAGTGGAATGCAACAAGTGTACAACCTCTTTGCCGAAGCCATGTCGATCTCAGCGTGATTGGGTTGGCCGGTGAGGATGCTCCGGCTGACTTTGCTGTTGGAGGTGGGGAAGAAGATCTTAGGCGTCTGGAGATGGAGCCCGAGGTACTGCTCCACTACGATGGAGGGTTTCGTCGTTGGAGTAGCTCCGGTGAGTTGTACGACGTCGCGGCTGAAGCAGGACAAGAGAGACAACGAACAACGTTAACCTGAGTGGAATTCTAATAGCATCTCCGATACATGACGTAAAATACATAACCACAAAGTGCTAGATGTAAAATACATCAGCCGCTCATCTCTGAACTTAACTGTCGAAACTGAACTTAACTGTCGAAACTATACCTAATTGTCGAAACTGAATTTTGCTATCGAAACTGAATTTTGCTGTCGAAACTGAACGCACTAGCAAGGTGAGGCTGCACGTCGGTCGACTGACTTTTTCATCTCCGGTCAGTCGATTTTGCAGCCGTTGGATCTGAGATCAAGGGCTGCGGTTCATCTTCAACCTCCACCCCCACGAGCCGCCACCACCACGGCCAAACAGCAGCCCCGCCGCCCGCGGCGGCGTTATCTCGCCCGCCCGCCTCAAAACACTCCCCACCGCCGGTCCGCCGCCGCCCAGTCCATCCCTCTAGGCCCCCCCCATGCCGAGCTTTTTGTCCGGCGATCCCCACGCCACCGCCCCGCCAACGCCCCGCCACCGCCGGCGACCAACGCCCCCATCCTGAACCCTAAGATAGATAGTGGGGTACCTCTCGGCGAGCCCCCCTCCCCGCTGCGGCTGGTTCTTCCTTCACCCCGGTGAGCCCACCCTTGAAAATCGATGACCCAAAAGTCGATTCATCGTGAAGGTAGCCAAATCGAGCAGCATCGCAAGCAAGAGCAAGAGCGAGAGCAAAGCGAAGAGCAAGAGCAATAGCAAAAGCAGACCAGGTAGGGGACCGAGACCAAGAGCAGAGCAGTAGCGCGAGCGAGAGCTAAAGCAGCAGCAGCTCCTACTGATGTGGACGTCGCCGTGGAGGAAGTGGCCGACGACGCCGCCGTGGATGGGGCCGCGCCGTGTCGGCTCGGGACCGAGCGCCGGCAGCACCGTGAGATCGAATCAAGAAGAAAATGCGGTGATTAGTGTACAACCTCTTTGGTGGCGCCGATTAGGCCAGAGCTTCATCCGAGGAAACGGTGATGATGATGCTCTTCCGGTGGTGCAGGTGAAGACGACGGTGTGGGAATGGAGGTGGCGCGAAAGACGAGGGGAACGTCGGGGCAGCTCCTTGGAGGTGGAGGATGGGGTGGCTGAACCGGCGGGACGATGAGATCGACGACAGATCCTCATCCGGTACGATGGATGAGGGATGTCGAGGTGTTGCTGTGGACGGCGTGTCGGGGAAGAGGCTCCGGTTGGGTGGCGGACGGAGCATGGTGTGGGGTTTCGTCGTGGGTTTTCGCGGCCTCGGTGTACGAATGGGTGGGCGGATGGGATGGCAGTGGGGAACCATGGCTTAGAGACGCGCTTGTCCGAAATGTGGGTTAAGTTACGAAAGTACCCCCACCGATTTGAGGCGGTTCTTTCGGTTCGGGGTACCACGGGCATTTCGCGTGTCGGGATTTCACAGAGGTGGGAGTTTTCGCGCGTTGTAATTTTGGAATAGCAAGGCGCGGGTTGAGATGGAGGAGTTGTCGAGCACAACAAGACAAAGATATATCTTAAATATTTCGGCTAACAAAGGCGCGGGTTGAAGAGGCGGAGTTTAGCAAGACGATGAAGCGAGACGCTAGCTTCAATTTTCGGCATAACAAGGCGCGGCTTGAAATTTCGGAAGAACAAGCTTAACGTGTACAAAAAAAGACAATTTGCACCTCAACACGCACAACACACACACAAACACCATTTAGACTAGAGTAAGGTACACGTGCATTGCACGCATGAGATTTGGCAACCAAATTATGAATAAATACCACATTATAGCATGCAAGCTTTGAGTCATATATGCATGATGTAGATGTTCATTTAATTCTTATAGTTCATTTCATTCAAAATCATCTAGTTTTTATAAGAAAGCTAATCTATTTTAAGATTCATGGAATTGTGCGTTGTAAGACATAAAGTAAAAACAAATAATGGTAAATCATGTAGAAAAACATTTGGGCAATTCTGATGCGGAAGATTCTAGAACAAATAAGAAGTTCTTGTGTTTTGATGTTTGTGCATTATGCTTAAGTTCAACCATAGAGTCTTCTAGATTATACATGTGGCGAAATCTGGTGGAATCTAGATGATATCCAACGGCCAATAGTGCTCAAATTTGCCATCTTTGGACCATCGGATTCGCCTCATCCAACGACCATCTTTCAAAGTTAAAGTTACCCGCACACAATATAAAAATATATATATATATATATATATATATATATATATATATATATATATATATATATATATATATATATATATATATATATATATATATATATATATATATATATAGGGTATAGATATAGATATGTGATGCGAAAGACGCCCATCATCTCCAATTAGAATAGTGTGTCCATGCACGGATGCGACATGGGCAAATGATGTCTGCCATCGGTATCTCAAATTCAAATCTGTCTGACCTTGTTCAATGTGTAAACATTACAACATGCTCGTTTCCAAACCACACCGTGCAGATCTCCGTTATATTCATGCATGCATGGGTTTCAAACATCAGGATCTCTTATTCAAATATTTGAATTCAACTTTACATTGATTATGACCTCACCTATTCTTTTACACCCACACAGTAGTTTTCTGTTTATAATTGTACCACTAACTTTCTCTCGTGCATGCATGCACACACACTACCAGTCGGCATTATCCATCGCACGCATGCAATCTTTTTCTTCAGGTCGGTCTCCCATGAAGGCACACACCCACACACGTCCCCCTTTCCATCATATCGGGCATTCTTTATCTCTCACGCGTGCATGCGCAACGATCGATGTTCCTCTATGTATGTGTGTATATAGCTAGGTCTTTCATAGTTTTCCACACAAACCGATCAATCGATATATCCAGTGAGGTCTCACCCTCTTTCCCATGTCCGCATCGATCAATCTATACCTCTATATAGGATTAACATATATAGCTAATACACCCACATTAATTATATATCCAACGTCCCCCTCTCATCATCCATGCCTTCCAGTTCATCTCTCAGACGCGTGCACAATGGCGAAGACAGGCGATGAGGCCCCTACCCCCCAAACATCACTATATATCGTGGCTAATATGAATGTGATCATTAGACAATTGCTGCTAAAAAAGGTTTAATTTCATGAATTGACCCTCCTCGTAAAGGATTAGCAATGCTTTGCCCCCTAGCTCATTTATTTTTCATGGCTCCGCCACTGCGTGCAACAGCACACGTGTTCACCCCCTCTCTCTAAATATCGATCTCGCACTTGTGCATTCCTACATAGTCTCCCTCCACTCGGCCCCTCGCACCATCTTCTAGCCCCCCACTGGATTTTTCCACATGTACAATCTAGCAGACTCCATGGTTGAACTTAAGCATAATGCACAAACCTCAAAACAACAGTGGTTCTCTTTTGTTCTAGAATCTTCCGTATCATAACTGCCCAAACTTTTTTTCTATTTGAATTGCCATTATTTGTTTTTACTTTATGCTTTACAACACACAATTCCATGAATCATAAAATAGATTAAGGGCTTCTTTGATTCAAAGGATTCTCAAAGGAATTTTGGAGGATTCTAATCATTAGGAATTTTTCCTATCTTGGTTGTTTGATTCGTAGGATTGTAAACCATAGGAATTTTTCCATATGATTCATTTGCACTAGATTTTATAGGAAACATCCCATCCACTCAAACCTCATTGAAAGAATTCTGCATTTTTTCTATGCAGAATCAAACACTCGTACAATCCTGTAGGATTCAAGACGACATTCCACTATAATCCCATGTTTTTCCTATTCACGAGTTCTTAGCTTTTTTATAAAAACTAATTGATTTTGAATGAGATGAACTATAAGAATTAAACGAAGGGCTACATCACGCATATATGACTCAGAGCTTACATGCTATAGTGTGGTATTTATTCATAATTTGGTTGCAAAATCTGATGCGTGCAATGCACGTGTACCTTACTAGTACATCGAGTATGTGCAAACACGTAAATTAGAATAACAATGGCACGCTACACAGTGTCTCTCTTACAGTTCATGAAGCCATGTGGCACACGTGGAGGCGTTGGCGCGACCTCCTTGCGTGGATTGATCACAGTGACGTGCTGCTGGTTCGGAAGAATGTACTCGTCCTCCACGAGCCATCTTGGCGGTACATGCACGCGAAGATGTGCACGCACGCCACGCGCGCACTCATTCCTCGCACGCACACGCGCAGTACACGGCGGACACAATTTTGTACCAAGATCCACCCATGTGATAATTTGATGCGTGTAAAGTCATTCACTTCATTGATGGTCAATTAATACAGCGCATGCAAATTGAGTGGACGTGAGGGCGGAAGAAAGACATTATTACTCCACTGCGCGCATGCGAGTAGTTAAATCGTGGGTTGCTAGTAGTACTTCCATTGGTCTCCTTCGTATTTTGTGCCAATTTTTGACAATAACATAATATTTACGCATTTGAGCAGTGTAGTACTTGAAATTTATGTTCCGCTAAACTCATCGGGAGCCGTTTCGGGCCTCGAAACCAAAACCATCAATTAATCTTTACCTTGTTCCCATCACATTCGAAAGCCTGCTCACACCTACTAGTACGTACCAAACCTGAACGTGTTCCCACTATGCAGGTATTAGTACTACTAGTGCTAGTACTTAGGTTATAAAAAGGGGAACTACCTAACCGAAAATTACTCTACCTTTCCTCCTCATAAGTGCTTCTTCTTCATCCGTCGTTGCCATGGCCGGTGAGCAGAGCTCTAGGTCGAGAACTACTCGTAACAAGGGAGAGGCAACCAAGGCTACGGAAAAAAAGAGGGCTCGCCGCCACGCAGAGACCTCGAAAGATCTCTCACGGGCAGGCGATGGCTCCCAAGAGCGCCCTAGCCACGGAGGCGAACATGCCGAGCCGGCGGAGCTGGAGTCGTTATCCCTCGACGGCATGCCCGATCAGCTCAATAAGCACCTCAATAAGCAGAAGGAGTTCATCCAAGGCTTGACGGAGTTGCTGAAGGAGAGCCTCGACGACATGCCCGCTAAGCTCAATCAACAACGGGAGTTGACCGCCGGCTTGGTGATGCTACTGAAGAAGAGCATTGCCTCGGAGAAGAAGGCGACCGACGAAATCCTACAACTTCAGGAGGACAAGGCGAAGCTTTGCCACGAGATCGACCTATTGAAGGAGAAGAACGCCGGCTGGAAGAAGCCGCATGAGAATAGTAGTTCCTCGATGAAGATGCGGCAGACCCTCGTCATGGAACAGAAGGAGGAGTTGGCGAAGCTCCGCATCGAGCACCCGGCTGCTGTCATGGTACGTAATGTGGCCGTGGAACAGATGATGAAGGCTCGCGTCGAGAAATCCCGCGTCATGGACAAAATGAAGAAGATGGCGGAGGAGACGCACAAGGAGATGGAGGTTGTGGATGCGATGAAGAAGCAGTTACGACTCCGCGGCGAATTAGATCATTTGGGGTGATAATCTTCCTTCTTCTTTTGCTGCTGTGTTTCATCTTTTGCTTCGGGTGTTTCGCCGCACGTGTCACGTTCTCTGCGAGGCATGAATAGAACAATGGTTTTTTTTGAGGGAATGAATAGAACAATGCTAACAATGAAATGACTAGCAAATTAGATCATTTTTATCGCCATATGGCAGTGGGCTGCCGAGTTTCGTGCTCCTCCGTCGCAGTACTACTCCAGTGGAAAACTTGAGTATACCACACGGTTCTTTGCTCCTCCTCGATCAGGTCGTCGGCGCATTTATACGAAAGCAGTCAAATCACAAGGCCCCGCCTTCCAGCGATAATGAGCCGTCAAATCACAAAGGCCCTTACCTCTCGTGAAACCGACCAAGCTAGACTGCCCCGCCCTCTACCCTTTTAAAAAATGTATACTTTTGTACATCAGTAGTATCGATGGATTGCGCCATGGTGCAAAACTTGAAATTAAAAAAACGGTGGTACTACCTCCGTCCGGGTTTATTGGTCCCCATTATAATTTTGTGCCAAATTTTGACCATAGATTAAACTAACAAAATGTCTAGCATGTCACCAAACATTATATTTTTGAAAACTATGTTCAAGTACGAATCCAATGAGATAATTTTTCTTGACATGCATTAACATTTTGTTAGTTAAATCTTTAGTCAAAATTTGACACAAACTACAAAGGGGACCTATAAACCAGGACGGAGGTAGTACATATAGTGAGCGCTCGTCGCCAAATTATGCATATAATACTATTAAAAAGGCTAGTCACAATAATGGTGTCCAGCACAACCCACCCCTCAAATAAAACTAAGCACCCTGGAATTCTTTGACAAAACTAAGCACCCTGAAATTATTTGACAACTAAACTGCTGGCTATATGATGTTGGCCATATATATTGTACATATATAATGTGAAGAAACGATTGGTAGTACTATACCAACTAAAAGATGAAATGTAGGAAATACTAGTATGTACATACTGAAGAGTTAAAGTAACAAGAAGAAACATAACATAGTTCTGCTGGGGGCTCAGCACAACACACCCCTCAAATTAAACTAAGCACACCTGAAATTAAACTATGCAACTAATCCGGTGAACCTTTGCATTAGAAGTTTAGAACCGCCATGAGCAACGACACTGCCACCTTACTCGGAGTCCTCGTCCACGTCCTCGACTTCGTCCTTGTCCCTCTTCCTCTTGGCCGATACTTCTTTGCTTGAACCGCCAACTTGGCTGTTGCTCTTCATCCAACCCTTGTAGATATTGAAACAAAGGTAGCCATCCATTGCAGCATACTGGATTGATGGATTATGGATGGGCTTAAGCCCATATAAGACAATAATCCCTAGTTAATCTCTAGGGCCCATGCATGTGTACGGCAAGTGGTGGGAAGTGTGGGAAGTTTAGTCCCATACTGCTATAGTAAGAAGAGTGAGACCTCTCTATAAGGGCTGCTCTACCACTTGCTATTGGGAGCTTGGGAATAGGAGCTATGCACGCGCGCTCCTCCTCCTTCGCCGCCCGCCTCGGCACGACGCGCGCGCCGCGGGTTGCGGGAATGAGCCGAGCCGAAGTTTATTTTTGCCGCTCAGGAATGGTTAATTAATTGTTAACTAATTAATGAGTCGCTTACGGAAGCGCCACTATCCGAGACGTTGGACCGTGGGCTGTTCGCGGACTCGGCCGTGGGCCTGGCCCAGGCCCATCCACCTGACGGCCTATATAAGAAGGCGCTGGCCAGTGGAGTGAACCCTAACTCAGTTCACTCATTCCCTCTCGTACAACCCTAGCCGACATCTACTGTTCCTCTTGGTGTGCTGCTTCCGGCGATCCCATCCCGACGACCGCGTGCACGGTTGGTCGGGAGAGCAGGTGCCTCCGGAACCCTATCGTTCGAGATCCTGCCCGGGAGAACGGCAATAAGGTTTTTGGGGAGCGTCTCAACGCGACTGCTTCCGATCCGTCCCCGTCTTCATCAGCCTCTGCTTCCACTACTTCCTCTACATCGACTCCATGGCTGACGACGAAGTCGCCAAGAAGAAGGCCTTGGCTGATGCCGAGGCTGCTGCTACCGCCGCCGTGTTGGCCTGGCCAACCGGAGGGTATGACTCGTTCATCCCATATTTGCTCGTTCATGTGCTAGCCGTATATATGCTGTTCATAGATGTTTCGGTTCTATGTACTATACGTGCTCACATGCTTAGGTATCGGTATGAGATGCATACCGTATTTGCCATGCTTACTGTTTACTCGTGGATTAGATTAGTCGGAAAAGTGCTAATATTTCCAACAATCTGAAAACCTTATTTTAGGCACTTTTCGACTCATGGCTTCACCGCTACTCTGAAACCGGAAAAGTTTACTGGAACACATTTTAAGCGATGGCAGATGAGGACTACCTTGTGGCTCACAGCAATGAACGTGTTCTGGGTTGGTGGTGTGTCTCCCACGGTAATGATTGCTCCTGAATAGGAGAATGTGTTTAAGGAGGCAACCACCATCTTTGTTGGAGCCGTTCTTACTGTGATCGGAGACAAGCTAGTCGATGCATATCTCCATATGCGCGTTTCCAAGAATTTGTGGGATGCGCTCGAAGCTAAGTTCGGCGCAACCGGTGCTGGAACCGAGTTGTATGCTATGGAGCAGTTCCATGATTACAAAATGGTTGATAACCATTCTGTATTGGACCAGGCCCATGAGATACAATGCATCGCTAATGAGCTGGAGCTCTGAAGTGTGAGTTACCGACAAGTTAAATCGCTGGTTGCATTATTGCAAAACTCCCTCTGGATGGAGGAAATTTGCTACTTCTCTCAAGCACTTGAGGCGTCAATTCTCTGTTGAGGATGTCATCGGTCATCTCAGTGTTGAGCAAAACTCGAGAGCAAAGGACTCACAAGTGAAAGGCGCGAGGGTTCTTCTAAGCGCCAATGTGGTGCGTAAGAACTTCCACAAGTTCAAGGGAAAGAACTCATCCAACATAATACTACCTTTAAGAAGAAGGGTAAGAAGAAAGACAAAAGAGAGCGATTTGCTTTACTTGTGGTTCAGATGAACATTGGGCAAACAAGTGCCCAAACAAGTATAAGAAGCCAGCAGGACTCCAAGTCTGTGAATGTCACTCTGAGCAACAATGATCTGACATCTGGGTATGATAATCTGTTTACCATACTTTCAGTTTATCACCACCGATTGGTGGGTTGACACTGGGGCCAATATTCATGTGTGTGCTGATGTGTCTTTGTTTTCTTCCTACCAGTCGCATGAGATTGTTCCGTCTCGATGGGGAATGGCTCGCATGCTTCATTCATGGTGTTGGCACGGTAGATCTGAAGTTTACTTGGAAAGATCGTGCAACCAAGAACGTCAGACATGTCCCGCCATCAAGAAGAATCTCGTTAGTGGCTCCCTTCTATGCAAAGAAGGGTTTAAGTTAGTATTTGAGTCTAACAAAGTAGTCGTATCTCGGTATGGAATTTTTTTTGGAAAAGGATATGATTGTGGTGGTTTGTTCCGCCTTTCCCTGGAGGATTTCTGTAATAAAGTTGTGAACCAAATTCATTCTAATGTGAATGAATGTGAGGTTTGGAATTCACGTCTTTGTCACATAAATTTCGGTTGTATGACGCGGCTAGCTAAGATGAATCTAATTCCGAGTTTCACTTTAGCCAAAGGCTCTAAGTGCCATGCGTGTGTGCAAGCAAAGCAACCTCGTAAGCCTCACAAGCCTGCGAAGGAAAGACACTTGGCACCACTAGAGCTCATACATTCAGATCTCTGTGAGATGAATGGTGTGTTGACTAAAGGTGGAAAGAAATATTTCATGACTTTGATTGATGATTCCACTAGGTTCTGTTATGTGTATTTGTTAAATACAAAAGATGAGGCTCTACACTACTTTAAAATCTATAAAGCTGAAGTTGAGAACCAAGTTGAGAAGAAAATTAAACGAGTCCGGTCTGATCGTGGTGGAGAGTACTTTTCTAGTGAGTTTGATTTATTCTGTGCGGAACATGGTATTATTCATGAGAGGACACCTCCCTATTCACCCCAGTCAAACGGGGTGGCCAAACGGAAAAACCGCACTCTAACAGATTTGGCTAACGCCATGTTAGATACATCGGGTTTATCTAAGGCATGGTGGGGGAGGCTGTATTGACATCATGTCATGTCCTGAGTAAAGTTCCCGCGAAGGATAATGAGACTACTCCCTATGAGCAATGGGAAAAGAAAAGAACTACACTCTCTTACTTGCGCACTTGGGGCTGTTTGGCGAAAGTCAATGTGCGATCCCCAAAAGCGTAAGCTTGGACCAAAGACCGTGGACTGCGTTAATTTGGGCTACGCTAAGAATAGTGTTGGCTATAGATTTCTAGTGGTGAAATCTTAGGTACGTGACCAGAAGGTCGGTACAATTATAGAGTCTAAGGATGCTACATTCTTTGAGGATATTTTCCCCATGAGAGATATGCAAAGCAGTTCCAGATCGAATCGATGAGACTCTGAACCTGCCATTCCGATGGAATATTATGAACACAAAAGTGATGAAAGTTCATCGAGGATGATTTACAAGCTCTGTTAGGAGCAAGAGACAAAGGACTGCAAAGTCTTTTGGTGATGATTTCCTCGTGTACCTCGTGGATGATGACACTCCCAGTTCCATTTCAGAAGCTTATGCATCTCCAGTCTTGACTACTGGAAGGATGCTGTCCGTAGCGAGATGGATTCCATCATGGCTAACGGGACATGGGAGATCACTGATCGTCCTTATGGTTGCCAACCATTGGGATGTAAGTGGGTGTTCAAGAGGAAGCTTAGGCCCGATGGTACTGTTGAGAAGTACAAGGCTAGGCTTGTGGCCAAGGGTTATACCCAAAAGGAAGAAGAGGATTTCTTGATACTTACTCACCGTGGCTAGGTGACAACCATTCGAGTGTTACTCGCTTTGGATGCCTCGCATGGTCTTCTCGTTCATCGATGGACGTTAATCGGCTTTCCTTAACGGAGAGCTAGGCGAGGAAATTTACATGCAACGGCCCGATGGCTTTGTAGTAAATGGTCGGGAGAGAAAGGTGTGTAAGTTAGTGAAATCTTTGTATGGCTCAAACAAGCGCCTAAGCAATGGCATGAGAAGTTTAATACAACTTTGACATCTGCTGGCTTTGTTGTGTTAAGAAGTCGACAAATGTGTATACTATCGCTATGGTGGGGGCGAAGGAGTTATCAGGTATGCGTATGTCGATGACATCTTGATATTTGTGACCCACCTCAAAGTAATTGAGAAGGTCAAGGCTTTTCTATCTCATAACTTTGAGATGAAAGACCTGGGCGTGGCTGATGTTATGTTGAACATCAAGCTACTGAGAAATACTGAGGGTGGAATTACACTTTTGCAATCCCACTATGTTGAGAAGATTTTGAGCCGTTTGGATATTCGGACTGCAAACCCTCTGCAACACCATATGATCCTAGCGTGCGGATTCGAAAGTTCGAAGGCACGGCTGTAGATCAATTGAGATATTCTCAAGTGGTTGGTTCACTGATGTACCTAGCATGTGCTACTCGTCCTGACATCTCATTTGCTGTGTGCAAACTGAGCCGGTTTGTTTCCAATCCGGGAGATGTGCATTGGCATGCTGTTGAGCGAGTGATGGCGTTACTTGCAAGGTACTGCGAACTATGGGATTCACTATTCTGGGTACCCGACAGTACTTGAGGGGTATAGTGATTCAAATTGGATATGTGATGCTGATGAGATGAAAGCCACAAGTGGACATGTCTTCACACTTGGTGAACGTGTTGTTTCCTAGAAGTCTTGCAAGCAGACGATCTCAACCAGATCGACTATGGAAGCAGAAATCACATCATTAGACACATCATGCGTCGAAGCAGAGTGGCTTCGAGAGCTTTTGATGGATTTGCCGGTGGTTGATAAACCAGTGCCGGCTGTCCTTATGAACTGTGACAATCAAACAGTGATTGCCAAGGCTAAGAGTTCAAAGGACAACATGAAATCCACAAAGCACATAAGAAGAAGATTGAAATCTGTCCGAAAATCAAGAAACCTAGCGTTGGATTATATCCAGACGACTAAGAATCTGGCAGACCCTTTTACGAAAGGGCTATGACGGATTGTGATAGAAAATGCATCGAGGGATATGGGTATGAGACCCACGTAAGTTGCCATGGGGGTAACCCAACCTATGTGATCGGAGATCCCATGAATTAGGACCTGGGAAAACAATCCAGCGGTCAACTGAGGAGAGTATCCTTAATTATCCCACTCCGTTGGAGATGCAACAATACTCTCAACTCTGTAAGGCAGGCTGACTTTCGTCTTAATGTGTTCCAAAGCTTATGTAAGCAAGATGCTAACCTACAGAGCATTCTTTGGAAGAACGCACCTATGTGAGCCCGACTGCTGGTCACAGTCTATGAGATTGGGTGATCTCTAGAAAGCTCATGAGAAGGTATGGAGTATGACTAATAAGCTCCACCCGTGGGGTTTAGCCTTCGGCAACCACGTATCAGCGACAATAGGCGAAACTTCTACACGCCAAATTGACAATTCAAGGCATAGTCCATTGTTCAGTTGTGAAGAAGTCTAATCCTATTGCTCTAGGTGGAAGTTCAACTTAACAATCTCCACTAAAAATTCTGGTATATCAAACATTGTTTGGAACAATTGACAAACTTATGTACCTCGAGATCTGGTGGGGGATTGATGGATTATGGATGGGCTTAGGCCCATATAAGACAATAATCCCTAGTTAATCTCTAAGGCCCATGCATGTGTACGGCAAGTGGTGGGAAGTGTGGGAAGTTTAGTCCCATACTGCTACAGTAAGAAGTGTGAGACCTCTTTATAAGGGCTGCTCTACCACTTGCTATTGGGAGCTTGGGAATAGGAGCTGTACACACGTGCTCCTCCTCCTCCGCCGCCCTCCTCGCCTCGCCTCGTCACAACGCGCGCGCGCCGCGGGTTGCGGGAATGAGCCGAGCCGAAGCTTATTTTTGCCGCTCAGGAATGGTTATAATTAATTAACGAGTCGCTTACGGAAGCGCGACTGTCCGAGACGTTGGACCGTGGGCTGTTCATGGACTCGGTCGTGGGCCTGGCCCAGGCCCATCCACCTGACAGCCTATATAAGAAGGCGCTGGCCAGTGGAGTGAACCCTAACTCAGTTCACTCACTCCCTCTCGTACAACCCTAGCCGTCATCTACTGTTCCTCTCGGTGTGCTGCTTCCAGCGATCCCATCCCGACGACCGCGTGCATGGTTGGTCGGGAGAGCAGGTGCCTCCGGAACCCTGTCGTTCGAGATCCTGCCGGGAGAAAGGCAATTAGGTTTTTGGGGAGCGTCTTGACGCGACTGCTCCCGATCCATCCCCATCTTCATCCGCCTCTGCTTCCACTACTTCCTCTACATCGACTCCATGGCTGACAAGGAAGTTGCCAAGAAGAAGGCCTTGGCTAATGCCGAGGCTGCTGCTACCGCTGCCGCGTTGGCCTGGCCAACCGGAGGGTATGACTCGTTGATCCCATATTTGCTCGTTCATGTGCTAGCCGTATATATGCTGTTCATAGATGTTTCGGTTCTATGTACTTTACGTGCTCACATGCTTAGGTATCGGTATGAGATGCATACTGTATTTGCCATGCTTACTGTTTACTCGTGGATTAGATTAGTCGGAAAAGTGCTAATATTTCCAACAATGTGGTCTATATCTAGTACATTCCGCTGCCATGCATGACGATGAAACGTGTATGGAGGTTTCTCCAGTTTACCGTACGAAGGATGAACCATGGCTCTGCCGAATCAGCATTGAAGGCCGACGAGAGGACACCAGCGATTCTTTTGGAGGTCGAAGGTGTTGCCTACAACGAGGCCTATCCGACGCAGGACTTCTTTGTCGTTACCAAAGTCTACAGTAACGAATTTGACTAGGTTGCTCTCGAGGAAGTCCTTAAAATCCTGGCACTCAACGTCGGAATGACACATGTGGTAGACCAAGCATAAGTCATGCACGCAAACCTGGATCACGGCGGGCTTCTTCCTCTCTTCGTCCTTCAGATCCATCTCTCGTCCCACGACTGTGGTGTACTCAACATCTAACCCAGCGACCCACTCATCATTTGAGTCTTCGAACATGCGTCTGAAGCGAGAAAAGCATCCTTTCACCATCGCGGAAGTACGGGTGTCGATGACGTCGAACTCATCGCCGGTGATGGTTCTAACCTTGTACTCACCGCCGATCGGGGAGATTTGGGACGCCATGGATTTGGGAGGAGGGTTAGGATTAGTGGAACTGCCGTAATGTGAATGGACGGGACGACTAGGAGCGAACCGCTGTAGTATTAAAGGACAGGCGGGGCGAGTAGGAGCGAACTACCAGCATGCGAACGGCAGGGTAGTGGCTTTCCATTTTCCCATGATACGGGCTTCCGAGAGCCTTGGATCTGAGATCGAATGGTTGCATGGCGTGATTCTAGACCTATGGGTGAATATCCTATCCTGGAGGGTTATTCTGCAAATTTTCAGCAACTTAGCATGCGACCGTTTGATCTCAGATCCAAGGGCTGCCAACAGCCCGTATCATGGTCGCGCCTACCACGACCATCGCGCCTTTTTCATGCGATCGCGCATATGGAGATTTAACACGGTGCGTTAGGCTATCGATGTTGGCATGTCATACATAGTCATCACTTAGTCACTCATACTACAACAAGGTTGGCTATAAGTGTATATTTTTTACTCCTCTCTATCTCTTTCTTCGACTCCTCCGTCCCATAATATAAGAACGTTTTTGACACTAGTGTAGTGTCAAAACGTTCTTATATAATGGGACAGAAGTACTAGTATTTATTGCATTTGCCAAGGAGTGGCCTCTTCCAATGAAATGGTGTTGCTAAGTTTGCTTCATTTAATTAGCTATAGACTCAAAATTGTCTTTTCACCTAGGTACACGCGCTTAGCACCGTTTCTTCCTTGGGTCACCAAACTAGTCTCTCTCATCTTGATTAACTTGCCACATCAGACTTTATGCCTATGTGGAAAGCTTAAGCACCTGTAGGAGCAAGTAAGTACAATAGTGCGCTTTACATGGCATTTTGCATATGTGGAGGAAAGAGAGGCAAGGAAAAGTGGAGAAGTGGGCTCTCATGCAAGAGCCAGCCTCTACTACATGGTGGAGCATTGGGAGAGGCACCAGTATGGAGGTGGTCAGAATCGGAGACTCACGCGGTCGAAGCCCTTGCTTAAAATGATAATGGCAAGTCAAATCACGGGCCCCACCTGTCCAGCGATAAATCATTGTCAAATCACACAGCCCTACTTTTGCAGCAGCCTACTCCCTCGTCTTCTCGCGTCTCTCTCGACCCGACTAGGCGGAACTGTCCCGCCGCCTACGGGGCAGGAAAAGCCCCGCCCTCGACTTTTAAATAGTATACAGTATACTAATGTTGTATCCATGGATTGCACCCGCGCCATGGAGCAAAGCGTCTAGAAAACGGCGGTACACATGTACGGAGTATACAGCACGCCCGTCGCGTTCGCGTCGCACCCCAGACGGTCGGTCGGTCTGGCACGCTGCTCTCCGAATGGAACGCGCGTCATATTGTGTTCGCACACACATGTGGGACGGCCGACCATAGGCAAACTCCCTGGCCCCGCAAGTCGGGTGACTTAATAGAAGAGGGAGACGAGCGATAGTACTAGAGAAGTGTTGTACTACGTTGGTGCCTGGACGATCCCTGCAAGACAAGGAAGATCAGTTCGTCCATGCATGTGACCAGACTCCAGCAGACATGCCTGGATTGGCTATGGTCTACATATCGTGCAGGTTGTGTTGTACATGGCTGTAGTTGTGGTGAGAAATCTAAAAAAAGGGTTCTTGTCATCTCGCAAAATTAGGTGTCATGTGCTTCGGATCGCTGCGAGGGTTAAACAGCGACAACTGAGTTGGGCTAGTCATTGGGGGCACATGCACGAACCGTGACTACTCGGCTGCCATCTAGGTCAAGCCGGCTATGTTAATTAGGACATCTATCGACGGACCCCTTTTCTACGAGTTTATCTTTAATTTGAGCTTTGTTCCTCGTCTAGTTTGTCTGCCGGGATTCATGTTGTCTCCTTTGGGCAGTGAGGTTATGATTTCTTGTCATGTGGCATTTTTTCGTGTTATATGTTATAATCCGTGCTTCAGATCAAAATGAGGACAACTGCGCCTTGAACCCGTGCATGAAGACTTCTCGGCAGTCATTGACGAGGTCAAGCCGCTCCGTAGACAAAAGAAAACTAAGTACTACTCCACTATATAGGCAGGAGCCTCGCGCTTGCTTGCTAGTGTTGCTCTCTTCACACTTGTCTCGGCCTCTCCAGATCTAAACACGACAGCGGTGGCCACACTCTCTCTCTCTCTGCTCACCGCTAGTCACAGATCCAGCGGATCCTCTCCGCCGGGAAGGTGCGAAGGTGCAACGTTCACGCGTCCTCCTCGGCGGCTCTTACCCATCTGGCGCGCGTCCCGATCAGCCTGCCTTGCCGTTCTCTCCCAAGCATCACATGGCGAGGAGGGCCTCCACCCTTCTTCCTTGCTGCCGTGGTGTGGGCAGATCCGGCCTCCGCCGCCCACCTAGCGACATCCCGCGACCATCGTATAACTTCCTTTGAAACCGGCCTTGCTCTACTTCCCGAGCTCCCGACATCGCTGCATTTGTAACTTTTACTATTTCTCGTGCCCCTCGTAGATAGGATCGATCGGCTGTTCAAAACCACCTAATTTTTTATGTTTAAGAGGTAAAACTAGTTCATGCACTCAAATCTAGTACTACTTGGTTCAAACAAGGAAGAAAGGGGTGGGGTGGGGAGGATTTGTTACCTGAATCTAGGACTTGGTGAAAGAGGAAATAATGGGGGCGAAAAGTAGCGAGACCTGCTATCCAACTGGTCTCTAGGTCTATAGGGAAATAAAGGAAACGCAGTACAAACTCAATATAAACCCGATCTATTGGTTGAAAAAGGAAAAAAGTGGGGACTGGGGACAAGTCAATGAGTAAGTCCAGCACTAGATTTGCTAGCCTCACACAAGATAAGGTGGCTATACCAACAAAAATGGGACCAACCCGATATCCTGTTCGATGTTTGTTGCCCCGAGCCACTCTTATGTAATGCCACCGGCAAAATGTAGCGATCGACCGTTAAAAGTAAGGACACGTTAAACCAATGTTGTTTTCAATGTAATGGCTCGATAATATGAATCAATGGCACTTCTTTACATGTCCTGCTAAAATTTCCCATTAAGATAAGTTGGTTCTTTTCGTTAGAAATGCAACTGTCCTGGTCCGCCTACTCTCCCGTGCCCAAAGTAATGTCGTATTTAACAGTTGTCATAGTTAATCCTAATGCCCACACTAATATCTAGCAATGCCACTGCTTTAGAAATTGCTACTGTCCTTGTAGGATTGCCATTCATATAAGGAACATGCTTCTTTTCATTTGATGCATGTTTCATCACTTGTTAGTCACCCTCCTTTCCACCTTTTTTGTGCAAATAGATATATACATTTCACGCTCGATCTTAGTTGAACTGCACAAATGATATCCAAATTATAGTTGAGCATTCCAGGAGCTTCACAGCCAACCTTGATGTTGCTCAATTTTATTGCAACTAATGAAGAAGAAGCTCTGTGGGTTTCGTTTTCTAATGAAAATGGAACCGGGGCTGGAGCCCTTTTCTTAAAAAATATTGAAGAAGAAGTTGCTAGCTCACGGGACATTGCTTCATTTTAGGTGAACTGCACCAAAAGGTCCCACGAATTGAATCATCCATGTTGGTGACTGAAGGAGCCAGCTTCAGCATCCCAGTCTAAGCACCCCCGGCCTCCATCCTTGCGACACACAGTGCACCTCGTTTGCCACCTGCTCGACCCTAGTGTCACTGATAAAATGAAGTAATAATACAGTTAAAATAGAGCGAGTGTCATCTCTATCATTTCATTTCCAATGTAGATAAAGAAAGTGCTTCTCTTTGTTAAAGTATGTTTCATCAACTAGTCCCATTGTTAATGTTTAAGCATTTCTGCAAACTAGGGTGCTTAATTTTAGTTGATATGTACAAAAAAAGAGATTTGAATGTCTCAAGGCGCCTCCTTGTACTACTGCTGTACACTGATGTTCATCACTGGCAGAAGATGTATCTGGGAGACTTGGGTTTAGGGTTTAGGGTTTAGGGCCCATCTCGCCCTCGCAGCATGGCATACTATGATACTATCGCAATATTTTCTTCTATTTATTTCGTGTGTTTCATAAACTAGTGCCACTATAATGTAATCACGCTTTTTCATTATCTGTGCAAACAGGGTTATTCAGCTGCATTTTGGTGGAACTGCACAAATGTACGTATGGAACCGACATATATGCAGAGTGCGAGGTGTGCCAAGTAAAAATTACCGACACCAACCATGCTGCATGCACGCATTGGCATCCACCACCACCAGTGGGATGTGTGGCGCTCTATGTGGACGGATCTTTCTCGGCAGCAAATCCTCTAACCAAATACTAGTAGCTTATATTGGGATTTTTCTAGGGAGTACTCTTTTCTGAAAGAAGCACCAATCTATTTTTGTTTATTTATACACTGTGTCACAACTTTGACCCAAAGGTCCAGAGCTAATTTAGGGTGATTGGCGTAGTACTCGGAGACTGGTTGTAAGCATGATTTTCATTAGCTGTCACACTGATTGTAAGCATGAGCAGGTGGAAGATTAGGTTAGTGCGAAGCTTACCTTAAACCCTACCGCCGCCATTGAAACGAGGTGAGCGTCGAGGGAACCATGGAGAACGGCGGGGAAGCGACGTCGCGCCATCTGGCCTCCTCTTGCGGCGGGAGAACGAATACTCCTGTGGCTCCGGCTGGCTCTGCACCCTCACGAACGGCACACCATACTCGATCGATTTGTTATCCTCTGGGTGCTCGACCTTCAACTGACGCCCACCACCTCTGCTCGATCGCCGCCGGCGAATCTGTCTGCTCCCATCGCCCATAGGAGATACTCGATGAACTCGGAGGGCTGCGCGTGATCGCCGCCGAGGAGTACATGTACATCGCCGCCTCATCGCCGCCGCCTTGCTCTTTCGCATACATTGCCACATGGCCCACTGCCCTTGAAATCTCCCACTCATTGTCAAACCAACTAAGGATCTCCTTCAACCTGGCTAACTTTGCTCAGTCGCCGCCAGCGATCTGCCTAATTGCTGCTGCATCCTCTCCATAGATGTCCTTCGAGTGGTCCGTGCTAGCTTTGGAAGATGGGAGGAGAGACGGTGGTCTTGCAATAGAGAAGAGGGAGAGGAGAGGAGGTGGTTTTGGAATGGAGATGATGGAGAGGAGAGGAGGTGGTTTTGCAATGGAGAGAAGATCAGAAGAGGGAGAGGCGAGACGGTGGTTTTGGAATGGAGATGATGGAGAGGAGAGGAGGTGGTTTTGGAATGGAGATGATGGAGAGGAGAGGAGGTGGTTTTGAAATGGAGAAGATCAGAAGAGGGAGAGGCGAGACAGTGGTTTTGGAATGGAGATGATGGAGAGGAGAGGAGGTGGTTTTGCAATGGAGAAGAGGGAGAGGAGCGTGCGGCAGCGATTTAGGATTGGGCGAGAGGGCCGGCGCGCTGTGACTGGATCAAAATCAAAATCAATTTACCCTTCAATTATGAAAGCGACCCCACATTAACTAGTCTCCCTTTTATCCTGGGTCATAATTGACCATGATTTTCGCACATAAAATATATGTTATACGTTGCAAAAATAATATAATTTGAAAGTACATTCAGATACGAACCAAACGATACAATTTTTGGTGACATGCATTCACATTTTGCTTGTCAAATACAGTACGTGGTCAAACTTTGACCCAAAATACGCAAAACAACAAAAAATACTTCCAGGACCAGTGCCGCTCTTCCGCTCCTCTCCTCTTAAACCACCGCCGCTCCTCTCCTGTTCCAATATAAATCCAGCGCCGCTCCTCTCCTCTTCCATTTAAAAACCATCGCCCCTCCTCTCCTGTTCCAGTCCAAAACCAGCGTCGCTCCTCTCCCGTTCTAATCCAAAACCAGCGCTGCTCCTCTCCTCCTCCATTCAAAAACCACCGCCGGCGAGTGAAGGTGCTGTGGAGAAGTAGATCGATGGAGGAGTACAACCGATACGTGAGGATCGCAGACGGCGACCCTGTGAAGCTAGCTAGGATGTTGGAGATACAGTCTTGGTTTGACAACAAGAACCAACTAGCGGCGACGGCGACATCCATGGCCAAATATCTGCAACGGAGCGAAAAGGCGGCGATACTCCTGGAGGGAGTCGCGTCGGAGTACATAGAGCTGCTCCTCTGGGCCATAGAGCAAACAGATTCACCGAATCCGATCGTGAGGGAGCGGTGGTGGGAGTATCGATCCCAGATGGAGCATCCACCAGAGATTGAAGGATCGAGCATCTACAGGGTGCCGTATGTGAGGGTGTCCTGCCAGAGCGAGCCGGTGGAGTCTTCGTCGACCGAACCCAACTGCAAGAGGAGAAAAGCAGTTGGCCCGACGACGCTTCCCCGACATCGTCTCCCTTGCCGTTCACATCGTCTCACGGGGCGGCTGTCTGCCGCCGTGGAATAGGAGGGGGCTGCCCCCCCCCAGCCCAACGGGCAGGTTGTGAATTGTCAGGAGGAGCTTAGGGTTGTGAGTATTTGCAGGTTGTGAATTGTGTTTTGTGTTGTGTATTTTGAGAGTACTTTCAGATATGAATGTCTTTTGAATTTCAGATTTTCAGTATTGAGCATATGAAGAATTTTATGAATTCTAGAGATCTATTTTTAGCACTTTAAAAAATGTAGCTTCATAGGAGTATAAAAGTGCAGACAAGAAGAAACTGCAAGTTTCAGTTTCAGATAAGAAACTGCAAGTTCAGTTTCAAATAAGAAACTACAACTTTCAGAGGCAGAGCATTTATATTAACACGGTCTTTTCAAACAGGGTTAACATCATGTTGGAAGTTTTATTCATGGTCGAAAATGGAACTACCAGCCAGTTAACATCATGCTGATCAATATTCATGCATAGCACATCTTCATATGATGCACAGTCAAAATTCCCACACAATGTCGAGTGTGCGAGACACAGAGAAAACGAGGGACAAAGTTTTGGCAAGTGTTGGACGTGGTTTTGGGCTGCCCCGTCTAGGCTTTCATTTTTAACATGCGCAGCCCACGACCTCGGATGGGATGGCCTGTTTGTATTTTCTTAGGGCCTTCATGTATCAACCGGCCTATGGACCTCCCATCCGAGGTTTTATTTTTGGCAGCCCAATTTATGTATTTTTTTTAAGAAAACGCAGAGGTCTGTTCTATTTTTCTATATAAAAATAGGAACGCCATGTACAACTTATGTTTCCCTTATAACTATATTATATATATTTAAATAATTTTATATGTTATTATATATTATTTTTATTGTCATCATATATTTAACAGATACTTACATATGTAAGAAAACAATATCCCACATCTTATTAACTTATAAAAATAATTTCTTAACAAATAAAATCCTGGATTGTTTTGGCACGAAAATCCTAGTGATTGTGTACAAAAGCTTGGTAAGATTTAAGGACGAATGTAATAATATCACTTATTATTTAAATATATTTATAACAAAATGCTCAACCCTTTTTTATTTTTTGATAACATTGCTAGCCCAACCCAACATTATAATTAGAATCAGCCCAGCAAAATCGTGTATTTCGAGAAAGTGCAAATGGCCTGTAATTTTTTAGGAAATAAAATAAATGGGCCGCATGGACGCTACATTAATTTTTCACCCAGCCCAGCTAATGGTTGTAATTCAAAAAAAAAGATCAAATTGACAGTAAATTCTACCGCGCAAAAAAAAAGACTGTAAATTCTGAAAAAATGGGTTGAATACGTGCCACATTTTTTGAGGCTAAAATGTGGGCCAATAGGTCGAAGCCAACGCAAGTCGTTGTCAATTTAGTCAACAAATGATTCTGACATGTTAGCCGTTGGATTTACATCCAACGACCGGCATCCATCTTCAATCTCTCGTCTTCTTCTCCAGCGCCGCCGACAACCTCCGCCTCCTGCTGCTAGCAGCTCTCTGCTTAGCACGCTTCGCTATGAAGCGCTACTCCACCGCTGGCCAGGCCATCCTCCACCCTCCACACCTCCTGTTCTTCTCCACCTCTCGCCAAGCACACCGCACTAGAACCAGTTAACCCTCGTACACCTCTCCGTCTGCGACTCTACTCCCGCGTCTTCCCATCTCCGGCTCGTTGCTGTCCGGGACCTCGCCGTCGTCCACCACCTTGGATGCGCTCGACGCGGCGTGGTCAACGTGGTCAACGAACGACACCATCGGAAGTAGACTGTGCGAGGAGAGGCTGACAGCTGGGTCAACGGCCGCACACAAGGAAATGCCTCCTTATTACGCGCAAAATAATGATTCCTCCACCTGACATCTGGGACCCACCGGAAGGGCCTCTTTATTTCGTGAAAAAAACATGCCCCCCACTGACTTGTCGGACCCATCAACTATCTTCGCGCGCAAGGAAGTGCCTCCTTATTATGCACAAAAAAAATGAATACTCCCCCTGCCAGCTGGAACCCAGCATACTGGGAGGTTGACTTGTGGGCCAACCAATTTGACGGGGACAGAGGGCTTTGTCAACTTAATCAATATGAACGATTCCAGCTCCTGTTACCGTACGATGTTCATCCAACGGTTGTAGTGCTTCTTCAACCTCTGGTCTTCTTTCTTCCGCCGCCCAAACCAGCGCTGGTCGTGCCGCGTGCTCCTGCCTCCCGTGGCCGGCTGTGATCCCGCGGAGGCCTCACCGCCCACTACTACTCGCACCGCTGGCCGGGCCATCCCTCTACTCACCCACACCCCCTGTTATTCTGCGGCGACATCAGCCTCACACCACACCAACCAGTGAACCTCGTACTCCTCTTCGCGGGGCATCCATCGCTGCGTCTTCCTCGGCTCCAAGTCGCCCCTTCCTAGGCCTCGCCGTCGTCCACCGCCGTGGTGCTCTCGGCGACATGGTCAACGTGGTCAAGGAACGACTTCCATCGGACGTGGACAAGATGTGGAGAGGTCGACACCGGTCCCACCGGACAAAGCCACCGTATTTCACGAAAAAGTTTCCCCGATCGCTGGGACCCACTACTACATCTTCGCACGCAAGGAAGTGCGTCCGGCAAAAAACGATTCGCCCCGATCGCTGGGACCCACCAGCTACATCTTCGCACGCAAGGAAGTGCATCCGGACAAAAAAAAACGATTCGCCCCCCTGACTGCTGGGACCCACCAGCTACATCTTCGCACGCAAAGTAAGTGCGTCCGGGCAAAAAGAAAATGATTCGCCCCTCTGATTGCTGGGACCCACCAGCTACATTTTCGCACGCAAGGAACTGCCTGACAGTCGGGACCCACCTGGTCGAAGCTTACGTAGCATTGTCATTCTGGCCGCGAACGTGTACATACATATATACTAGTCGATGTAGAGGCGCGCACGTGTCGTAGTAGAGGCGCGTACGTGTCGTAGTAGAGGCGCGCACGTAGCATGTACACGTACGTACAGCGGCCAAGGTGCAAGAAAGAAAATACGGCCACGTACGTACATACGGCGCGGTCTCGAACGCCTACTCGCGCATACATACATGGCTGGGTCGGAACGGAGAAACAGAGTCGTCGTCGTGTTCATGGGGAGGCAACGGAATGCGTCGTGTTCATGGGGAGGCAACGGAATGCGTCGTGTTCATCAGGAGGCAACGGAACACGTGGGAGCCAACCGGCTTGGACGGAACAGGCGATGGAAACGAGGCCTGGCGTACCGCAGAGCGGAGGAAACGGCCTTGTGTTCGACCGGTCACGTTCGGAACGGGGTCCTGTTGATCGGGAGGGGTGTGGTGTACCGCAAGACGGAGGAAACGGACCTCCTACAGTCGAAACGGGGGTCCTGTTGATCGGGAGGGGTGTGGCGACCGCAAAACGGATTTAAACGGACCTCCTACGGTCAAACGGGGTCCCGTTGATCGGGAGGGTGTGGCGCATCGCAAAACGGACGAAATAGACTTGTGTTGGGCGCCACGGTCAAACGGGGGTCCTGTTCATCAGGAGGGGTGTGGCGTACCGCAAAACGGGACTCCACGGGATACTGTTCATCTCCACCGCCGACCTCCTCCAGCCTCCACGGGCTACCGTCGACCTCCTCCAGCCTCCACGGGCTCCTGCTCATCCATCCTCCACCGCCGCTACTCCACCGCCACTTGCTCAACCACCCTCTCCGCTCACTGCTCATCCAGCCCTCCACACCACAGGTCCTGTTCAACCACTCCACGGCCACCCTCCATCGCCTACTATTCATCCAGCCCTCCACACCACGGGTCCTGTTCATCCAGAGGCAACGCCACCGCCATCGCTCATCCAACCGCCCCGCAACGCCACTGCTCATCCAATCGATCGGCTTCGATTAGCAGCAGTAGCAAAGGAATCGCCCATCGGGTTCAGCTTAACATCCATTGATCGATCGCTCGGGTTCGAGAACGCGTAGCTCGCAGCGGCAATCGCCGGGTTCAGCTAGAGCCCAACGCCTCGCTTCGGGTTCGATTAGAGCTAACGCCGCACACACGCTGCAGCACGTACGTGTCACGAGAAAGCGCGCATCGCTTCGCCCCCCGACCTCCCACCGTAACGCAACTCCCTGAAATTTTCCTCGCCCTCGCTTCTACCACGGTTTTTTCCGTCATGGACGGCCCAAAGAATGTCATGCAGCTGCGTCTCCGGCCCGTCCAGGATGAAAAGCCCATTTTTTGTCATGATATTTTGTCATAGAAGTAGGAGCCCACCACATCTATGATGATACCGGGTTTTTTCACAATTATCGTCATAGAAGTGTCATATGTATGACAGAAAAAAATTTCGTTCGGCCCAAAATGTCACGGATGTGTCTTTTTTTTGTAGTGTAGGCGCCACCAATGTAATGTGCAACGCCTAGCCCTCGGGCGCTGCACTGTCTGTTACTAGTTGTCTGCCCCTCCCCCCTTCCCCCACCCCACACACCACAACCCCCATAGCATCCGACCCGAGCTTTTCCCCCTCTCCCCCTCTCTCCCCCTCTCAAATCCTCTCCCAAATCTTGCAAATTTGTTCGTGGATTTCAAAGTCAAACCCTCCCTCAAGGTAATATTCTCCGATCCCCTTGTTTTGATCCAAGTAATGTTATCAAATTTCTCATTTGTTGCTAGTTTGGGGAAACCCTAGTTTTATATGGATCTAGAGATTTGCATGGAGATGTGAGATGTTTTTTTGCCAATTTCCTATGATTAGGCTTGTTAGTATGTTAGGGTTATTCTTATGGGTGTTCTTATGTTGGTGCTAGGGTTAGGGTTAGGGTTGTTGTTTCATATATATTTTAGGGTTTGTATTCTGTGTTAATCCTTGGATTAGTACTCATGGAAGCAATGTTATGTTGTGTTGTTTGAATGCTTATAGGGATGGGAAGAACATGTGTTTGTTCATCATGGGGACAAAGACGCCTTCTTGAAAGGCAATATTGAACCGGACCCGGATGAGCTTGACATGGTGTTTGATAGTAGTCCCAGCTATGAGGAGCTCTTGCAACAAGTGAGGAAAGATTTGAATTGGATGGAACCTAGTGATATCATTGAGTTGGAGGGAAGGCATAATGTAGTTTTCGGAATGCACATCCGTTGGAAAACAATGCGTGTCAACTCGGAGCAACGTTGGGTTGCATACAAGGAGACGGTGGCCGAATCACTAGACAAGGCTCTTGAGTTATTTGCAATGAAGAAGGTTGATTCAAGTTTGCATTTGGACTTGAACCGGAACCCCTCCCCTTTGGTTGCTAGTAGCCCCCCACCCTTGAAGCGAGATGAAATTGTTGAACCTATTTTGACCCATGAAGTGAGGCCAATATTGAGCCCGTTTACGAACAACCAAGATGAAGCTTTGCAAGAGGAGAATGATGAGTATGCGGACGATGACAATGAAGTTGATCCCCATGACAACAATGTGGGTGATCTCGACAAATATCATTTGCAAGAGACAATGGACCATTCCATCCCTTATTCCCATGGCTATGCATCAGATTCGAATGACGAAGGTCCCAATGAACAAGTTGACGAGGAGGGGTTCACGGTGAAGGAGGCCGAAGCTTTCGAGAAGGTATTCAATCGGGATCATCGGACTACATTGTTCAAGGGATGTTAGTCTCACGGATGAAGCCGTGGTAGATGGTGGCCAAGGTAAATTACTTGGGGTTAGGCCAAGCTCTCACCGTGATTTGGAAGACAACAAGAACCGGATTGCTAAAGGGTCTAAGTTCGAAACCTTCTTGGAATTGAAGATGTGGCTCGACAACTACTCGGTTATGCATTATCGTCCACACAAGGTGGTGAACTCGGACGTCAATGTGTGCTACACGGTTGCATGTGCATGTGAAGATGAAATATGTCCGTGGATTGTGCGTGCAAGACCATGGAAAGGAGGTCCCACTTGGCACGTAGTGAGTTGTGTGCCAACTCACAAGTGTTGAGGCAAAAGGGTGGATGGCAAGGTTGTGTCCTGATACGTCCATTTTGCATCATGCTTCTATATCGATATTTATTGCATTATGGGCTGTTTTTACATGTTATATCACAATACTTATGCCTATTCTCTCTTATTTTACAAGGTTTACATAAGAAGGGAGAATGCCGGCAGCTGGAATTCTGGGCTGGAAAAGGAGCAAATATTAGAGACCTATTCTGAACAACTCCAAAAGTCCTGAAACCCCATGAAAGTCATTTTTGGAAAATATAAAAAAATATTGAGCGGAAGAAGTTCACCAGAGGGGGACCCACCTGGCCACGAAGGTGGGGGCGCTCCTCCTGCCTCGTGGGCCCCCTGTTGGCTCTCCGATGGCCATCTTCTGCTATATGAGGTCTTTCGTTGAGGAAAAAATCATAAGCAACCTTTCGGGACGAAACTCCGCCGCCACGAGGCGGAACCAATCTAGGGCTCCGGCAGAGCTGTTCTGCCGGGGACACTTCCCTTCGAGAGGGTGAAATCATCGCCGTAATCACCACCGACGCTCCTCTCATCAGGAGAGGGCAATCTCCATCAACATCTTCACAAGCACCCTCTCCTCTCAAAACCCTAGTTCATCTCTTGTATCCAATTCTTGTCTCCAAGTCCGGGATTGGTACTAGTAGGTTGCTAGTAGTGTTGATTACTCCTTGTAGTTGATGCTAGTTGGTTTATTTGGTGGAAGATCATATGTTCAGATCCTTTATGCATATTAATACCCCTCTGATTATGAACATGAATATGCTTTGTGAGTAGTTACGTTTGTTCCTGAGGACATGGGAGAAGTCTTGCTATTAGTAGTCATGTGAATTTGGTATTCGTTCGATATTTTGATGAGATGTATGTTGTCTAGCCTCTAGTGGTGTTATGTGAACGTCGACTACATAACACTTCACCATTATTTGGGCCTAGAGGAAGGCATTGGGAAGTAATAAGTAGATGATGGGTTGCTAGAGTGATGAAGCTTAAACCCTAGTTTATGCGTTGCTTCGTAAGGGGCTGATTTGGATCCATATGTTTCATGCTATGGTTAGGTTTACCTTAATACTTTTGTTGTAGTTGCGGCTTCTTGCAATAGAGGTTAATCATAAGTGGGATGCTTGTTCAAGTAAGAACAGCACCCAAGCACCGGTCCACCCACATATTAAATTATCAAAGTACCGAACGCGAATCATATGAACGTGATGAAAACTAGCTTGACGATATTCCCATGTGTCCTCGGGAGCGCTTCTCCTTATATAAGAGTTTTTCCAGGCTTGTCCTTTGCTACAAAAAGGATTGGGCCACCTTGCTGCACTTTATTTACTTTTATTACTTGTTGCTTGTTACAAATGATCTTATCACAAAACTATCTGTTACCACTTATTTCAGTACTTGCAGAGAATACCTTGCTGAAAACCACTTATCTTTTCCTTCTGCTCCTCGTTGGGTTCGACGCTCTTACTTATCGAAAGGACTACGATAGATCCCCTATACTTGTGGGTCATCAAGACTCTTTTCTGGCGCCGTTGCCGGGCAGTGAAGTGTCTTTGGTAGGTGGAATTTGGTAAGGAAAAATTTAATATAGTGTGCTGAAATTTACTGTCACTTGTTATTATGGAAAGTAATCCTCTGAGGGGCTTGTTCGGGGTATCTTCACCCCGACCAGTAGATAAAAGAGTTTCTCCTCAACCTACTGAACCTACTAAAAATGAAAATATTCCCTTTGAAGTTCCTTCGGGTATGTTAGAAAAACTGCTAGCTAATACTTTTACATGAGATGGAAGAAAGCATCCTGGTGAACACCTAATATATGTGGATGAAGTTTGTGGATTATTTAAGCTTGTAGGTATACCCGATGATGTTGTTAAGAGGAAGGTCTTCCCTTTATCTTTGAAGGGAGATGCATCGACATGGTATAGGCTATGTGATAACACGGGACCATGGAACTATAAACGAATGAAGCTGGAATTTCATCAAAAGTATTATCCTATGCACCTTGTTCATCGCGATCGCAATTATATATATAATTTTTGGCCTCGCGAAGGAGAAAGCATCGCTCAAGCTTGGGGTAGGCTTACATCAATGTTATATTCATGCCCCAATCATGAGCTCTCAAAAGAAATAATTCTTCAAAAAAATTATGCTCGGCTTTCTGAAAACAATCGCACCATGCTCGATACTTCTTGTGCTGGCTCTTTTATGATGAAGACTATCGAATTCAGATGGAATTTATTGGATAGAATTAAACGCAACTTTGAGATTGGGATCTCGATGAAGGTAAGGAGTCAGGTATGACACCTAAGTTTGATTGTGTTAAGTCTTTTATGGATACCGATGTTTTCCGTAAGTTTACCACTAAATATGGACTTGACTCTGAGATAGTAACTTATTTCTGTGAATCCTTTGCTACTTATGTTGATCTCCCCAAGGAGAAGTGGTTTAAATATCATCCTCCCATAGAAGTTAAAGTAGCTGCACCTATTAAAGTTGAAGAAAAGATTGTCACTTATAATGATCCTGTTGTTCCTACTTCTTATGTTGAGAACCCACCTTTCCCTGTTAGAATAAAGGATCATGCTAAAGCTTCAACTGTGGTTCGTAAAAGCAATATTAGAACTTATACACCTCCTGAGAAAATTAAAGTTGAATCTAATGTTGCTATTGTTAAAGATCTCTTAGCTGATAATATTGATGGGCATGTTATTCAATTCTGCGGTGAAACTGCTAGAATTGCCAAACCGTGTGCTAAAGATAAACATAGACCTGTGGTAGGCGTGCCTGTTATTTCTGTTAAGATAGGAGATCATTGTTATCATGGCTTATGTGATATGGGTGCTAGTGCTAGTGTTATACCTCATACTTTATACAAAGAAATTAAGCATGAAATTGCACCTGCTGAGTTAGAAGGTATTGATGTTACAATTAAACTTGCCAATAGAGATACTATATCAGCAATGGGAATTGTTAGAGATGTTGAAGTCTTGTGTGGGAAAACTAAATATCCTGCTGATTGATTTTCTCACCGAACGTGATCCAGGAGACTTGGACCCTACGCCAAGGAACCAGAGAGGCGGTCACGAGGTAGGGGGCGCGCCCTTCTTGGTTCCCCACAAGATAGCTTTTGTCCCATTATATTTGGTAGACCCTTCTTGAACACTGTCAATACTAGAATATATTGCAAAAAGAATGTTGTTACTATTGGTTTGGGTGATATGTCTCATGAGTTTAGTTTCTCTAAATTTAGTTGACAACACCGTGAAGAAGAATTGCCTAGTCAGGATGAAATTATTGGTCTTGCTTCTATTGTCGTACCTCCTAGTGATCCTTTAGAGCAATATTTGCTAGACCATGAAAATGATATGTTTATGAATGAAAGAAGGGAAATAGATGAAGTATTCTTTAATCAAGAACCCATTCTGAAACACAATTTTTCTGTTGAAATCCTAGGGGATCCTCCTCCACCCAAGGGTGATCCCGTGTTTGAGCTTAAACCGTTGCCTGATAATCTTAAATATGCTTATCTTGATGAAAAGAAGATATATCCTGTTATTATTAGTGCTAACCTTTCAGAACATGAAGAAGAGAGATTATTGAAAACTCTGAAGAAGCACCGCGCTGCTATTGGATATATTCTTGATGATCTTAAGGGCATTAGTCCCACTCTATGTCAACATAAAATAAATTTGGAAGAAAATGCCAAACCGGTTCGTGATCATCAACGACGGCTAAATCCTAAGATAAAAGAAGTGGTAAGAAAATAAATACTAAAGCTTCTGGAGGCAGTATAATTTATCCCGTTGCTGATAGTCAGTGGGTAAGTCCAGTTCATTGTGTCCCTTAGATGGGAGGTGTTAGTGTTGTTCCTAATGATAAAGATGAGTTGATTCCGCAAAGAATTATTACAGGTTATAGGATGGTAATTGATTTCCGCAAATTAAATAAGGCTACTAAGAAAGATCATTACCCCTTACCTTTTATCGATCAAATGCTAGAAAGACTTTGCAAACATACACATTATTGCTTTCTAGATGGTTATTCTGGTTTCTCTCAAATACCTGTATCAGCCAAGGATCAATCAAAGACTACTTTTACTTTCCCTTTTGGTACTTTTGCTTATAGACGTATGCCTTTTGGTTTATGTAATGCACCTACTACCTTTCAAAGATGCATGATGCCTATATTCTCTGACTTCTATGAAAAGATTTGTGAAGTTTCCATGGACGATTTTTCCCTCTACGGATCTTCTTTTGATGATTGCTTGAGCAATCTTGATCGAGTTTTTCAGAGATGTGAAGAAATTAATCTTGTTTTGAATTGGGAAAAGTGCCACTTTATGGTTAATGAAGGTATTGTCTTGGGGCATAAAGTTTCTGAAAGAGGTACTGAAGTTGATAAAGCCAAGGTTGACGCTATTTAAAAGATGCCATGTCCGAAGGACATCAAAGGTATAAGAAGTTTCCTTGGTCATGCCGGATTTTATAGGAGGTTCATTAAGGACTTCTCAAAATTTTCTCGGCCTCTGACTAATTTATTAGAAAAAGATATACCTTTGTCTTTGATGATGATTGTGTAGAAGCATTTGAAATACTTAAGAAAGCATTGATCTCTGCACCTATTGTTCAACTACCTGATTGGAATTTATCCTTTGAAATTATGTGTGATGCCAGTGATTATGCAGTAGGTGCTGTTCTAGGGCAAAGAGTCGATAAGAAATTAAATGTTATCCACTATGCTAGTAAAACTCTAGACAATGCTCAAAGAAATTATGCTACTACTGAAAAAGAATTCTTAGCAGTTGTATTTGCTTGTGATAAGTTCAGACCTTATATTGTTGATTCTAAAGTAACTATTCACACTGATCATGCTGCTATTAAATATCTGATGGAAAAGAAAGATGCTAAACCTAGACTTATTAGATGGGTTCTCTTGCTACAAGAATTTGATTCGCATATTGTTGATAGAAAGGGAGCTGAGAACCCCGTTGCAGACAACTTGTCTAGGTTAGAAAATGTTCTTGATGACCCACTACCTATTGATGATAGCTTCCCTGATGAACAATTAAATGTTATAATCACCTCTCGTGGCACTCCATGGTATGCTGATTATGCTAATTACATTGTTGCTAAATTTGTACCACCTAGTTTCACATACCAGCAAAAGAAAAAGTTTTTCTATGATTTGAGACATTACTTTTGGGATGACCCACATCTTTATAAAGAAGGAGTAGATGCGGTTACTAGACGTTGTGTACCTGAGCATGAACAGGAACATCTCCTACGCAAGTGGCACTCCGAAGCTTATGGAGGACACCACGCTGGAGATAGGACTGCACATAAGGTATTACAATCCGGTTTTTATTGGCCTACTCTCTTCAAGGATGCCCGTAAGTTTGTTTTATCTTGTGATGAATGTCAAAGAATCGGTAATATTAGTAGACGTCAAGAAATGCCTATGAATTATTCACTTGTTATCGAACCATTTGATGTTTGGGGCTTTGATTATATAGGACCTTTTCCAGCCTCTAATGGGTATACACATATTTTAGTTCCTGTTGATTACGTTACTAAGTGGGTGGAAGCTATTCCAACTAGTAGTGCTGATCATAACACTTCTATTAAAATGCTTAAATAATTTATTTTTCCGAGGTTTGGAGTCCCTAGATATTTAATGACCGATGGTGGTTCACATTTTATTCATGGTGCTTTCCGTAAGATGCTTGCTAAGTATGATGTTAATCATAGAATCGCATCTCCATATCATCCACAGTCTAGTGGTCAAGTAGAATTGAGTAATAGGGAGCTCAAATTAATTTTGCAAAAGACTGTCAATAGGTCTAAAAAGAATTGGTCCAAGAAACTTGATGATGCGTTATGGTCCTATAGCACTGCATATAAAAATCCTATGGGTATGTCTCTGTATAAAATGGTTTATGGAAAATCATGTCACTTACCTCTCGAATTAGAACATAAGGCATATTGGGCTATTAAAGAGCTCAATTATGATTTCAAACTTGCCGGAGAGAAGAGGTTATTTGATATTAGCTCACTTGATGAATGGAGAACCCAAGCTTATGAAAATGCCAAGTTGTTTAAAGAGAAAGTCAAAAGATGGCATGACAAAAGGATACAAAAGCATGAGTTTAATGTAGGTGATTATGTATTGCTATACAACTCTCGTTTAAGATTTTTTGTAGGAAAACTTCTCTCTAAATGGGAAGGCCCTAACGTTATCGAGGAGGTCTATCGTTCCGGTGCCATAAAGATCAACAATTTCGAAGGCACAAATCCGAAGGTGGTAAACGGTGATGACCCACAAGTATTGGGGATCTATCGTAGTCCTTTCGATAAGTAAGAGTGTCGAACCCAACGAGGAGCAGAAGGAAATGATAAGCGGTTTTCAGCAAGGTATTCTCTGCAAGTACTGAAACAAGTGGTAACAGATAGTTTTGTGATAGGATAAATTGTAACGAGCAACAAGTAACAAAAGTAAATAAGGTGCAGCAAGGTGGCCCAATCCTTTTTGTAGCAAAGGACAAGCCTGGACAAACTCTTATAAAAGGAAAAGCGCTCCCAAGGACACATGGGAATATTGTCAAGCTAGTTTTCATCACGTTCATATGATTCACGTTCGGTAGTTTGATAATTTGGTATGTGGGTGGACCGGTGCTTGGGTGTTGTTCTTACTTGAACAAACATCCCACTTATGATTAACCTCTATTGCAAGCATCCGCAACTACAACAAAAGTATTAAGGTAAACCTAACCATAGCATGAAACATATGGATCCAAATCAGCCCCTTACGAAGCAACGCATAAACTAGGGTTCAAGCTTCTGTCACTCTAGCAACCCATCATCTACTTATTACTTCCCAATGCCTTCCTCTAGGCCCAAATAATGGTGAAGTGTTATGTAGTCGACGTTCACATAACACCACTAGAGGATAGACAACATACATCTCATCAAAATATCGAATCTAATACCAAATTCACATGACTACTAATAGCAAGACTTCTCCCATGTCCTCGTGAACAAACGTAACTACTCACAAAGCATATTCATGTTCATAATCAGAGGGTATTAATATGCATATAGGATCTGAACATATGATCTTCCACCAAATAAACCAACTAGCATCAACTACAAGGAGTAATCAACACTACTAGAACCTACTAGTACCAATCCGGACTTGGAGACAAGAATTGGATACAAGAGATGAACTAGGGTTTTGAGAGGAGATGGTGCTGGTGAAGATGGTGATGGAGATTTCCCTCTCCGATGAGAGGAGCGTTGGTGATGATGACGATGATGATTTCCCCCCCGGTGGAAGTGTCCCCGCAGAAACAGCTCTGCCGGAGCCCTAGATTGGTTCCGCCTGCGGGCGCGGAGTTTCGTCCCGAAAGGTTGCTTCTTATTTTTTTTCTTGACGAAAGACCTCATATAGCAGAAGATGGGCATCGGAGAGCCACCAGGGGGCCCACGAGGTAGGGGGCGCGCCCTAGGAGGGGAAGCGCGCCCCCCACCCTCATGGACAGGGTGTGGGCCCCATGGCCTTCATCTTTGGCGAGGATTTTTTATTATTTATTGTAAGATATTCCGTTGAGTTTCAGGACTTTTGGAGTTGTGCAGAATACGTCTCTAATATTTGCTCCTTTTCCAGCCCAGAATTCCAGCTGCCGGCATTCTCCCTCCTTATGTAAACCTTGTAAAATAAGAGAGAATAGTCATAAGTATTGTGACATAACGTGTAATAACAGCCCATAATGTAATAAATATCGATATAAAAGCATGATGCAAAATGGACGTATCAACTCCCCCAAGCTTAAACCTCGCTTGTCCTTAAGCGAAAGCCGATAACGATGAATATGTCCCCATGTTTAGAGGTAGAGGCGTCGATAAAAATAAAATACAGACATGAAGGCATCATGATTATTCTCATAACAGCAACATATATAGATATTGTCATATGATTTCTTTTGTTCAAGTAATAATCAATTCACAATGCGGAGTACGAATCATAAACTTTATTGAAAACCAACAAACTATAATCTCAGTCATTGAAGCAATTGAAATTTATCATAACATCGGAAAGAGTCTATGTCAGAGCTTAATAGCAAGTCCACATACTCAACTATCATTTAGTCTTTCATAATTGCTAACACTCACGCAATACTTGTGGTTACGGAGTTTTAATCGGACACAGACAAAGATAGGGGCTTATAGTTTTGCCGCCCAACCTTTTACCTCAAGGGTAATGTCAACAATAATAACTCATGCCCCTTACATCGAATTAGATATATCAATCAGAATCTTTCCAACACAATGTGCTTGCCAAAGGATAAAATGTAAAAAGGAAAGGTGAAGATCACCATGAATCTTGCATAAGGTAGAGGATAATAATAAAAGATAGGCCCTTTACAGAGGGAAGCAGAGGTTGCCATGCGCTTTTATGGTTGGATGCACAAAATCTTAATGCGAAAGAACATCACTTTATATTGCCCCTTGTGATGTGAACCTTTATTATGCAGTCCGTCGCTTTTATTTCTTCCACATCACAAGATCGTATAAAGCTTATTTCCCCACACCAATCAATCATACATATTTAGAGCAATTTTTATTGCTTTGCACCGATGACAACTTACTTGAAGGATCTTACTCAATCCATAGGTAGATATGGTGGACTCTCATGGCAAAACTGGTTTAAGGGTTTTTGGAAGCACAACTAGTATCTCTACTTGGTGCTGAGAATTTGGCTAGCATAAGGGGGAAAGGCAAGCTCAACATGTTGGGAGATCCATGACAACATACTTTATCTCAGATATAAGAAAACATAACTCATTACGTCGTCTTCCTTGTCCAACATCAACTCTTTAGCATGTCATATTTTAATGAGTGCTCACAATCATAAAAGATGTCAATAATAGCGTATCTATATGTGAAACCTCTCTTTCCTTATTACTTCCTATTAATTGCAATGATGACCAAAGCTATGTTTGTCAACTCCCAACAACTTTTAATCATCATACTCTTTCTATGTGAAGTCATCACTTTCAATAAGATCAATATGAACTCTTTGTTTCTTTTTATTCTTTTTCTTCTTTTCTTTTATTCACTCAAGATCATGGCAAAATAGTCAAGCCCTTGACTCAACACTAATCTTTATTATATAGCTCACAAACTCGATTACATAGAGAGATCATAAAGCAAAACTTAAAACTAGATCATGCCATAAACTTTATTCTACTAGATCAAGATACTACTAATAGGATCGAACTAAGAAAAACGGTAAAAATACGAGATGTGGTTGTGATACGATACCGGGGCACCTCCCCCAAGCTTGGTAGTTGCCAAGGTGAGTGCCCATACCCATGTGATTATATCTCCTTTGCTGGTGAAGAAGGCGGAGGTGATGGATAGTCGCACATCGAGCGTAAGAGGTCTTCCGACTTGCGAATAATGCCCTTGAGTGCAACGATATGCTCCTTCAGCAAAAATATTTTCACTTGTGAGATACTTTTTTTGAATACGAGCTAACTCAATCATCTTGAAAGCTTCGATTTCAGTTGTGGTGAGAAAGTTGTGATCAAGTTGAAGGGTGTCTTCTGTTGTCGGAGCTTGGTCCTCTATGGCCTTCTTGATCCCTTCATCCTTGTTGATCTCCATCGGTTCTTCCCTCTTCAGTTCTATCTTCATTAGCCAAGCATCCTTGTCACCATTGTTGGAGGAGGGGGACGACATGATGCCTAGCCTTGACAACCCTGACAGAAAACAGCTCGAAACAAGAACAAAGGATAATTGCGTGATATGGGAGTCAAAACCTTCGGGAGAATATATAATGAATTTTTTTACAGACCAAAATACGTATCGTGCAAGAAAACGGAGTCCGGAAGACACACGAGGTGCCCACGAGGTAGGGGGGCGTGCCCTCCACCCTCGTGGGGCCCTCGTGTCCTTCCCGGACTGTTACTTATTTTTCTATTTTTCTGAATATTCCAAAACGGAGAAATATTGCCTTAAAAACTGTTTTGGAGTCGGTTTACTTGCCATACCACAAACCTATTCCTTTTTGGAGTCTGAAACATTCCGGAAAGTGTCCCTTATGTATTACTCCGGGGTTACGTTTTCAATAACATTGGTTTCAACATTTATAGGATTACCTTAGATATAGTGTTTGATTCTCTGACCGTTTACCACCTTCGGATTTGTGCCTTCGAAGTTGTTAATTTTTATGGCACCGGAAGGATAGACCTCCTCGATAACATAGGGTCCTTCCCATTTGGAGAGAAGCTTTCCTGCAAAAAATCTTAAACGAGAGTTGTATAGCAATACATAATCACCTACATTAAACTCACGCTTTTGTATCCTTTTGTCATGCCATCTTTTAACTTTTTCTTTAAATAACTTGGCATTTTCATAAGCTTGGGTTCTCCATTCATCAAGTGAGCTAATATCAAATAACCACTTCTCTCCGGGAAGTTTGAAATCATAGTTGAGCTCTTTAATAGCCCAATATGCCTTATGTTCTAGTTCGAGAGGTAAGTGACATGCTTTTCAATAAACCATTTTATATGGAGACATACCCATAGGATTTTTATATGCAGTTCTATATGCCCATAATGCATCATCAAGTTTCTTGGACCAATTCTTCCTAGACCTATTGACAGTCTTTTGCGAAATTAATTTGAGCTCTCTATTACTCAATTCTACTTGACCACTAGACAGTGGGATATGGAGATGCAATTCTATGATTGATATCATATTTAGCAAGCATTTTACGGAAAGCACCATGAATAAAATGTGAACCACCATTAGTCATTAAATATCTAGGGACTCCAAACCTCGGGAAAATAACCTCTTTAAGCATTTTAATAGAGGTGTTATAATCAGCACTACTAGTTGGAATAGCTTCTACCCACTTAGTAACGTAATCAAGAGCCACTAAAATATGTGTATATCCATTAGAGGCAGGAAAAGGTCCCATATAATCAAAGCCCCAAACATCAAATGGTTCAATAACAAGTGAATAATTAATAGGCATTTCTTGACGTCTACTAATATTACCAATTCTTTGACATTCATCACAAGACAAGACAAACTTACGGGCATCCTTGAAGAGAGTAGGCCAATAAAAACCGGATTGCAATACCTTATGTGCAGTTCTATCTCCAGCGTGGTCTCCTCCATAAGCTTCGGAGTGACACTTGCGTAGGATCTGTTCCTGTTCATGCTCAGGTACACAACGTCTAATAACACCATCTACTCCTTCTTTATAAAGATGTGGGTCATCCCAAAAGTAATGTCTCAAATCATAGAAAAACTTTTTATTTTGCTGGTATGTGAAACTAGGGGGTATAAATTTAGCAACGATGTAATTAGCATAATCAGCATACCATGGAGTACTATGAGAAGTACTTATGACATTCAATTGTTCATCAAGCTATCATCAATAGGCAGTGGGTCATCAAGAACATTTTCTAACCTAGACAAGTTGTCTGCAACGGGGTTCTCAGCTCCCTTTCTATCAACAATATGCAAATCAAATTCTTGTAGCAAGAGAACCCATCTAATAAGTCTAGGTTTAGCATCTTTCTTTTCCATCAGATATTTAATAGCAGCATGATCAGTGTGAATAGTTACTTTAGAATCAACAATATATGGTATGAACTTATCACAAGCAAATACAACTGCTAAGAATTCTTTTTCAGTAGTAGCATAGTTTCTTTGGGCATTGTCTAGAGTCTTACTAGCATAATGGATACCATTTAATTTCTTATCAACTCTTTGCCCTAGAACAACACCTACAACATAATCACTAGCATCACACATTATTTCGAAGAGTAAATTCCAATCACGTGGCCGAACAATAGGTGCAGAGATCAATGCTTTCTTAAGTATTTCAAATGCTTCTACACAATCATCATCAAAGACAAATGGTATATCTTTTTGTAATAAATTAGTCGAGGTCGGAAATTTTGAGAAGTCCTTAATGAACCTCCTATAAAATCCGGCGTGCCCAAGGAAACTTCTTATACCTTTGATGTCCTTGGGACATGGCATCTTTTCAATAGCATCAACCTTGGCTTTATCAACTTCAATACCTCTTTCAGAAACTTTATGCCCCAAGACAATACCTTCATTAACCATAAAGTGGCACTTTTCCCAATTCAAGACAAGATTAGTTTCTTCACATCTCTGCAAAACTCGATCAAGATTGCTCAAGCAATCATCAAAGGAGGAGCCATAGACGGAAATGTCGTGCATGAAAACCTCACAAATATTTTCACAAAAGTCAGAGAATATAGCCATCATGCATCTTTGAAAGGTAGCAGGTGCATTACATAAACCAAAAGGCATACGTCTATAAGCAAATATACCAAAAGGGCAAGTAAAAGTAGTCTTTGATTGATCCTTAGCCGACACAGGAATTTGAGAGAAACCAGAATAACCATCTAGAAAGCAATAATGTGTATGTTTGCATAATCTTTCTAGCATTTGATCAATAAAAGGTAAGGGGTAATGATCTTTCTTAGTAGCTTTATTTAATTTGTGGAAATCAATTACCATCCTATAACCTGTAATAATTATTTGCGGGATCAATTCGTCTTTATCATTAGGAACAACAGTAACACCTCCCTTCTTAGGGACACAATGAACATGACTTACCCATTGACTATCAGCAACGGGATAGATTATACCTGCCTCCAGAAGCTTTAGTATTTCTTTTCTTGCCACTTCTTTCATCTTAGGATTCAGCCTTCATTGATGATCACAAACAGGTTTGGCATCTTCTTCCAAATTTATTTTATGTTGACATAGAGTGGGACTAATGCCCTTAAGATCATCAAGAGTATATCCAATAGCAGCACGATGCTTCTTAAGAGTTTTGAATAATCTTTCTTCTTCATGTTCTGAAAGGTTAGCACTAATAATAACATGATATATTTTCTTTTCATCAAGATAAGCATATTTAAGATTATCAGGCAACGGTTTAAGCTCAAACACGGGATCACCCTTGGGTGGAGGAGTATCCCCTAGGATTTCAACAGGAAAATAGTGTTTCAGAATAGGTTCCTGTTTAAAGAATACTTCATCTATTTCCCTTCTTTCATTCATAAACATATCATTTTCATGGTCTAGCAAATAATGTTCTAGAGGATCAGAAGGAGGTATGGCAATAGAAGCAAGACCAATAATTTCATCCTTACTAGGAAATTCTTATTCACGGTGTTGTTTACTAAATTTACGGAAATTAAACTCATGAATCATATCATCCAAGCCAATAGTAACAACATTCTTTTCGCAGTCTATCTTAGCATTAACAGTATTCAAGAAGGGTGTACCAAATATAATGGGACAAAAGCTATCTTCTGGGGAACTAAGAACAAGAAAATCAACAGGATATTTAATTTTCCCACACAAGACTTCAACATCTCTAACAATTCCCACTGGCGAAATGGTATCTCTATTGGCAAGTTTAATTGTGACATCAATATCTTCTAACTCAGCTGGCGCAATTTCATGTTTAATTTCTTTATATAAGTCATAAGTTATAACACTAGCACTAGCACCCATATCACATAAGCCATGATAACAATGATCTCCTATTTTAACAAAAATAACAGGCACGCCTACCACAGGTCTATGTTTATCTTTAGCACTAGGTTTAGCAATTCTAGCGGATTCACCACGGAATTGAATAACATGCCCATCAATATTATCAGACAAGAGATCTTTAACAATAGCAGTATTAGGTTCTACTTTGACTTGCTCAGGAGGTGTATAAGTTCTAATATTGCTTTTACGAACCACAGTTGAAGTTTTATCGTGATCCTTTATTCTAATAGGGAAAGGTGGTTCCTCAACATAAGAGGTAGGAACAATAGGATCATTATAAGTGACAGTCTTTTCTTCAACTTTAATAGGCGTAGCTACTTTTACTTCTATGGGAGGATGATATTTAAACCACTTCTCCTTGGGGAGATCAACATAAGTAGCAAAAGATTCACAGAAAGAAGCTACTATCTCAGAGTCAAGTCCATATTTAGTGCTAAACTTACGGAAAATATCGGTATCCATAAAAGATTTAACACAATCAAACTTAGGTGTCATACTTGACTCCTTACGTTTGTTGAGGTCCCAATCTTCAGAGTTGCGCTTAATTCTATCCAATAAATTCCATCTAAATTCAATAGTCTTCATCATAAAAGAGCCAGCACAAGAAGTATCGAGCATGGTTTGATTATTATGAGAAAGCCGAGCATAAAAACTTTGAATAATTATTTCTCTTGGGAGCTCATGATTGGGGCATGAATATAACATTGATTTAAGCCTCCCCCAAGCTTGAGCGATGCTTTCTCCTTCGCGAGGCCAAAAATTATATATATAATTGCGATCACGATGAACAAGATGCATAGGATAATATTTTCGATGGAATTCCAATTTCAATCTTTTGTAGTTCCATGATCTCGTATCATCACATAGCCTATACCATGTCAATGCATCTCCCTTCAAAGATAAAGGGAAGACCTTCTTCTTAACAACATCATCGGGTATACTTGCAAGCTTAAATAATCCACAAACCTCATCCACATATATTAAGTGTTCATCAGGATGCTTGGTTCCATCTGCTACAATAGTATTAGCTAGCAGTTTTTCCATCATACCCGAAGGAACTTCAAAAGGAGTTTCATTTTCAATAGGTTCAGTAGGTTCATTAGGTTGAGGAGCAACTCTTTGCTCTACTGGACAGGGTGAAGATACCCGAACAAGCCCCTCAGAGGATTACTTTCCATAGTAACAAGTGACAGTAAAATTCAGCACACTATTTAAATTTTTCCTTACCAAATTCCACCTACCCAAGGCGCTTCACTCCCCGGCAACGGCGCCAGAAAAGAGTCTTGATGACCCACAAGTATAGGGGATCTATCGTAGTCCTTACGATAAGTAAGAGTGTCGAACCCAACGAGGAGCAGAAGGAAATGATAAGCGCTTTTCAGCAAGGTATTCTCTGCAAGTACTGAAACAAGTGGTAACAAATAGTTTTGTGATAGGATAAATTGTAACGAGCAACAGGTAACAAAAGTAAATAAGGTGCAGCAAGGTGGCCCAATCCTTTTTGTAGCAAAGGAAAAGCCTGGACAAACTCTTATAATAGGAAAAGCGCTCCCGAGGACACATGGGAATATTGTCAAGCTAGTTTTCATCACGTTCATATGATTCGCGTTCGGTACTTTGATAATTTGGTATGTGGGTGGACCGGTGCTTGGGTGCTGTTCTTACTTGAACAAACATCCCACTTATGATTAACCTCTATTGCAAGCATCCGCAACTACAACAAAAGTATTAAGGTAAAACTAACCATAGCATGAAACGTATGGATCCAAATCAGCCCCATACGAAGCAACGCATAAACTAGGGTTTAAGCTTCTGTCACTCTAGCAACCCATCATCTACTTATTACTTCCCAAAGCCTTCCTCTAGGCCCAAATAATGGTGAAGTTTTATGTAGTCGACGTTCACATAACACCACTAGAGGATAGACAACATACATCTCATCAAAATATCGAACGAATACCAAATTCACATGACTACTAATAGCAAGACTTCTCCCATGTCCTCAGGAACAAACGTAACTACTCACAAAGCATATTCATGTTCATAATCAGAGGGGTATTAATATGCATATAGGATCTGAACATATGATCTTCCACCAAATAAACCAACTAGCATCAACACTACCAGCAACCTACTAGTACCAATCCCGGACTTGGAGACAAGAATTGGATACAAGAGATGAACTAGGGTTTTGAGAGGAGATGATGCTGGTGAAGATGTTGATGGAGATTGCCCTCTCCCGATGAGAGGACCGTTGGTGATGACGACGACGATAATTTCCCCCTCCCGGAGGGAAGTGTCCCCGGCAGAACAGCTCTGCCGGAGCCCTAGATTGGTTCCTCCAAGGTTCCGCCTCGTGACGGCGGAGTTTCGTCCCGAAAGGTTGCTTCTTTCTTTTTCTCGACGAAAGACCTCATATAGCAGAAGATCGGCATCGAAGAGCCACCAGGGGGCCCACGAGGTAGGGGGCACGCCCTAGGAGGGGGGGGGCGCCCCCCACCCTCGTGGACAGGGTGTGGGCCCCCTGGCCTTCATCTTTGGCGAGGATTTTTTATTATTTATTGTAAGATATTCCGTGGAGTTTCAAGACTTTTGGAGTTGTGCAGAATAGGTCTCTAATATTTGCTCCTTTTCCAGCCCGAAATTACAGTCATGGCATTCTCCTCCTTATGTAAACCTTGTAAAATAAGAGAGAATAGGCATAAGTATTGTGACATAACGTGTAATAACAGCCCATAATGCAATAAATATCGATATAAAAGCATGATGCATAATGGACGTATCAAACGGTCAAAGAATCAAACATTATATCTCAGGTAATCCTATAAATGTTGAAACCAATGTTATTGAAACCGTAACCCCGGAGGAATACATAAGAGACACTTTCCAGAACGTTTCAGACTCCGAAAAGGATTAGGTATGTGGTACGGTAAGTAAACCGACTCCAAAACAATTTTTATGGCAATAATTCCCCATTTTGGAATATTTAGAAAAATAGAAAAATAATAGCAGTCCGGGAAGGACACGAGGGCCCCACGAGGGTGGAGGGCGCGCCCCCCTACCTCGTGGGCACCTCGTGTGCCTTTCGGACTCCATTTTCTTGCACGATACATATTTTGGTCTGTAAAAATTCATTATATAACCTCCCGAAGGTTTTGACTCCTGTGTCACGCAATTATCTTCTGTTCTTGTTTCGAGCTGTTTTTCTGACAGATCTAGATTATCATGACGTCTCCAAGTGCCTCCAAAGACAAGTTCTTCGAGAAGGTCATCAATCCTTACCTCGCGGAGGTGCTACGACACCCTCAAACCATTGAGATGCGTGATGGGTTGCTGCACATCCGCGATGCTAAGGGACCAAAGGGGACCGGAAGCGTGGAGACGAGGCTCGAAGCAGTGGAGCATCAAGTTTTCAAGTGCCAGGGGATGGTGGAACGTGGAATCAACTCCAACCACATGATGATCGCGGAGTTCACCAGCAAACACAAGCTGGATGCTGACAACATCGGGGAGGCCATCTTCAACCTTCATGAGAAGATCGAGCACCTTCAAGCCCAAATCTATGAACTGCAAAACCAAAACCGTGAGTATGAATATAGATTCAAAAGGATGAGTTTGGCTGCAGATTTGAGGATCCCGGAGACTCAATCATCCTTCTTTGATGGTGATCCTATGCCTTGGAAGATGGACGACAAGCCTGCATCGTCAACAACACCTCCACCTTCTTCACCAATAGTAAAGGATATATAATCACATGGGTATGGGCACTCCCCTTGGCAACTGCCAAGCTTGGGGGAGGTGCCCCGGTATCGTATCACAATCACACTCCTCTCTTTATCGTTTTTCTTAGTTCGACCTGATGACCCACAAGTATAGGGGATCTATCGTAGTCCTTTCGATAAGTAAGAGTGTCGAACCCAACGAGGAGCAGAAGGAAATGATAAGCGGTTTTCAGCAAGGTATTCTCTGCAAGTACTGAAATAAGTGGTAACAGATAGTTTTGTGATAAGGTAAATTGTAACGAGCAACAAGTAACAAAAGTAAATAAGGTGCAGCAAGGTGGCCCAATCCTTTTTGTAGCAAAGGACAAGCCGGAACAAACTCTTATAATAGGAAAAGCGCTCCCGAGGACACATGGGAATATCATCAAGCTAGTTTTCATCACGTTCATATGATTCGCGTTCGGTACTTTGATAATTTGATATGTGAGTGGACCGGTGCTTGGGTGTTGTTCTTACTTGAACAAGCATCCCACTTATGATTAACCTCTATTGCAAGCATCCGCAACTACAACAAAAGTATTAAGGTAAACCTAACCATAGCATGAAACATATGGATCCAAATCAGCCCTTACAAAGCAACGCATAAACTAGGGTTTAAGCTTCATCACTCTAGCAACCCATCATCTACTTATTACTTCCCAATGCCTTCCTCTAGGCCCAAATAATGGTGAAGTGTTATGTAGTCGACGCTCACATAACACCACTAGAGGTTAGACAACATACATCTTATCAAAATATCGAATCGAATACCAAATTCACATGACTACTAATAGCAAGACTTCTCCCTTGTCCTCAGGAACAAACGTAACTACTCACAAAGCATATTCATGTTCATAATCAAAGGGGTAATAATATGCATAAAGGATCTGAACATATGATCTTCCACCAAGTAAACCAACTAGCATCAACTACAAGGAGTAATCAACACTACTAGCAACCTACTAGCACCAATCCCGGACTTGGAGACAAGAATTGGATACAAGAGATGAACTAGGGTTTGGAGATGAGATGGTGCTGGTGAAGATGTTGATGGAGATTGCCCTCTCCCGATGAGAGGAGCGTTGGTGATGACGATGGTGATGATTTCCCCCTCCCGGAGGGAAGTGTCCCCGGCAGAACAGCTCTGCCAGAGCCCTAGATTGGTTCCGCCAAGGTTCCGCCTCGTGGCGGCGGAGTCTCGTCCCGAAAGGTTGCTTATGATTTTTTTCTCATCGAAAGAGCTCATATAGGAGAATATGGGCATCGGAGAGCCACCAGGGGGCCCACGAGGTAGGGGGCGCGCCCAGGGGGGCGCCCCCACCCTCGTGAGCAGGGTGAGGCCCCCTGGCCTTCATCTTTGGCGACGATTTTTCTTTATTTATTTTAAGATATTCCGTGGAGTTTCAGGACTTTTGGAGTTGCGCAGAATAGGTCTCCACTATTTGCTCCTTTTCCAGCCAGAATTCCAGCTGCCGGCATTCCCCTCTTCATGGTAAACCTTGTAAAATAAGAGAGAATAGCCATAAGTATTGTGACATAACATGAAATAACAGCCCATATTGTGATAAATATCGATATAAAAGCATGATGCAAATGGACGTATCAACTCCCCCAAGCTTAGACCTCGCTTGTCCTCAAGCGAAAAGCCGATAATAATAAATATGTCCTCATGTTTAGAGGTAGAGGCGTCGATAAAAATAAAATATGGACATGAAGGCATTATGATTATTCTCATAACAGCAACATATATAGATTTGTCATATGATTACTTATGTTCAAGTGATGATCTTTTCACAATGCAAAAGTATGAATCAGAAACCTTATTGAGCACCAACAAATTATACCCTCAGTCATTGCAGCAATTGCAATTTATCATAACATCGGAAATAGTCTATGTCAGAGCTTACAAGCAAGTCCACATACTCAACTATCACTTAGTCCTTCATAATTGCTAGCACTCACGCAATACTTGTGGTTACGGAGTTTTAATCGGACACAGAGAAAGATAGGGGCTTATAGTTTTGCCCCACAACCTTTTACCTCAAGGGTAATGTCAACAATAACAATTCATGCTCCCCTACATCCAATTAGATATATATATCATGTTCTTTCCAACATGCTGGGCTTGCCAAAGGATAAAGTGAAAAAGGAAAGGTGAAGATCACCGTGATTCTTGCATAAGATAGAAGATAATAATAAAAGATAGGCCCTTCGCAGAGGGAAGCAGAGGTTGCCATGCGCTTTTATGATTGGATGCACAAAATCTTAATGCAAAAGAACGTCACTTTATATTGCCCCTTGTATGTGAACCTTTATTATGCAGTCCGTCGCTTTTATTGCGTCCACAACAAGTCCGTACAAAGCTTATTTCTCTGCACTAATAAGTCATGCATATTTAAAGAGCAATTTTTATTGCTTGCACCGATGACAACTTACTTGAAGGATCTTACTTAATCCATAGGTAGATATGGTGGACTCTCATGGCTAAACTGGTTTAAGGGTATTTGGAAGCACAAGTAGTATTTCTACTTGGTGCTGAGAATTTTGCTAGCATGAGGGGGAAAGGCAAGCTCAACATGTTAGGAGATCCATGACAATATACTTTATCTCAGATATAAGAAAACATAACTCAATATGTTGTCTTCCTTGTCCAACATCAACTCTTTAGCATATCATATTTTAATGAGTGCTCCCAATCATAAAAGATGTCAATGATAATATATCTATATGTGAAACCTCTCTCTCCTTATTACTTCCTATTAATTGCAACGATGACCAAAGCTATATTTGCCAACTCCCAACAACTTTTAATCATCATACTCTTTCTATGTGAAGTCATTACTTTCAATAAGATCAATATGAACTCTTTGTTTCTTTTTATTCTTTTCTTTTATTCAACCAAGATCATGGCAAAGTAATCAAGCCCTTGACTCAACACTAATCTTTATTATATATAGCTCACGGACTCGATTGCATAGAGGGATCATAAAGCAAGACTCAAAACTAGATCATGCCATGACTTTTATTCTACTAAATCCAGATGCTACTAATAGGATCAAACTAAGAATAACGGTAAAGATAGGAGTTGTGATGTTGACCGGGGCAACTCCCCCAAGCTTAGCAGTTGCCAAGGGGAGTGCCCATACCCATGTGATTATGTCTCCTTCTTTGTTGTTGGCGGTGGAGGTGTTGTTGATGATGCAAGCTTGTCGTCCACCTTCCATGGCATAGGCTCACCCTCATAGAAGGATGATAGAGTCTCCTGAATCCTCAGATCTGCAACAGAAACAGCTCGAAACGAAAACAAAGGATATTTGCGTGATACGGGAGTCAAAACCTTCGGGAGAATATATAATGAATTTTTACCTACTGAAATACGTATCGTACGAGAAAACGGAGTCCGGAGGGCACACGAGGTGCTCACGAGGTAGGGGGCGCGCCCAGGGGGTAGGGCGCGCCCTCCACCCTCGTGGAGGCCTCGTGTCCTCCCTGGACTGCTACTTATTTTTATATTTTTCTAAATATTCCAAAACGGAGAAATATTGCTTTAAAAATTGTTTTGGAGTCGGTTAACTTACCGTACCACATACCTATTCCTTTTCGGAGTCTGAAACGTTCCGGAAAGTGTCCCTTATGTATTCCTCCGGGGTTACGGTTTCAATAACATTGGTTTCAACATTTATGGGATTACCTGAGATATAGTGTTTGATCCTTTGACCGTTCACCACCTTTGGATTTGTGCCTTCGAAGTTGTTGATTTTTATGGCACCGGAACAATAGACTTCCTCGATAACGTAGGGACCTTCCCATTTAGAGAGAAGTTTTCCTGCAAAAAATCTTGAACGAGAGTTGTATAGTAATACATAATCACCTACATTAAACTCACGCTTTGGTATTCTTTTGTCATGCCATCTTTTAACTTTTTCTTTAAACAACTTGGCATTTTCATAGGCTTGGGTTCTCCATTCATCAAGTGAGCTAATATCAAATAACCTCTTCTCACCGGCAAGTTTGAAATCATAGTTGAGCTCTTTAATAGCCCAATATGCCTTATGTTCTAGTTCGAGAGGTAAGTTACATGCTTTTCCATAAACCATTTTATACGGAGACATACCCATAGGGTTCTTATATGCAGTTCTATAGGCCCATAATGCATCATCAAGTTTCTTGGACCAATTCTTTCTAGACCTATTAACAGTCTTTTGCAAAATTAATTTGAGCTCTCTATTACTCAATTCTACTTGACCACTAGACTGGGGTGATATGGAGATGCAATTCTATGATTAACATCATATTTAGCAAGCATTTTACGGAAAGCACCATGAATAAAGTGTGAACCACCATCAGTCATTAAATATCTAGGGACTCCAAACCTCGGAAAAATAACTTCCTTAAGCATTTTAATAGAAGTGTTATGATCAGCACTACTAGTTGGAATAGCTTCTACCCACTTAGTAACGTAATCAACAACAACTAAAATATGAGTGTATCCATTAGAAGTAGGAAAAGGTCCCATATAATCAAAGCCCCAAAGATCAAATGGTTCAATAACAAGTGAATAATTCATAGGCATTTCTTGACGTCTACTAATATTACCAATTCTTTGACATTCATCACAAGACAAAACAAACTTACCGGCATCCTTGAAGAGAGTAGGCCAACAAAAACCAGATTACAATACCTTATGTGCAGTTCTATCTCCAGCGTGGTGTCCTCCATAAGCTTCGGAGTGACACTTGCGTAGGATTTGTTCCCTTTCATGCTCAGGTACACAACGTCTAATAACACCATCTACTCCTTCTTTATAAAGATGTCGATCATCCCAAAAGTAATGTCTCAAATCATAAAAGAACTTTTTCTTTTGTTGGTATGTGAAGCTAGGTGGTATAAATTTAGCAACAATATAATTAGCATAATCAGCATACCATGGAGTGCTACGAGAAGTGCTTATGACATTTAATTGTTCATCAGGAAAGCTGTCATCAATAGGTAGTGGGTCATCAAGAACATTCTCTAACCTAGACAAGTTGTCTGCAACGGGGTTCTCAGCTCCTTTTCTATCAACAATATGCAAATCAAATTCTTGCAGCAAGAGAACCCATCTAATAAGTCTAGGTTGAGCATCTTTCTTTTCCATAAGATATTTAATAGCAGCATGATCGGTGTGAATAGTTACCTTAGAATCAACAATATAGGGTCTGAATTTATCACAAGCAAATACAACTGCTAAAAGTTCCTTTTCGGTAGTAGCATAATTTCTTTGAGCATTGTCTAGAGTCTTACTAGCATAGTGGATAACATTTAATTTCTTATCAACTCTTTGCCCTAGAACGACACCTACAGCATAATCACTAGCATCACACATGATTTCAAAGGGTAAATTCCAATCAGGTGGCTGAACAATAGGTGCAGAGACTAATGCTTTCTTAAGTATTTCAAATGCTTCTACACAATCATCATCAAAGACAAATGGTACATCTTTTGTAATAAATTAGTCGAGGTCGATAAATTTTGAGAAGTCCTTAATGAACCTCCTATAAAATCCGGCGTGACCAAGGAAACTTCTTATACCTTTGATGTCCTTGGGACATGGCATCTTTTCAATAGCATCAACCTTGGCTTTATCAACTTCGATACCTCTTTCAGAAACTTTGTGCCCCAAGACAATACCTTCATTAACCATAAAGTGACACTTTTCCCAATTCAAGACAAGATTAGTTTCTTCACATCTCTGCAAAACTCGATCAAGATTGCTCAAGCAATCATCAAAAGAGGAACCATAGACGGAAAAGTCATCCATGAAAACCTCACAAATCTTTTCACAAAAGTCGAGAATATAGCCATCATGCATCTTTGAAAGGTAGCAGTGCATTACATAAACCAAAAGGCATACGCCTATAAGCAAAAGTACCAAAAGGGCATGTAAAAGTAGTCTTTGATTGATCTTTAGCCGACACGTATTTGAGAGAAACCGAATAACCATCTAGAAAGCAATAATGTGTATGTTTGCATAATCTTTCTAGCATTTGATCAATAAAAGGTAAGGGGTAATGATCTTTCTTAGTAGCTTTATTTAATTTGTGGAAATCAATTACCATCCTATAACCTGTGATAATTCTTTGCGGAATCAATTCATCTTTATCATTAGGGACAACAGTAATACCTCCCTTCTTAGGGACACAATGGACAGGACTTACCCACTGACTATTAGCAACGGGATAAATTATACATGCCTCCAGAAGCTTGAGTATTTCCTTTCTTACCACTTCTTTCATTTTAGGATTCAAACGTCGTTGAGGATCACGAACTGGTTTAGCATCCGCTTCCAAATTTATTTTATGTTGACATAGAGTGGGACTAATGCCCTTAAGATCATCGAGAGTATATCCAATAGCTGCACGGTGCTTCTTCAGAGTTTTCAATAATCTTTCTTCTTCATGCTCTGAAATGTTAGCACTAATAATAACAGGATATATTTTCTTTTCATCAAGATAAGCATATTTAAGATTATCAGGCCACGGTTTAAGCTCAAACACGCGATCACCCTTGGGTGGAGGAGGATCCCCTAAGATTTCAACAGGCAAATTATGTTGCAGAATAGGTTCCTGTTTAAAGAATACTTCATCTATTTCCCTTCTTTCATTCATGAACATCTCATTTTCATGGTCTAGCAAATAGTGTTCCAAAGGATCACTAGGAGGCGCGGCAATAGAAGCAAGACCAATAATTTCATCCTTACTAGGCAATTCTTCCTCAGATGTTGTTTACTAAATTTAGAGAAATTAAACTCATGAACCATATCATCCAACCAACAGTAACAACATTCTTTTTGTAGTCTATCGTAGCACTAACAGTATTCAAGAAGGGTCTACCAAAAATAATGGGACAAAAGCTATCTTGTGGAGAACCAAGAACAAGAAAATCAGCGGGATATTTGGTTTTCCCACACAAGACTTCAACATATCTAACAATTCCCATTGCAGATATAGTATCTCTATTGGCAAGTTTAATTGTAACATCAATATCTTCTAACTCAAAGAAAAGTGCGATATCATGCATAATTTATTTATATAAGTCAATGGGTATAACACTAGCACTAGCACCCATATCACATAAGCCATGATAACAATGATCTCCTATTTTAACAGAAATAACAGCACGCCTACCACAGGTCTATGTTTATCTCTATCACGAGGTTTAGCAATTCTAGCAGTTTCACCAGAGAATTCAATGACATGCCCATCAATATTATCGACAAGAGATCTTTAACAATAGCAATATTAGGTTCTACTTTGACTTGCTCAGGAGGTGTATAAGTTCTAGTATTGCTTTTACGAACAACAGTTGAAGCTTTAGCATGATCCTTTACTCTAGCAGGGAAAGGTGGTTTCTCAACATAAGAGGTGGGAACAATAGGATCATTATAAGTGATGGTCTTTTCTTCAACTTTAATAGGTGCGGCTACTTTTACTTCTATGGGAGGATGATATTTAAACCACTTCTCCTTGGGGAGATCAACATAAGTAGCAAAAGATTCACAGAAAGAAGCTACTATCTCAGAGTCAAGTCCATATTTAGTGCTAAACTTACGAAAAATATTGATATCCATAAAAGATTTAACACAATCAAACTTAGGTGTCATACCTGACTCCTTACGTTCGTCGAGGTCCCAATCTTCAAAGTTGCGTTTAATTCTAACCAATAAATTCCATCTGAATTCAATAGTCTTCATCATAAAAGAGCCAGCACAAGAAGTATCGAGCATGGTTTGATTATTATGAGAAAGCCGAGCATAAAAACTTTGCATAATTATTTCTCTTGGAAGCTCATGATTGGGGCATGAATATAACATTGATTTCAGCCTCCCCCAAGCTTGAGCGATGCTTTCTCCTTCGCGAGGCCAAAAATTATATATATAATTGCGATCACGATGAACAAGATGCATAGGGTAATACTTTTGATGAAATTCCAATTTCACTCTTTTATAGTTCCATGATCTCGTATCATCACATAGCCTATACCATGTCGATGTGTCTCCCTCCAAAGATAAAGGGAAAGCCTTCTTCTTAACAACATCATCGGGTATACCTGCAAGCTTAAATAATCCACAAATATCATCCAAATAGCGTAGATGCTCGTCGGGATGCTTTGTCCCATCTCCTGTAAAAGTATTAGCCAGCAGTTTTTCCATAATACCTGAAGGAAATTCAAAATGAGTTTCATTTTAAATAGGTTCAGTAGGTTGAGGAGCAACTCTTTGCTCTACTGGACAGGGTGAAGATACCCCGAACAAGCCCCTCAGAGATTTACTTTCCATAGTAACAAGTGACAGAAAATTTCAGCACACTATATAAATTTTTCCTTACCAAATTCCACTTACCAAAGGCGCTACACTCCCCGGCAACGGCGCCAGAAAAAAAGAGTCTTGATGACCCACAAGTATAGGGGATCTATCGTAGTCCTTTCGATAACTAAGAGTGTCGAACCCAACGAGGAGCAGAAGGAAATGATAAGCGGTTTTCAGCAAGGTATTCTCTGCAAGTACTGAAATAAGTGGTAACAGATAGTTTTGTGATAAGGTAAATTGTAACGAGCAACAAGTAACAAAAGTAAACAAGGTGCAGCAAGGTGGCCCAATCCTTTTTGTAGCAAAGAACAAGCCGAAACAAACTCTTATAATAGGAAAAGCGCTCCCGAGGACACATGGGAATATCATCAAGCTAGTTTTCATCACGTTCATATGATTCGCGTTCGGTACTTTGATAATTTTATATGTGGGTGGACCGGTGCTTGGGTGCTGTTCGTTCTTGAACAAGCATCCCACTTATGATTAACCTCTATTGCAAGCATCCGCAACTACAACAAAAGTATTAAGGTAAACCTAACGATAGCATGAAACATATGGATCCAAATCAGCCCCTTACAAAGCAACGCATAAACTAGGGTTTAAGCTTCTGTCACTCTAGCAACCCATCATCTACTTATTACTTCCCAATGCCTTCCTCTAGGCCCAAATAATGGTGAAGTGTTATGTAGTCGACGTTCACATAACACCACTAGAGGTTAGACAACATACATCTTATCAACATATCGAACGAATACCAAATTCACATGACTACTAATAGCAAGACTTCTCCCTTGTCCTCAGGAACAAACGTAACTACTCACAAAGCATATTCATGTTCATAATCAGAGGGGTAATAATATGCATAAAGGATCTGAACATATGATCTTCCACCAAGTAAACCAACTAGCATCAACTACAAGGAGTAATCAACACTACTAGCAACCTACTAGCACCAATCCCGGACTTGGAGACAAGAATTGGATACAAGAGATGAACTAGGGTTTGGAGATGAGATGGTGCTGGTGAAGATGTTGATGGAGATTGCCCTCTCCCAATGAGAGGAGCGTTGGTGATGACAATGGCGATGATTTCCCCCTCCCGGAGGGAGGTGTCCCCGGCAGAACAGCTCTGCCGAAGCCCTAGATTGGTTCCGCCAAGGTTCCGCCTCGTGGCGGCGGAGTCTCGTCCCGAAAGGTTGCTTATGATTTTTTTCTTATCGAAAGAGCTCATATAGGAGAATATGGGCATCAGAGAGCCACCAGGGGGCCCACGAGGTAGGGGGGGCGCCCAGGGGGAGGGGCACGCCCCCCACACTCGCTTGTCCAATTTGCATCATGCTTCTATATCGATATTTATTGTATTATGGGATGTTATTACATGTTATACCACAATACTTATGCCTATTCTCTCTTATTTTACAAGGCTTACATAAGAAGGGAGAATGCCGGCAGCTGGAATTCTGGGCTGGAAAAGGAGCAAATATTAGAGACATATTCTGCACAACTCCAAAAGTCCTGAAACTCCACGAAAGTCATTTTTGGAAAATATAAAAAATATTGAGCGGAAGAAGTTCACGAGAGGGGGACCCACCTGGCCACGAGGGTGGGGGCGCGCCCTTCCCCCCAGGGCGCGCCCCCTGCCTCGTGGGCCCCCTGTTGGCTCTCTGATGGCCATCTTCTGCTATATGAGGTCTTTTGTCGAGGAAAAAATCATAAGCAACCTTTCGGGACGAAACTCCGCCGCCACGAGGCGGAACCAATCTAGGGCTCCGGCAAAGCTGTTCTGCCGGGGACACTTCCCTCCGGCAAATCATATGTTCAGATCTTTTATGCATATTAATACCCCTCTGATTATGAACATGAATATGCTTTGTGAGTAGTTACGTTTGTTCTTGAGGACATGGGAGAAGTCTTGCTATTAGTAGTCATGTGATTTTGGTATTCGTTCGATATTTTGATGAGATGTATGTTGTCTAGCCTCTAGTGGTGTTATGTGAACGTCGACTACATAACACTTCACCATTATTTGGGCCTAGAGGAAGGCACTGGAAGTAATAAGTAGATGATGGGTTGCTAGAGGATGTAAGCTTAAACCCTAGTTTATACGCTGTTTCGTAGGGGCTGATTTGGATCCATATGTTTCATGCTATGGTTAGGTTTACCTTAATACTTTTGTTGTAGTTTCGGATGCTTGCAATAGAGGTTAATCATAAGTGGGATGCTTGTTCAAGTAAGAACAGCACCCAAGCACCGGTCCACCCACATATCAAATTATCAAAGTACCGAACGCGAATCATATGAACGTGATGAAAACTAGCTTGACGATATTCCCATGTGTCCCCGGGAGCGCTTTTCCTTATATAAGAGTTTGTCCAGGCTTGTCCTTTGCTACAAAAATGATTGGGCCACCTTGCTGCACTTTATTTATTTCTATTACTTGTTGCTTGTTACAAATTATCTTATCACAAAACTATCTGTTACCACTTATTTTAGTATTTGCAGAGAATACCTTGCTGAAAACCGCTTATCATTTCCTTCTGCTCCTTGTTGGGTTCGACACTCTTACTTATCGAAAGGACTACGATAGATACCCTATACTTGTGGGTCATGATGTCCCAAGACCACAGACAACTCACGTCCGAGTTCATCGCTTACAGGCTCTCCAACTCAATATCCACACTTCCAATAATGAGCATCCAACATGTCATTGACCTTGTGAAATCCATCTTTCATTACAAGGTGAAGTACAGCAAGGCATGGAAGGCGAAGCAAGCCGCATTTAAGATGTTGTATGGTACTTGGGAGGAAGTATACAACCGAATCCCTAGGTTGTTGTTAGCCATGGCCGTGACAAACCTGGGCATGGTTCATGTGGTCGAGCCTCATGGGAAAAAACAATGGTTCATGAAGGAAGGAAAGTCCGAGTATTTGGCCATGCATTTTGGGCGTTCGAGCAATGCGTGAGGGCTTTCGAACACTGTAGGCTGGTCATCGCCATTGATGGCACGTTCTTGACCGGACAATACAATGGCACCTTGTTGGTTGCGATAGTAAGCGATGCCAATAACCGGGTGTTGCCATTGGCATTTGCTTTGGTTGAGGTGGAGAACAATGACAACTGGAAGTGGTTTTTGCGTCTTTTGAGGATGAAGGTGTTACCCGCTCAGAGGGAAATTTGTGTCATATCGGATCGGCATCAAGGAATTCTTAACGCGGTGGAGATTGGCATTCCCGGGCATGCTCCGTTTCACCATCGATGGTGCATGAGGCACTTTTTTTCGAACTTCTGTAGGGCATGTGGCCTTAAGGAGTTGGCCGATGATCTTCAAGATTGTTGTCTCGCTTTCTCCGACAAGCGGTTCGCCACTTTGTACAAAAAATTTGATCGCACACGAAAAACTTGATCCCGGGGGTCAAGACTTTCTCAATAGGCACAATGAATACCGGAACAAGTGGGCACGTGCTTTTGATGAAGATGGCTGGAGATACGGTCAAATGACAAGCAATATGGCTGAATGCTTCAATAAGGTGCTCAAAGGTGCGCGTGGATTACCCGTGACGGCAATAATTCAATACACATTTGACAAGATGAATGCATACTTTCTAAAGTACTCGATGGAAACGGATGCACAGATAGCGGGTGAGAACAAGCGCAAGTACAAGTACAAGTTCCCACCCAAGGTTGATGAATGGTTGGAATTTCAATCACGGAAGGCGGACTCAGAAGAAGCTATACTATATGACAACGAAGAGTGGAATTACGAAGTGAAAGAGCCAGGAGGAACCACAAACGATGGCCGACAACATGGAGGTCGGGCTTTCAAGGTGTCGTTAACACGTTGTGATTGCTCTTGTGGGAGGCCATTGTTGCTTCATCTCCCATGCTCACACTTGTATACCGCCGGTCGCGTTAGGAATGTGGACATCAATCACCCCCTCATCGTGAGGGAGTCGGAGTTCTCAATCATGACGGTCAAGAGAACATGGGCTCCCCGCTTTCACCCATACTTTGACCAATCACAATGGCCGGAGTACCATGGAGTTCAACTATGGCCGGGTCCGGAGTTGAAGGTTGTCAAACGGGGTAGATGTAAGACAAAGCGTCTTAGAGGCGACATGGACGGATGGGGCCATGGTGGCCGCCGCGAAGCGGGCAAGGACCAATTCCAAGAGCCTCATGAGAGCTCCCATTGTGGGCAATGCAAAGGTCATGGCCACAACAAAAGAAAATGTACGAAACCAAGGAAAAGGTCCAAGAAAAATGATGCAAGCACAAGCCAACAAGGAGCTACACAAGGGAGCCAACCAAGTGGTAGCCAACAAGTGCCAAGCCAACCAAGTGGTAGCCAACAAGTGCCAAGCCAACCAAGAGGTAGCCAACAAGTGTGAAGGCAACCAAGTGATATCCAACAAGTGCCAAGGCAACCAAGTGGTAGCCAACAAGTGCCAAGCCAACCAAGTGGTAGCCAAAGAGGATCTAGGCAACAAAGAGATCGGCAACTAGGACTTACAAGAGGCCGTGGTGGTGGTAGAGCTCGTGGTGGTGGTATTGGCCGTGGTGATGGTCTTGGTCGTGGTGTTGGTCTTGGCCTTGGTGAAGGTCTTGGCCTTGGTGGTGGACTTGGTTGTGGTGATGGTCAAGGGCAAGGTCATTATAGAGGAATGTTTGGATACCTCGATGGACCATTTCCGTATGTTGCTCACTAACTATAATGTTTCATATGTTCTCATTTTTCATATGTTCTTGTTGTCCTTATTTACTAATATGTACATGTTCTTCCATTTGTTTTTATTGTAGGTATGGCGGCTTCTCAACCCAACAAACCAACAATGAAGGAGGATGGCGAAGATGAGATGGCGGGATGGTGGGAGAAGGCTGCGAAGAAGCTGAGAGAGGAGGATGCAGCCGCACTAAAGAAGAAGAAGGAAGAGGAGCTTGAAGAGAAGAGGAAGGAACAAGAGAGAGCAGATTATGAGTGTCGCGCTAGGGAGCATGCGTTTAAGAGGAAATGTGAGGAGGCACAGAAGAAACGTCAAAAGGATTTTGAAGAAAGAACCATGAAGCTTTGGGCAATTGCAGCTAAAAAAAGAGAGAGGGAGAATCAAATATTCATGGAGAGGGTGGTTAAGGAGGCTCGCCGCATAAGGAAAAGGGAGGAGGAAGAGGAAGAAGAGAGGAAGAAGAAGAAGGGAAAGGGGCCTTGCTCTACGCAATAGAGCTATGTCATCTTCAACTTGCTTGTGGACGATGACCGTGTTATCCTCTAAACTATGCTCTTCGATTTGGTTGTGAACTACTATGTCTCCTCCTCGATTTGGTTGTAAACTACTATGTGTCATGAAGTACTATGTATTTCCTCCTCAATTTGGTTGTATGAACTACTCCTCAAGTTGAAGTACTATGTGTTATGAACTACTATGTGTCGTGAAGTACTTTGTGCATATGTTGTCTTCACAGTTGTTTGCTTGCTATGTATCAATCCTACTTCATATCATCGTCCTATGTGTGCAAATGCCAAACAATTCGCTAAGTCCAAGTGCAACGCCTAGCTCAGAGGCGTCGCACTGTATAGTGTGGCGCCTCCTGGCTAGGTGTTGCACCAGCCTGTAACTTGCAAAGTTTCTGTTGTTCCCTGGACAGCTCTTGCCACGCGTGCAACGCCTCCGAGCTAGGTGTCGGTGTCAAAACCGGCGGATCTCGGGTAGGGGGTCCCGAACTGTGCGTCTAAGGTCGATGGTAACAGGAGACAGGGGACACGATGTTTACCCAGGTTCGGGCCCTCTCTATGGAGGTAATACCCTACTTCTTGCTTGATTGATCTTGATGAATATGAGTATTACAAGAGTTGATCTACCACGAGATTGTAATGGCTGAAACCCTAAAGGTCTAGCATGTATGATTATAATGATGCCTATGGACTAAACCCTCTGGTTTATATAGACACCGGAGGGGACTAGGGTTGTACAAAGTCGGTTACAGAGAAATGAATCTTCATATCCGGACGCCAAGCTTGCCTTCCACGCCAAGGAGAGTCCCATCCGGACACGTGTGAGAGTCTTCGGTCTTGTATCTTCACAGCCCATCAGTCCGGCCCATGTCCAATAGGCCGGACGCCCGAGGACCCCTTAGTCCAGGACTCCCTCAGTAGCCCCCGAACCAGGCTTTCAATGACGATGTGTCCGGCGCGCAGATTGTCCTTGGCATTGCAAGGCGGGTTCTTCCTCCGATGACTTCAAAGAGATGTATTCGCCCTTCCATTGAATGTCATACCCATCGGCTTCTGTGCATCCATGACTTCAGCTTCCACGTGTCGAGCAAATACGAGAGGTCAGGGTATTTTTTGCACATAACACCTCGGCCATGTGAGAAAAGCGTCTGTTTAAAGAGATTGGATCTCAGATCCGTTCCACACCACTCTGAAAAATCCTCAGAGCTTGCTAGGAGGAACCATTCCAACTTGGCTAGCACTCCCAGTTCTTCCTTCCGTCCCCACGGCCCCGAAAAAGGCGATTGGGAGAAATGTTCCGTATCCCACGGTCAGCTAGTGAAGCTGCAAACATAGGGATTTCTTCCCCGCGCGGATCTAGTCCCCGTTCGAGCAAGATTGACTTCCTTCAACGGCGGGGCTCAGGCGGAGAATTTCCCCAATCCATCCAGGGGGAACGAGTGTGCTTCATTCCCTACTTGCTAAGAGGCGTTGGATTTCCAATCCACCCATTCCTCCGAGGACTTCTGGAGTATTATGGCCTCCAACTGCACAATTTCACTCCTGCCTCCATCCTGCACATCGCGGGTTACGTTGCTCTTTGTGAGCTATTCTTGGGTTGTGAGGCCCATTTTGAATTATGGAGGAAACTATTCTGCCTCGTCCCTCGTAACCAAGAGGGATCTATATTTGAAGTGGGCGGAGCCGAGGTATGGCGCATCGCCGGGACCGGATACCTGTCTGGCACGCCGAAGAAGGCGTCCGAAGAGTGGCCTTCCGAGTGGTTCTATATCGAGGACGTCGCCCTTCTCGACCCAGTTCGAATGGGTCTTCCCGAATTTTCAAGTCCGTTGAAGAAATGCCACAGCTGGCGCCCTTGGAGCCTCGAGGAGGAAGATAGCGCGGAAGTCCGTCAATTGATGGGCAAGATAAAGATGCTCGCCCAGTCCGGACTATCAATAGTCGAGGTAATGGCGACCTCCATAGTACAGGGGGTTCAACCACTCCAATACAGAGGGCTTCCCATGTGGCACTATAATGGGGAAGATGACGCCTCCCGCTGCAGTCGGAAGGGTCCGGACACCCCCGCCACTTTGGCCAAAATATTGGCCGAACTATACAAAGGGGAGAAAGAGGAATTCACTCGTATTAAGCACCGAGATGGATTTTCCATGTACAATCCTCCTAGCTGGGTGAGTTCTAATCCCACTACTTTACTCAATCCTCTCCCTGAGTCACTTTCAATGGACATTAACATGTCCATTTGTAACAGGAATGGCGGAAGGTCAACAAGGGGCTCCACATCCCCTCCCCACAGCCAGAGGACCACAACCGGTACCTTGACCCCGGATTCGAAGAGGATCCGGATATATTCGTGGAGCTCGAGGATGGTGTGTTCTACCAGGCGAGCTATGACAGCATAGAAGTGGCCATCACCGCCGACTATCCTGGTCTTCTCCCTGCCTCGCATGTAAGTGATCAAGAGACATCTCCTTCGAGAGAGCTTCCCTCATTATGCCTCACACACCGCACTATTTTGTGCTCCAAAAGGGAGGCGCCCGATGTCTCAATGTTCGCCAGAGGTATCTCCTAAGAGAGCGGCACTCGCACCAAGCAAATCTTCAAAGAGGAGAGTGAACAACAACATGGCAGAGCCTTCAACAAAGAGGTATGGTTTCCGATCATGCCCCCTAGCAGTCACATCAAACTACGACATTACCCGCTGTGTCTTATCAGGGAAAATGTTCGTCGGACTATGTCCGGGGATCCTGCTGGTAGCGCTCCCAACAGTCAGGTTCCCGATCCTGCCGTAAAGACTAGGGCTGATACGGAAGTGATGCTAGATTGTCCTTTGGCACAGGATTCGGATGATGTATCCGCCAGGAACTCAGAAGTGGAGAGTGCCATGAATCATCGGCGCCGGAGCGCCGCTTTTCGCGACCCTGGATTTACGAACGAGGCATTCAATGCCTTCAGTTCGGCTGATGCGTACATCCGAGCTGCTCGAGACGGGCTTACCAGAGCCACAGACTAGCATTTGAAAGATATGCGGGTGAGCTCACATTGTACAAATCTGATAATTATATACCGGTAGCCCTCGAGACTTGAAGCAGTTGATACAACTGATTTAAGGATCATTGTATAACCAGGTGCTTACGGAGAAGAACAACATGTTGTCTCAAGAGCTAGAAAAGTGTCAGACCCAGCTAGCTGCTGCTACCGCCGAACTAGAGAAATCCAAGAAGGCATCGCCTGGTAATGTTTCCCTCCATCGAGAAAAATAGAATTGTATACCAGCAATGCTAACACAGTTGCGTATCTCCTGTCAGGATCGTAAAATCAACTGAAAGAGGCACTGGAAGTTGCACAAGCGGGTAAACAAGAAGCCAAAAGGCTATGAGCCGCGGGCGAACGTGTGCTGACATGGGTCAGGGAGGAGAACAACAAACTGCAGGACTCCAACACCCAGCTGGGCGAAGAACTGAAAGATGTGCGGGCCCAGCTAGCTGACTCCGTGAAAGAAAATAAAAGGCTACGAGGCGGCATATTTAGTATGTGTTCGAACCTACCTCCGTGTAATTCATCGAGGAAAGGAACTAACAAAGTTATGTCTGTAGGTATGCTGACTGGCCGTCCCGAAGAGGAAATGTCCGGATCTTCAGGCGATCTGCAACAAGAGCTGTCGCAAATGCACGACCGGGCTCGGCAGGCAATGCGGAGTGTTGCCAAGGCCGTATGGCCATCCGCCTCCCCTCCAGGAAGTATGGAGGAGCTTGTGCAGCTATTCAAGGGAGCGCGGCGGCGTTTCCGATTATGGAAGATATCGGCCTGCCGAGAAGGTGCGCGAGAGGCCTGGGCCATGGTGAAAACACGGTATACCATGCTTGATCCGAATCATATGGCCCGGGTCGGAGCTCTAGGGTCAGATGGAAAAGAAATTCCCGTTAGTTTGGTATATGACCAGGTAAAAGTAGCCGCAAAATATTCTCAACAGGATTGTAAGTTAGACAACCTGTTAGACGGCATAGAGGAGGAAATTTTTGAGTCCAAGTCACCATGTACTTTCCTTGACATATTTGTCCCTAGCCGGATTGTAAAACGATTGTAATGGTAGACCTTTTCTCTTCGACCTCTGGACCCGAAGGTGCGGAGTGTTTCCGATACAACTCTACGCACGCTTGACGTTCGATTTACCTAGAACAAGTATGAAACTAGAAGTACTTTGTAGGTGTTTTTGGATAGGTTTGCAAGAAAATAAAGAGCAAGTAAAAAAGCTAGGGGCTATTTAGATGAAGACACAACTAAATTAGTTTTAGTAAAGAGCTTGTTGTCACGAGAAAGTTATTTGTCCCTAGGCAATCGATAACTAGACCGGTAATCATTATTGCAATTTTATTTGAGGGAGAGGCATAAGCTAACATACTTTCTCTACTTGGATCATATGCACTTATGATTGGAACTCTAGCAAGCATCCGCAACTACTAAAGATCATTAAGGTAAAACCCAACCATAGCATTAAAGCATCAAGTCCCCTTTATCCCATACGCAAACAACCTACTTACTCGGGTTTGTGCTTCACACTCACGCCACCCACCATAAGCAAATCATGAACATATTGCAAACCCTACAGCGGGAATCCTCACGCTTATGCCGACACGGAGAGCACCATAGGACAACACCAATAATAAAACATGCAACTCAAACCAATCTTGATCATCAAATAGCCCATAGGACAAAACGGATCTACTCAAACATCATAGGATAGCCATACATCATTGGGAAATAATATATAGCGTTGAGCACCATGTTTAAGTAGAGATTACAGTAGGTAAGAGAGAGGTTACACTGCTGCATAGAGGGGGGAAGAGTTGGTGATGATGGCGGTGAAGTTGTTGGTGAAGATAGCGGTGATGATGATGGCCACGGCGGCATTCCGGCGCCACCGGAAGAGAAGGGGAGAGGGGGCCCCTTCGTCTTCTTCTTCCTTGACCTCCCCCCTAGATGGGAGAAGGGTTTCCTGTCTGGTCCTTGGCCTCCATGGCATGGGAGGGGCGAGAGCCCCTCCGAGATTGGATCTATCTCTCTGTCTCTCTCTGTTTCTGCGTTCTCCCTGGCTCTGTTTCACCGTTTCGTGTATATATGGAGATCCGTAACTCCGATTGCCCTGAAACCTTCGCCGTGATTTTTTTTTTGAATATTAGATTTCTTGCGGCAAAAGAAGAGCGTCAACCGCCTTACGGTGGGCTCATGAGGGTAGGGGGCGCGCCCCCCTGCCTCGTGACCACCTCGGGCACTGGTTCGCGTTGATTTTCCTTCCAAATTTTCCATATTTTCCAAAAATAAGCTCCGTCCGTTTTTATCCCATTTGGACTCCGTTTGATATGGATGCTCTGCGAAACCAAAAACATGCAATGCACAGGAACCGCACTGGGCAATCGGATCAATCGTTAGTCCCAAAATAGTATAAAAAGTTGCCAAAAAGTATATGAAAGTTGAATAATATTGGCATGGAACAATAAAAAATTATAGATACGACGGAGACGTATCATATACCGGCTTCTGGAGCGGCAATTTGTGTCTTTCCTCCTCTCGTTCAATGACGAGCACCGCACTCACGACCTGGTGTGTTGTCAATATGTATAATAACATGGGTTCGCCGATGTTCGGTGCGGCCAGGATTGGGTTGCTTGCTAAAAGAGCCTTTATTTCTTCCAGTCCGGCCGTTGCCGCATCCGTCCACTCGAAGTGATCGGTGCGTCGGAGAAGGCGGTAAGGTGGCAATGCTTTTTCTCCTAGTCTGGAGATAAAGCGGCTTAAAGCTGCCACACTTCCGGCTAGGTTTTGGACCTGCTTAAGGTCTGTTGGCGTAGCCAACTGTGACAAAGCTCGGATTTTTGCTGGGTTTGCCTCAATTCCTCTATTGGAAACGATGAAGCCCAGCAGTTTTCCAGCGAGAATGCCAAAAACACACTTTTCCAGATTGAGCTTGATGTCATATGTACGGAGGTTGTTGAATGTGAGACGCATATCGTCTATTAATGACTCGACGTGCCTAGCTTTGATAACGATGCCATCCACATATGCTTCAACTGTCTTGCCGTTCTGTTTCTCTAGGCATGTTTGAATCATGCGTTGGTAGGTGGCGCCGGCGTTTTTGAGTCCGAAGGGCATAGTGTTGAAGCAGAACGGCCCATATGTGGTAATGAATGTCGTTGTGGCTTGGTCGGACTCCTTCATTTTGATTTGATGGTATCCGGTGTATGCGTCGAGGAAACACAGTGAGTCGTGTCCGGCCGAAGCATCAATAATCTGATCGATAAGAGGGAGGGGAAAGGGATCCTTAGGGCAGGCCTTGTTGAGGTCTTTGAAATCGACGCATAGGCGCCATTTATCCTTCTTTGTTACCATCACCAGATTTGCTAGCCAGTCCAGGTGTTTTATTTCTTTGATGAACCCGGCCTCGATTAACTTGGCTAGCTCCTCCCCCATAGCTTGTCGTTTGGGTTCGGAAAAGCGCCGCAGTGTTTGCTTGACCAGTTTATATCACTTCAATATGTTGAGGCTGTGTTCGGCCAACCTGCATGGGATTCCTGGCATATCAGAAGGGTGCCAGGCGAATATGACCCAGTTCTCGCGTAGGAACTCTCGTAGCGCGGTGTCAACCGTTGGGTCCAGCTGTTCCCTGATGGATGTTTTCTTCTTGGGGTCCGTCGGGTGGACTTGAAATTTTACTATTTCATCTGATGGTTTAAAGGAGGTGGATTTGGGTCGCTTGTTCAGGATTACGTCGTCATTATCCACCGTGGAGCGCAGCACCGTTAATTCCTCGGCCACGAGGGCTTCAGACAATGCCTCGAGGGCCAAAGATGCGGTTTTGTTTTCAGCGCGGAGTGCTATGTCTAGATCACTGGTAAGAGTGATAATACCATTGGGCCCGGGCATCTTGAGCTTTGCGTACCCGTAACGAGTTATAGCTTGGAAGCGTGTAAATGCATCTCGCCCCAATAGGGCGTGATATCCACTGTTGAAAGGGGCCACTTGGAAGGTTATCTCTTTGGACCGATAATTCTCCGGTGTGCCGAACATCACGTCGAGTGTGATTTTTCCTGCACATCGCGCCTCCCGATTGGGAATGATTCCTCGGAAGGTCGTGCTACTTTGCTCAATGTGGCTCCTGTCTATTTCCATCTTATTGAGTGTGTCCTCGTAAATGAGGTTTAATCCACTGCAGCCGTCCGTGAGCACTTTGGTAAGCCAACAGCCGTCCACGATTGGACTGAGGACCAAGGCGGCTGGTGCCTGGACTGTCCTGAATTTTGGTTCATCACTGGCACTGAAAGTTATAGCCGTGTCGTTCCAGGGATTTATTGTCGCGACTTAGCAGACTTTGGCGAGGTCGCGGAGTGCCCTTTTGCGCTTATTGTTTGAAGCAAAAGTCTCGAAGACCGTCAATACTCTGAGGTCGTCGTCTTCCAGGGGGTGTTGCTCTGGGGTATTTTTGATGAGGAGATCCTCGCCGCTCTTGGCCACTTGTCGGAGTATCCAACATGCTCTAAGGCTGTGGGTTGGTATGGTATCTGGTGTTGTGTGTATTTTGCGTGGCCTATCGAGCCATCCCTCCAGAACGGTTCCGCGCCCTGTAATGGGCTTAGATTTCTTTACTATTGGATCGGGCGCCCACGAGGGTGCATCCTTTTTTCCCGGGCGAGGGGTTGAGTGGAAACTGGTGGCTCGGTGAGCTGCTCGAGTTTTCAGTGCTTTCCATTCTTGATGCTTACGTACTATGGTTACCAAGACAACAAAGTGTAATACACGACGGCGGTGGATGGCGATGAGGATTCCTTCGTCCGTGCATTTGTTGCAGAATAGTGAGATCGCGTCTTCGTCGTGGCAATCTTTAATCTTGTCTTTGACAAGGAGGAATCTGGCCCAAAAGTGATGGACCGTTTCCTGAGACTGCTGCCGTATGTACATGAGATCGCGTATATCTGGGTGGGTGGGTGGCTTTAAATCTGAACCCTGGCCCAATTTAGGATCTGGAGTTTGAGAAACTTCCGAACTCAATAGTTCGGGCTCCGAGATATCAACTGATTTTTCAGGCCCATCGTCCGATTCTAGGTTCGGTGGTGTGTCGTTTCGCATACAGGTATCCGTCTCTTCGAGCTCGGAAATCCAAACATAGTTCATCCTCAATATAGAGGAAGAGTCGTTGTCTTGCTGCTCTACTACTGCTATCTGATGGGTGACCGGTGGAGATTTGATTTCTCTCTGATCGGGTTTAAGCCCAATCCGATCGTAGTCCGTAGCGACCCCCAAGGCAGCGATGCGATCAAGGAGTTCCTTTAAAGACGACAACTCCGTCAGATCCATCCGTTTGGAGTATTCGGAGTTAATGCGGAGGCGATTTTCGATGACCCGAGAAGTCATCGTCGGCTTAACGGCCGAACGGGCGGTCATGGTGAAGCCGCCCAGCCGAAGGGTTTGGCCTGGGGCCTGTAAGTGCATCTAGTGCCCCTTGGTGATTTTGGTGTATTGAAGACTTATAGGTTAAGGAACTAATGCGTTTGTGAGTGTACACAGGTCTATAAGTCTATGAGGAGTTTGATATTTACAGAAAAGTCGACCCTAAAATGAAGTTCTTCGATCAAGACTTTGATATTTTGAAGACTTTCGAAGACTTTGAAAGTGAAGAAATTGGTGTGACCTTGAAGACTTGGTATTCATTTGAGGAACATGAAGCGTGAAGACTTTTGTTTTCGTAGTTTCGTTTTCTCTTTCTTGAGTCATAGGAAACACCGTCTTTGTTAAAGGGGGTCGAGGAAATACTAAGGAAAAATTTCCATGTGATGCTCAACTCAAAATCCTACACCTACCAATCCCTTGAGTGAAGCCTTTGGAAATCTCATACAGTTCAGTCAATTTCTTGATGTGAGACGAAGCTCTTACAGTCGCCGAGAATTTGTTCGACCGAGGAGTTAGGAATTCGCCAGTCGGATTGCCTACACAAGATGGAACATGATAGCCCCGAGGAATTTGAGATTCAAATTTCCGACCGTTCTGTCTTCTTGCGTCACCTGTCCCAAAATATCTTATCCACCTAACGGTCATATCATTGAAGGGCATTTATGTCTTATCATGTCGGGCTGCTCCTAGGCTATAAATAGCTGCCCCTACAACCACTAGCTGGTTGGCTGCTCCGAGAGAACTTGACACTTGTCATTTGAGAGCAACCCATCCTCCGAGGACTTTGAGCGAAAATCATCAAGTGAGGAAAACCCAAAACCAAACCCTACAAACCCAAAGTGATTGAGCATCATCAAGAGATTGATCCTGCGTGGATCCGACGCTTGTTACCTTTGAAGACTGTGCTTCTTCCAGACGGTTAGGCGTCATGGTCTAGAGCATCCAAGAGGAATTGTGGATCGCCGAGTGACCAAGTCTGTGAAGGTTTGGAAGTCGCTGAAGACTTACCACGAGTGATTGGACGAGGTCATGTGACCTTAGTTCAAGGAGAATACGGTGAGGACTTGGTGTCCCGAGCTGCGTGCTCAGCGACTGGGTGTCCGGGACTGTGTGTCCTCGAGTTTAAATACTCAGCCGCTCCAACCAGACGTACAACTGAGAGAGCAGTTGGAACTGGTCTACCAAATCATTGTCTTCACCAACCTAACTAGTTCTATTTCCTCAACCCTTTCATTTCCTCATTATTATGTTGAGTGTTTGTTCATATCTATGTTTGAAGACTTTGACTGAAGACTTTCTCAATTTCCTTAGTTCAATTTCTTTAGTCTGTTTGTCTTCATCTTGTGCTATCCTGTGTTTACGCTTTCTGTACTCTTTGTTTGTCTTCATTTCATCATGATGACCATGCCCGCATTTTCTTATGCTTACTTCTGAGTACTTATTCCACTGCAAGTAGTTCTTCGCTAAGGAATTTCCTCACCGGCAAATTCCTCAGTGAAGAATTCATAAAAATCGCCTATTCACCCCCCCTCTAGTCGATATAACGCACTTTCAATTGGTATCAGAGCAAGGTACTCCCTTTTTCTGTGTGATTTTGGTTTAACCACCTGGAGTTTTAGTTATGTCGACCGCAGGTATGAAGAAAGTGACATGCCCTATCTTTGACGGTCATGATTATCCCAAGTGGAAGGCCATGATGAGGAAGCGCCTCATGGCAATGGACAGCGAGCTGTGGACCGTCACTGAAATTGGTCTTATTGATCTATGCAAAACGGCGAACGCAGATGATATTCGCAAGTACACTCGTCTTGATATCATGGCGAAGGATATCATCTGTTCCTGCCTATCTAGAGATGAATTCAAAGCATTATGCATCTTTGCAATGCGGCTTATCTGGGACTGAATCTCCGACGCCTATGAAGGTCATCGAACCCATCATGATCCCTGGTTTGAGGACTTCAAGGAATCTCTCAAAACGATGACTTTCGAACCAGAATCATCATCTTCAGCATCATGTCTCATGGCAAAGGGTGTCGAGGTAACCGAATGTTCCTCATCTGAATTTAGTGATTTGTGAATCGATGATGATGGATCTGATGATGACAATGAACCTAGGTATACCAAACTTGTCTGCATTGCCACCAAACAACAACATGCCTTGGAAAAGGTTCAAAACATGCTAGATAAGAGTGATGATATGTTAGGTGAAGAAATGGATCGCACTAAAGCCCTCGATCGAAAATCTTCAGAGACTTCAGCCTAGGTTTGACAACCTTCAAGGTCATCATAACACTCTCTTATCGATCATGAGAAACTTTCTTATGAATTTCTTCAAAGAAAGCAAGATCTTGAGAAGCTAAGAGTGAATTATGAAGATCTTGAAGGGCGCGATTCATTACTTGCTCAACAAATCAGCGCTTCTCGTGAAGAATTTGTTCCTCCATGCTTAAAGTGCATTGAGCGTGAATCGCTAATTCTTCACCGAATGTTCAAATGCTTCAACTGTTACAAATTCTTCACCTGCCTCTGCTATCACTAATTCCTCATCCGAGGACATTGCTAGTATTATTGACGATGCAGGGGTTGAAGGAATTGTACATGACAGGCATGTACAAAAGCCTCAAAGGGCATTAGACTCTTTGTGATGTGCTTAAAAAGCAGATCCTCAATAGGAACCCTAGGAAAGAGGGTATTGCCTTTGAGAGGAAACTCAATGCTGATGGAACATATTGGAAGCCTGAGCAGTATCCCAAAACCTCATGGGTTGCTGCAAAGGGACCTCCAGTTGATCCATCTAACTTATCTTGCTTTACATGCGAATCTCCTCATTCTTCTGATGAGTCATTTGACTCCAACTATAAACTGTTCAAAAATCAGAATGGTGAAGTATTTGCTAGATATGTTGGCACTAACTGCAGGAACGGTTCCCCTATGAAGAAAATCTGGGTTCCCAAAAAGTGCCTTGAAAGTCTTCAGGTGAATGTCCTCATGACACCACCTGTGAAGAATAGGAACCCCAGATCAAATTCTTCATATGGACCAAATTCTTCATATGGATCCAAGTCCTCATACGGACCAAATTCCTCACGTGGATCAAATTCCTCATATGATTATCATCGTGCTAATAACTCTGTTTCGCAGGGTAGAGCTAAGGGCTATGAATATGTGCATTATTCTTCAAACCAATATGTTCATAAGTCCTCGAAGAATTTCTCTGCTTATTCATATGCTTACCCTAACCCCTCTTAAGTGAAACAAAATGGTTTGGCCTCTATGCCACCATTCTCATATGGTGCTCGCAGAGTGATGAACTCTTTGCCACCCCTTCAGATGTGGGTGGTGAAGAGAAAGAAATAACCTCTTCTGCAGGGTCAGGTCTCCAGACGTGCTTTAAACGTCTGAAGAATTTTCTTGGGGCCTGACAAAATGCCTGATAGGACGCGGGCTAATCATGATGAAATGAACTTTCATTTCACACGTCCTCATACTACTTATCTGTTATACTGCCCTGTTGAAATTCATCTGATGAACTTGATATCATATTCTTCACTGATGAAGTATATGAGATCGTAAGTTGTACTAATTCATCTGCAGGATGATCAACCCAAAGCCACTGAGTGGGTTCTCGATAGTGGATGTACAAATCACATGACTGGTGACAAGAATCTATTGATGGATGCTCCCTTATCACCGTCTCATCTGAAGCATAACATCTTTGCTGACAAAGGCAAAAGTCGTATTGGGTCTTGGTAAGGTTGCGATCTCTAAGGACATACACATGGACAAAGTCATGCTTGTTGAGTCCTTAGGATACAACCTCATGTCAGTCTCAATGCTTTGTGATCTTGATATGGTTGTTATCTTTGGCAAGTATCGTTGTGTTGTGATTATGGAAGTGACAATTCCAAAGTCTTGAAGGCTTTAGGAGAGGAGACTTGTATATTGTTGATTTCTCTGGGACCACAACCAGCCATGTGTCTACTTGCAAAAGCTTGAAAGGTTGGCTATGGCATCGACGACTTGGTCACGCAGGCATGAGGAATTTGAACACGCTTGCAAAGAAGAAGCATGTCATTGGCATTGAGAATGTCAAATTCCTCAAGGATCACTTGTGTGGAGCTTGTGAAGCTGGAAAAATGACCAAGGCCAAGCATCCAGCGAAGATTATCATGACCACTACTCGTCCCTTCGAATTGCTTCACAAGGACCTCTTTGGTCCTAATCATTACTCAGCTGTCACTAATGATGCATCTTTATATGGCTTTGTTATTGTTGATGATTACTCTCGTTACACATGGGTACACACTGTTACTTACAAAAATGAAGTGTAGGAAGTCTTCAAACGATTTTCCTCGAGGGCTTCAACTAACTTTGGTGTGAAGATCAGACACATCAAGAGTGACAATGGAACTGAGTTCAAGAATTCCGGTCTTGATGCCTATCTTGATGAACTTGGTATTACTCATGAGTTATCTGCTCCCTATACTCCTCAGCAGAATGGTGTCGTGGAGCGCAAGATCAGAACTCTTGTTGAGATGGCTCGCACTATGCTTGATGAATACAAAACGCCTAGTCGTTTTTGGATTGATGCAATTGATACTGCGTGCCACATCATCAACAGAGTATATCTTCACAAATTCTTCAAGAAGACTGCCTATGAACTCCTCACTGACAAGAAACCCAATGTAAGTTATTTCAAAGTCTTCGGTGCTAAATGTTGGATTAGAGATCCTCATCACAATTCTAAATTTGCACCGAAGCACATGAAGGTTTTATGCTTGGTTACGGAAAGGACTCGCACACCTCTGAGTCTTCAACATCGCTCTTCACAAGATTGTTGACACTTTGTAGATGTGCGGTTCGATGAAACTAATGGCTCGCAAAGAGAGCACCTACCTTCCGTGTTAGATGAACCAGCACCGAGGAATCTATCAAGTTCAAGGCAACCGAGGATGTCATTCCTCTTCAAGAATCAGCTAAAGAATTCATTCCAAGACGCTGAAGAACGCCGAAATGATGCACTGAAGATAATGTGAAGACAAGGGTGCTGAGGAAAATGATCAAATTCCTCGACGACAACCAGCTCATCCTCGCGTTGCAAAAGAAGTACAAATTGGCAAGATCATCGATGACATTGAAGCGCCAGGTCCTCTCACACGCTCAAAAGCTTCACATTTATCTAACTTTTGTGGGCACTATGCTTTTGTCTCTATCACAGAGCCCACTAAGGTAGATGAAGCATTTCGAGCCCGAGTGGATTCAGGCCATGCAAGAAGAATTACATCGATTCGAGCTCAACAATGTCCGGAACTGGTCAAACGTCCGATCCTCACAAACATAATATCATTGGCACAAAGTGGATCTACCGCAACAAGCAAGATGAAAATGGCCTAGTGGTGAGGAATAAGGCACGACTTGTAGCTCAAGGCTACACACGAGTTGAAGGAATTGATTTCGATGAAACTTTTGCACTGTTGCTAGACTTGAGTCTATTCGCATATTACTCGCCTATGCTAACCATCACAATATCACTTTATATCAAATGGATGTGAAAAGTGCATTCCTCAATGGTAAGCTTGAGGAAGTATATGTTGCTCAACCCCCAGGTTTTGAAGATCCAAAGAATCCCGACAAAGTCTTTAGACTCAACAAGGCCCTCTATGGTCTCAAACAAGCCCCACAGGCGTGGTATGATACATTGAAGGAATTCTTTGTGAAGAATGGCTTCACACCCGGTTCACTCGACCCTACTCTCTTTACTAAATCATATGATGGTGAACTGTTTGTGTGCCATATATATGTTGATGATATTATCTTTGGCTGTACTGACCAACGTTATAGTGATGAATTTGCCTATATGATGAGTGAAGAATATCAAATGTCTATGGTGGGAGAGTTGAAATTCTTCTTAGGTCTTCAAATTCGTCAACAACACAATGGCATATTCATATCTCAGAGAAATACCTCAAAGATGTCCTCAAGAAATTGGCATGCAAGATTGCAAAGGCGTCAAAATTCCTATGCCCACAAATGGCCATCTATGCAATCGATGAAAATGGTATTGACTTGATCACAAGGTATACCGCTCCATGATTGGTTCTCTATTGTACTTATGTGCATCTAGGCCAGATATAATGCTTAGTGTTTGCATGTGTGCCCGATTTCAAGCTACACCAAGGAATCACACCATAAGGCTGTGAAGCATATTCTTCGATATCTAGCTCACACACCAACACTAGGATTATGGTACCCCAAGGGCTCTACTTTTGATCTCATTGGATATTCGACTCGACTATGCTTGGTGATCGTGTGGACCGCAAGTCAACATCTGGTACTTGTCATTTCCTCGGACGATCTTTGGTCCGTTGGTCCTCGAAGAAACAGAACTGCGTATCACTGTCTACTGCGGAAGCTGAATACATTGTTGCTGGCTCGTGTTGTGCTCAATTGTTGTGGATGAAGCAAACTCTCAAGGACTACAGCATCAACGTGAAGAATGTGCCTCTCTCTCGTGACAATGAGAGTGCCATCAAGATTGCTCACAACCCAGTTCAGCACTCAAGACAAAGCACATTCAAATTCGTCATCATTTTCTTCGTGATCATGTGTTGAAGGCGACATCTCCATCGAGCATGTGAAGACGAAGAACAGCTAGCCGATATCTTCACTAAGCCCTTGGATGAGAAGAGATTTAGCAAGTTGCGGTGTGAGCTAAATATCTTAGAATCTTGAAAGTTCTTTGAAAAGGACACACATCCCGACACTTATGCAAAATTGATGACTTAGATGTGCAACACATGAAGAAACGCTTTTCTTCAATCAATGAAGAATAACACTCTAAGTGTGAAGAAATTAATGAAGAATTTGATTCTCGTAACCCTCGACAATTGTACGCGGTGTCTGAAATCATCATTCTTATCTGATGGGTCACGCCACCACCAAAGTTGAAAATCTTCAATTTGAGTTTTTCCTCAGTTTTGAAATTCTTCAGTTTTTCAAATTCTTCAACTTTTCAAAATCTTCATTGTTTTCGTCGTTTTTCTTCATTGGCAATACATATATATATATGGGTTTATGTCCTCTACAACATTCACTTATGGCTACTTCTTCAAGTCACTTTTTCTGCTAAGTGAATGTGATCGGACCCTTCCTCCTCTATGCTATACTCAACCCAATCTATTCACTAATTCTTCATATGCATTCTATTTGAAACTCGTTCAAAATCTTCACTGTGTCCTTGTCAGCTGAATAAATTGCGAACGAAACTTTAAAACTGATCTTATCCAAACTTTCGGTTTTGCCGCTCAAACCGTTCCGCATCCCACGATGCATTATTTTACTCACCCATGATCATACACGATCTCCACTACACAGTACGTGGGTGACACATGTCGTGAGAAGGAGAAGGGTCAGGGGCACGTTCGTCCTAAATCTTCGGGCAAACAGTTTTTCACTGCCTCTATAAATACCCCTCTCTCCATCCTCACTTCTTTTACTCCGCCGACCTCTCTCTCCCGCCGAGCTCCTCAAACCCTAGCGCCGCCGCTTCTCCATCGTCAGCCGGTGAGGAAGAGCTTCGCTGCCTCGACCTCGCCGCCAACGTACTCACGCCGACTGGAAATCCTCACTCCGCCGCCGCCAGTAGCTCTCTTCCTCCGCCAAGTTAGGGCGTGGAAGATCTGAATGACGAGCTTCACATCTACAACACCCAGTTAAATCGAGTTCTTCATTTAGGGTAATTAAAAGTTATTTTTACTGCCCTCGTTGATCCAAATTTTTCACTACAAAATCTTCAAAGGTGTTTTGTTCTTCAAATCCTCACACACAAACACCTCACTAGTTATATGCTCTTGATTCGTTTGTCTAAGCAATCATTTTTTCTTCAAGATTCCTCAATTGTGTGGACCCTCGATCTGTACAACTCTGGAACCTAAGACAAAAAACGCTTAGTGAAATTCTTCAAGGCTCATCTGGTCAAAATCCTCAAAACTTGTTCTTTTGAAAAACCTTACGAGAACGCATATGACCTCTCCAAATTCCTCGCAACTATACTCTGTTCATAGGTACTCATGTCCGCTGCTGAATCACTAGGTTCTCATCAACTAAACTCATTTGCAGCGTTCCTCGAAGAAAAGTTGCATACTTCTTCAGAGAATTTGTTTGTTCAAATTCCTCAGCTGAAGAATATGGCGTAGGAAAGAAGCCACGAAAGGAGGAAAGAGGCCTGAGGTCATGACCGCGTTTGAAATCCCTGAGGAAATATATGCTGATTATTGCACACCTGATGAAGCCGAGTTCGGCAAAGAGAACAAAAATCAGCGCAAGGTGCGCATCCAAAGGATTGAACGGAGATGGGCACGGGAATGGAGGGAGTACCGATATGTAACTCCAAAGTACATGAAGAAATTCGCACTCAATCCTCCATGCCCAAGAGCTCCATTGGCACCTGGTCAAGAAGTCGACCCCACCAAAGATCAAGCGTGGTGAGGACTTTCTGAAGAATGGGCCAAGCGCCAAGCCAAGTTGGCAAGACAAGCCAATGAGGCAGTGAGGAAATTCAATGAGGACTCTGCTACTTCTGCTACCACTGAGGCCTCTGTCAAGCCAAGAAAATCTATGGCAAAGAAGCTCGCACACAAGCCAAGTGCTTCACCAATAGTGCCCTCACGGCCAAGTTCCTCAGCAGTGCCCTCACGGCCAATTCCTCATGCTTCTCCTGCTCCTCCAAAATCCTCAGCTCCTCCAAAAACCTCAGCTCCTCCCAAGTCCTCGGCAGTTCCGACAAAGTCCTCAAGACTGTGCATCCGCCACGTGCCAAGGACTGCAGGCTTCTCCATTGCCTCTGGTGTCTCAAAGAAGTTCCTCGGCTGCACCAAAATCTTCATCTGGCCCGACTCTGCTGAAGACTAAGGCCACAGCTGGACGAGGTCCTCGGCCAAGTCCCAAGAAGAAACAGGTCGCCTTCCAAGAGCCACCTGAAGATGATGAGGCTGATGATGATGAACTTGTGGAAATCATCAGAGATCGCCAAGAGAGGGTCATAGAGCCAAAGGCACATCTGTGCCCTCGCTGTTGGATCCGAGGAAAATCCTCGGTTATATTGATCTCTGGCACAAGGGTCCAAACACCCCTATGCCTGACTTTCATCTGACTCCTGGACAAAGTCATATGCTGACCCATTTCATCACCGAAGAGAAATGGAAGTTTGAAAAGGCAAGAGAGATCAAGAAAGCTCAATACGAGAAAGGAGAAGTTCTCAAGAAAACGTTGTCGAATGACACCGAGGAACTTCTCAAGGTCCAGACGAAATTCAAGACCTCAAAAAAACTTGATGCTTATTATGCTGATTGGCAAGGAGCCAAGGTCGATTCGCAACTTGACGAAGAAGTTCACCAATGTTGCTGCCCCAACGCAACATGAAATTCCTCAGCCGGAGCCTCACCACCCGATGAAGAACATGCCAAGACCACCGATGAAGTTCAGGCTCTGAAGAAAATGCTAGTTCGGGCTGATGATCCCATTCCACCACCAAGAAATTGCCGTGGTATCCACTAGTGGTGCGCTGAAGAAGCTGAACAAGTCAGGGCAACTGCATCAGTTGCGCCTGAGGAAAATCAACCAGATTCCTCAGCTCCTCCTGCGCCAACACCAACTCCAGTTCTTCCATCTGCCTCTGATGTGAAGAAGACCAAGGTTGCAGAACGAGCTGCTGTGAAGAAACGGAAAGCATCAGCTGCATCAAATTCTTCGGCTACGAAGAAAATGAAGCCAATGACCAGCTCCTTTGAAAATCCAATTGATGTTGTTCCAATTTCCTCAATTCCGTCAAAGGACCTTGTTCCTTTTGATGAAGATTATGTGATCCCAAGCGGATCTGATGAAGAAAATCATTCTGCTGCTTCGTCAGAGCAGATTGATGAAGAAATTGAAGTGGAAGCAATCCCTTCAACCCCAATCATTTCCACGCCTATGCCTCAGTTCACAGCTGAAGAGGCCGGTGTTGAGGAACTTGAGGAAGATGTGGATATTGGAAGCACAACGCCAGTGATGAACGATGACTTTTGGGAAAGTCAACATCCAAATTCTCCACTCTTCACCCCAATCCAACAGATACCTCGGTCCCTGCTCCAACTGTTCAAATGGGCTCAAGAAACTCATCCCACTTCATCATCCATGAAGAAATTCCAGCCACCAGCGCCGATGAACCTGCTTCTGCTGATCCTCATATCGCACTGTTGAGGAACAAGAAATTCCTCACTGAAGAACCTGAGATTGCGATTCACGAGGTCGTGATGCAACTCATCGACACTCCAACGCCAAAGCCAAAGGATCCCTTCTCAACAAAGCAAAAGTTCAAGGTGAAGACTTCTTCAATGAGCATGTATTCTTCATCGATTACAATCCATATGATTCTGCTCGCATAAGGAAGAGGCATTTACGACTGCCAACAAAGCCAATTTCTATTCCTCAGTGCTCTTCAATAAAGACAAAGTCTTCGATCATGCTCATATTCCTCATGTGGACATGGAGTCTCTACCAGGCTTTGAGCCAGTCCTCAGTGTTCTTCACGACGCGGGACTTCTGAATTTCTGCACTGGCATCTGTGATTGGAATGAAGAACTCATTCTTCAATTCTATGCAACGCTGCACATCACCGGAGACGCTGAAGACGTGAACTCATGGGTATTAGACTGGATGTCTGAAAATACTCACTACAAGGCACCAGCAACTGAATTGGTTCGTGCTCTACCACTCAGTCCTCCACTTGACGGTGCTCGTTGTATCTACAACGAACCAGAACTTTCAAATCACTATATGCAAGTGCTGATGAAGCCTTTCAAGCCAAGATAGGCCCCAAGAACCAAATTCCTCGTCAAGGAATTATTGTATGTGCCTCGGACTGTCTATCGGATTCTGACAAAGACAATGAGTCCTAACAAAGGACACGACTCAAATGATGAAGAAGTCGTTGGCACCATGAAGAATATGCTTTTCAATATGATCCATGGCGTTCCCGTCAACTTCCATGATTTCTTCATGAGGACTCTGGCAAACATTGCTATGTCACCATTTGAGCTGAAGCCTTATGCGCCTTGGATAATGAGATTCATCAGAACAAGGTCTTCACTCAATTACAAGGCCGACACACTAAACCACTGCAGCTACTTGCCCCCGATTGAAGTCCTCAAACGGACATTTACCTCAGCTGATGACAAGGGCAAGGCAATTGCTGTGATCGATGAAGGCATTCGTCCATTGGATGGACAGTTTCAGCAAGCAGCATCCTACTCTACCAATGATGACTCGCCACATGACTCGCCAAGAAATACCTCGGTCAAGCAAAATCCTCAAGCTCTCAGACCTGTGGTGATGACTGATCGTGAGTTACTCCTCGCCTTCATCAAGGTTGATCGCAATCATAAATGGGTCAAGCGTCGCTTCGGTTCAATTCTTCACAACATGACCTCTACACAAAATGCAGTGAAGAAAAACCACTACTACCTCCATGAAACCTTCAAACGCACCTGGGCTGTTCTTTCAAATGTCTACAGTGCGGAAGAACTGACGACAATGGGACTCAAGGAAGAATTTGATTGGTCTGCACCTCCTCCGAAGAAATACAAGAAGGTCAAAGTTCCTTCCTTGGTGGCCAGCTCCTATTCTTCATCGCGCGACACTGATGAAAATGAAGACTTGGATGACACCGCGGCAGGCCCTACTACAACCGACCCCAACAACCGACACCGCGGCGCTCCTTCTTCAACTTGAAATTCTTCAGGGGCGTTAGTCCTCAGTTTCGATCCTTTTGGTCATTCGATGACAAAGGGGGAGAAATTTGAGTTAGTCTTCAGGCGGGTCTTCGTCGCGGCAATCTTTAATCTTGTCTTTGACAAGGAGGAATCTGGCCCAAAAGTGATGGACCGTTTCCTGAGACTGCTGCCGTATGTACATGAGATCGCGTATATCTGGGTGGGTGGGTGGCTTTAAATCTGAACCCTGACCCAATTTAGGATCTGGAGTTTGAGAAACTTCCGAACTCAATAGTTCGGGCTCCAAGATATCAACTGATTTTTCAGGCCCATCGTCCGATTCTAGGTTCGGTGGTGTGTCGTTTCGCATACAGGTATCCGGCTCTTCGAGCTCGGAAATCCAAACATAGTTCATCCTCAATATAGAGGAAGAGTCGTTGTCTTGCTCCTCTACTACTGCTATCTGATGGGTGACCGGTGGAGATTTGATTTCTCTCTGATCGGGTTTAAGCCCAATCCGATCGTAGTCCGTAGCGACCCCCAAGGCAGCGATGCGATCAAGGAGTTCCTTTAAAGACGAAAACTCCGTCGATCCATCCGCTTGGAGTATTCGAGTTAATGCGGAGGCGATTTTCGATGACCCGAGAAGTCATCGTTAACTTAACTGGATTTAACGGGCGGTCATGGTGAAGCCGCCACCGAAGGGTTTGGCACAGGGCCCGTAAGTGCATCTAGTGCCCTTAGTGATTTTGGTGTATTGAAGACTTATAGGTTAAAGAACTAATGCGTTTGTGAGTGTACACAGGTCTATAAGTCTATGAGGAGTTTGATATTTACAGAGAAAGTCGACCCTAAAATGAAGTTCTTCAATCAAGACTTTGATATTTTGAAGACTTTCAAGACTTTGAAAGTGAAGAAATTGGTGTGACCTTTAAGACTTGGTATTCATTTGAGGAACATGAAGCGTGAAGACTTTTGTTTTCGTAGTTTTGTTTTCTCTTTCTTGAGTCATAGGAAACACCGTCTCGTTAAAGGGGGTCGAGGAAATACTAAGGAAAAATTTCCATGTGATGCTCAACTCAAAATCCTACACCTACCAATCCCTTCGAGTGAAGCCTCTGAAATCTCATACGATTCAGTCAATTTCTTCAAAGATGTGACGAAGCTCTTCCGATCACGAGAATTTGTTCGACCGAGGAGTTAGGAATTCGCCAGTCGGATTGCCTACACATGAGGAACATGATAGCCCCGAGGAATTTGAGATTCAAATTTCCGACCGTTGTTGTGCTCTTGCGCCACTGTCCCAAAATATCTTATCCACCTAACGGTCATATCATTGAAGGGCATTTATGTCTTATCATGTCGGGTTGCTCCCTAGGCTATAAATAGCCGCCTCTACAACCACTAGCTGGTTGGCTGCTCCGAGAGAACTTGACACTTGTCATTTGAGAGCAACCCATCCTCCGAGGACTTTGAGCGAAAATCATCAAGTGAGGAAAACCCAAAACCAAACCCTACAAACCCAAAGTGATTGAGCATCATCAAGAGATTGATCCTGCGTGGATCCGACGCTTGTTACCTTTGAAGACTGTGCTTCTTCCAGACGGTTAGGCGTCATGGTCTAGAGCATCCAAGAGGAATTGTGGATCGCCGAGTGACCAAGTCTGTGAAGGTTTGGAAGTCGCTCAAGACTTACCACAGTGATTGGACGAGGTCTGTGACCTTAGTTCAAGGAGAATACGGCGAGGACTTGGTGTCCCGAGCTGCGTGCTCAGCGATCGGGTGTCCGGACTGTGTGTCCTCGAGTTTAAATACTCAGCGCTCCAACCAGACGCATAACCGAGACAGCAGCTGGAACTGGTCTACCAAATCATTGTCTTCACCAACCTAACTGGTTCTATTTCCTCAACCCTTTCATTTCCTCATTATTGTGTTGAGTGTTTGTTCATATCTGTGTTTGAAGACTTTGATCAAGACTTTCTCAATTTCCTCGCTTCAATTTCTTCATCCGCTTGTCTTCATCTTGTGCTATCTTGTGTTTACGCTTTACGTACTCTTTGTTTGTCTTCATTTCATCATGATGACCATGCCCGCATTTTCTTATGCTTACTTCTGAGTACTTATTCCGCTGCAAGTAGTTCTTCGCTAAGGAATTTCCTCACCGGCAAATTCCTCAGTGAAGAATTCATAAAAATCGCCTATTCACCCCCCCTCTAGTCGATATAACGCACTTTCAGGGCCAGGGCTCCTCCGAAGGTGATACTGTCCTTGACAACAAGGCGAGCCATCAATCCTGTCTTCGACGTCACAGCGGAACTCTCAATGAAAGCACCAATGTCGATGTCAAAACCGGCGGATCTCGGGTAGGGGGTCCTGAACTGTGCGTCTAAGGTCGATGGTAACAGGAGACAGGGGACACGATGTTTACCCAGGTTCGGGCCCTCTCTATGGAGGTAATACCCTACTTCCTGCTTGATTGATCTTGATGAATATGAGTATTACAAGAGTTGATCTACCACGAGATCGTAATGGCTAAAACCCTAAAAGTCTAGCCTGTATGATTATGATTATGCCTATGGACTAAACCCTCCGTTTTATATAGACACCGGAGGGGATTAGGGTTGTACAAAGTCGGTTACAGAGAAAGGAATCTTCATATCCGGACCCCAAGCTTGCCTTCCACGCCAAGGAGAGTCCCATTCGGACACGGGTGAGAGTCTTCGGTCTTGTATCTTCACAGCCAATCAGTCCGGCCCATGTCCAATAGGCCGGACGCCCGAGGACCCCTTAGTCCAGGACTCCCTCACTAGGCGCTGCACTGCTACGTGGGACGCCTAGCTCGGAGGCGTTGCACGCCTGGGAAGAGCTATCCAGGGAGCAAGAGAAACTTTGCAAGTTACAGGCTGGTGCGGTGCCTAGCCTGGAGGCGCCACACTGTACAGTACAATGCCTACGCGCAAGGCGCTGCACTGCTCGGAGTGGCGCCTCCAGGCTAGGCGTTACACCACCCTGTAACTTGCAAAGTTTCTGTTGCTCTCTGGATAGCTGTATACAGGCGTGCAACGCCTCCTAGCACTGGGCCGTTGCATTATACAGTGTGGCGCCTAACATGTAGGCGTTGCATGCCCGTGTACATCTATCCATAGAGCAACAGAAACTTTGCATCCATTTTGGGACGAAAAAATCGCTAAGTGTTGCTGTGGCACCTAGCGTGGAGGCGCCGCACCGCATGATGCAGCGCCCTAGCACCGGGCGTTACCTTTGCTCGGCGGCGCCTCCAGGCTAGGCGTTGCACAGTAATGTAACTTGCGAAGTTTCTGTTGCTCTCTGGAACAGGCGTGCAACGCCTTAGTGCTAGGCGTTGCACTATACAGTGCGGCGCCTAACTCGGAGGCGTTGCATGCCTGTGTACAGCTATCCAGAGAGCAACAGAAAGTTTGCCTCCAGTTTGGGGCCAGAAATTCGCTAAGTGTTTGTGTGGAGCCTAGCGGAGAGGCGCCACACCTTACAGTGCAACGCCTATGCGCTAGGCGCTGCACTGTACAGTGTGGCGCCTCCCTGCTAGGCGCCACACCAACACTTAGTGTTTTTTGTTCCTCAAACTGGGTCATTTTCAGGCACATATAGTTGCATCACAGAATAAACAGTAATGGTCTTTAAGTTCAACAAAGACAACATTTCCTAGAGTGACCATCACAACAAGTTCAACATTACTAAGACATACAATCACCACTCCAAGTTCAACATTACTAAGAGCTACCACCACTCCAAGTTCAACATTACAAATAAAGGGCGACGACTAGTTCCTTGAGCGCTTTTTGGCTCCTCCCCCCTCCTGCTGATTATCTTCTTCGCCTTCATAGGAAGAGCAACCCGCTCCGGCTCCGACTCCGGTTCCTCCACATCGTCATCCACATAGTCATCCAAAGCCGCCATCCGCGAGGTGCCGACCGTCCTTTTGCCTCTTTGGGTGAAGTCTTCAGGTGTGTATTTATTGATTCCCTTCCTAGGCTTTAACTCGTATGCAGACCAAACTTGGTAGGTCCCCAAGGTCATATCATCAGCAACCTATTACAAAAACAAAAGATATGGAAAGACCGTGTGTGAGGATATAGTTAGCAATGCATCAACAATTGAATATATGCTCCTGCCATACCTCTTGGGTGACCACACCCACATCCTCATCCTCCAAAGGATCACCATGGCCAGAAGTGGGATCTGATGGTGTCGCCGACCTAGACCGTTCTGGTGATACATACTCGGGGTCACGACAACCGAAAAGGTTTGATAGCCGCCTTAACCTTTGGCCCTGGTGCTGCAACATGTACAAGTGAATGAGATATCGAACGTACCAACACATGTTAAGTGGTAGTTTGAAGGAGATGTGAACCTTAATGAATGCTCGAACTGCACCTTCCCCATCGCTTTTCGCAACCGGGGTTGTTTCCAGAATAGTCTCAGTCTCATCAGCTGCTTTCTTGATCTGGGCACGCTATGAACAGAAACGGCATTAACGTGTTAGGCAAGCGAAGATGTGAATAGTGCAAATGGAAAAGCAAAAAGGGCAAATACCACAAAATTCATCATTGGAGCTGAAGGGACTGAGTTGCCTTTCCTGACTAATGCGTTGTACTCATGCTGGGTTAGCTCATCGAAAATGGTGGGATCTTCCAAAATCTCCTCAGCATACGCCGGCTTGCATACCTCCACACGGGTACTTGCAAGAAACCATGTGAGATAGTTGATGAACGCGATCGGGCAGTGCTCACATAGCTGCGCTCGTTTTCCAGCCTTAGCTTGCTCCACACTAAGCGTGAAATGTACGACATACTTCCTGTGATGCTTGGCCCAATCCTTGATCTTCCGCTGCCTTTTCCTATCCAACCTGCAAGTTAGAAACAGAATATTAGCACCATCGAAACCGCCGAGAAGGTGCTAAGTGCTCAAGGTTAATTATATCTTACGCGTGTAGCAACTTGTCTGTGTCCTCCCACTCCGGCGGGTGTGGCTGGAACAAACCAAACTGGCGGTACACCCGATGTGGCAGGTGAAGCTCAACCGCCCAGTTGCATATGAGTGAGCACCGCATATGCCAAAGATCCCTGTCCCTAGTGCATATCGGATTCAACCTGAACTCTATAGGGTTACCAAAACTATCCCCTCTTCCATACGGCTTCCATTCCACCTGCAAAATAGCATATAATGCAAAATTAATTTCGAGTTACGATAGAAGCATGAGAATCACTTATGCAATGTCGAGTTACCTGCTCAGCCTGATCGTGTCCAGCTCGCTCTTGTACAACTTGTACATGACCGAGGGATCATCCGTCGTCTCATTTAACACATCCCACTTGTAAGCCCAAGTGGGGAGCCGTGATAGATTCGTCTTTGTCGTCCCAATCCTCGTATTTCACGGTCTTGGTCGTCCAACCGCAAACGCTCCCGTACTCCATATGAAAAGTGCGAGCATACAACCACCAATACCTCCAGATGGCCTACAACAGGCTTCGTCCAACTACACATAAAAGAGAACATGGTTGAATTAACAGGAAGATCGCATTGATAATGTAGCAATGAAGTGAAAAAGAAACAACTTCATACCTGTCTATACAAGTAAGCCAGTGTCGCCGAACCCCAACTCTATTTGCTATCGAAGACGGTCAATGCCTTCAGCCACATCCATGGAGCATTCTTGCATGTGCCATCAGCAAACATAGTCCTGGATATAACATACCACATGTATACACGAGCATATGTCTTGACCTCATACTCATTAGCTTTCTCAGGTCAAGTACCAAAGTGCCATGCAATCCACGTGAAAGGAGCACCGGCTGTGACTCTTTCCTTCTTCTTGTCTTCTGCTTCTGGTTCCCGAGGCTACGGAGGAACCATGCCGATAAGGGCATGCATCTGCGCGCGCCACCCATTAGAATCGGTGTTCATACATAGAGGATCCCCCTCGATAGGAAGACCGGTGATCATAGCAATATCCTGGAGCGTCACGGTCATCTCCCCTGTCCGAAGATGGAAACTGTTTGTCTCCGGCCTCCAACGATCAATAAGCGCGGTGATTGTTGCAGCATTGAGGGGTGGCGTCGACCGGCTGACCAACTGAATGAAAGGGAGAAGTCATGTCTCCCTTACATACGGTGTGTATCGCTCATCATAGCGCATCCCCCAAGGTTGATCTCGTGAGACCGAAGCTTTAGAGGTGCAAGCTCCTACAAACAAACACATCATAAAATTACATATGGGCATTTGTGTTTGAAATAAACACGAAATTCATAACACCGGCCACTTTCATTATTACCCGCTGCTCCACCGACATAGCGTACGACCGGTGTTGATGGTCCCAGTGATCATCGAGAAGCCAAACCATCCTAACAATTTCAAACAAAGCTTTCTTGTCAACACGATTATCTTTTGAATACAAATAAACTAAAGTATGCCTACTATATGCAAAATTCAAAGCATATGTATCCAAAGCATTCTTGTCAATACGAATATAATTTTAACACAAATAAACTAAACTGGGCCTACTTCATGCAAGATTAAATACAAATATCTTTTCCATATAAAATAACATGTCAACCTATGTATCCAAACCATATCTTTCCAATAAAATCAACTAAACTAGGGTTGCAAAATCAGGTATCTAATACATGCAAGATTCTAATACATGCAACATTCTAATCTAATCTAATCAAACAAGGTTCCCCAAAATCTTCAAAATAGCATACATTATATGGATAGAAAGAAGGGGATCGGAGGAGAGTACCTTCTAAGATAGATTGATGAAGGAATCCACAGATCAAATCGTCAGATCTGAAGAATTTGGGAGAGGGGATTAAGAGGGGGAGAGGAGAGGGCCGCCGCTTCTTCTGCTCAGAATCGTGCAATGGGGTGGGTGGGGAGGAGGCGGGCCGTCAGGCTGAATCTAAGTCACAGTAGAAGGCCAGCGGTAGATATTACATGTGTGGCGCTTAACTCGGAGGCGCAGCTCACTGGAGTCTTGAGCCTGTGGGCTGCCATGGTGAACGGAGGTGCAACGCCCAAGAGCTAGGCGCTGCACCGTAGGATGTGTCACCTGCGTGTCGGACGCCACACAAAAAAATCAGTCGCGTGAAATAGTTTTACGGACAGTTTATTTTGTAATTTGATTTCATCCCAAGGTCAAAATTGTCAAATTTTGCCTTCGTGGACGCTTGCCAGCCTCGCCGTGAGTACCTGACACGGGACATGCTTTGATCAGCTCTGGGCCCTCGCCTCTCCGCTGTGCCCTGTGGGTATGGGTGTGGGCGTGTGGCAGTCGTCCAGGCGCGTTTCCACGTTTGGCTGGACTAGGCGGCGCTGGCCAGGAGTCACGAGCCCCCGCGTACTGCAGCGCGCCGCACCAGCACGCGTACGTGTTGCGCGGCGGCGATCTTGCGCGCATCCGCGACGCTGCGATGATCCCCGTCCGTGATGGATGACAAGGAGTCTGGTCATCATTCTACTGTACTACTTAGTTTCTTTCTTTGGCCCTGTTTGGATCCCTAAGTTAGAGTTAGTTTTGGTTAGTTGGGGCTCAAATAACCCAAAAGTATCCAAACATGATGGGTTAGTTTGGGTTAGTTGGATCTAACCCATCCCAAAAAACTAACCCACACTAGAGGAGCTTATTTGGGTTAGTTCTCTTGGACCCACTAAAAGAATTAGTAAAAAAAAGTTACCCCTCCCATTCAAACATGGTCTAAAGTAGTCAAATGATTGAGAAAAAATATTTATTGTCAATCTAACCCTACCATCCAAACAGCTCTTTGGTTAGAGTTAGTTTAGGGTTGGTTCAAGGTTAAAATCTAACTCTAACCTCTAACTAAGTTAGAGTATCCAAACAGGCCCTTTCTCAGAAGAAAAAGAGGTTCGTGCGGGAGCTCCGTCATGATTCCGCCACAGTTGCTCTCCTCGTGACAAAGCCTTGATGATGGCCGATCGATACGGCATCGGGAGTACGCAGCGGCTGCCTGCTACCACTGCGCGTGTCGTACTTTTTGTATGATCTGCACGAAGCAGGGCCACTTTTTATTTTCAGTAGACAGGGGACTCTGCCACAGAGGTGTTGTGCACCTGTACTAGTGCCGACATGGTTCTCGTGACGAGCAATCAATCGCCGCTGGAAGCCTGTGCAATGTGTTTCTATGTACCCTCGTTTTCTTCCTTCAAAAAAAGTAACATCAGTATGCAACTTGGCTTGCCAGTTGAGTATTACGTGGTCGATAGCTGTTACGAAGGCAAGACACTTTTACACCCTTTATTCAGGTCAACAAAACAGGTCATCTAATTCCGTTCCGGTGATCATATTCATTCACCGACGGAATCATCATACGTATCATGTCATTTATGTGCGTGGCTCCTTCCAACGACCAGCCGTTTGGAGATGCATGTTTGGCTTAACTTCGATCGATCAGGCGATGTGATGGTTGAGGGGTGTGAATGACGGCGACTCGGATGAGGACCACCGACGACGGCGTTCAGAAGTGGGCGTGTTGACTGAGGTACCTATAGCCCGAATCATGAACCCCACTGTTCCTTTCAAGACCGTCTCTGTGTGGTACACTATTTGATTGATAAGCCAGATTCTTGAGTTGATTGATCCCACTATTGAGCATATGAGTGTGTGACGCGAGAGAGGCGCGCGTTACATCACCTTGCAGTGTTCAGATAAGAGGCTAGCCATTACGACACTGATCGTTCAGTGTCATCTATCTATCTATCATTTTCGTTCAATGATTCAGAGCTGGCCGGATTGAAGCGTGATGTGGTCACCGAGCCGTCTCAGGCCAACTCCACCGCGTTTGGGATAAAATACGACCCAACGATAATATCCAAACGGACAGAGTTGTTCGTTGGACGCTTTTTTTCTCCTTTTCAACCCTAAACCTGGAGCAAACTTGGTCCAAGAATGCTCCCGAACGGTCCAACTCCGGCGAGCGCCGGGCGGCGCGCAGCGCGGGGCTGCCGGGAAGCTCGGGGTGGGGCTGTGCGGCGGGCGCGCTCCGATAAGCGCGGGATGGCCCAGGAGCTCGGGGCAGACGCGCCCCGGCGAGGCAGGGCGCGATGGCAAGTCGGAGGAGCTCTGTAACATCCCAAATTTTCAATTTGAAATGTTATACATTAGGTCATCATGCATATCATATTTTCTCGCATTTTTCCGATCCTAGAAAACTTCACGCAACTCAAGGACCTTCGGAGAGAGTTGGAAGTTTCATTATTTTCATATTTGGGATTTCTCAAATTTTGAAAATAGAATCATTGGATTTATTTAATTATCTTCATAAAGTTTTTCCGATAAAAAAAATTAAGAGAGGGAATAATATGACTTTCCCAACATTTAGGAAAAATGAAGATATTATAAATAAATCAAATTTTGGTTTTAAAGATTTATTTGCTTTAGGCAAAATGAGCATTTTAAAAAATATGCATATTTGCCCGCTTTTAAAGTTCATTTTGTTCGACTCATTTTAGGAGTCGGGAAAATTAATTTTATTAAATTGAGTTCGTTTAGTTTATTTTTAGATTCGCTTAGTTTTGTTTTAAAAAAACTGCGCCCACTTTGGGCCAAGGCCCACCAGCCCAGCCCAACCGCCCGGCCCACCTCCTCTCCTCACATGGACTCCGCCGCCAAGACGCCGATGTCCGGCTCGGACACGCGCCAGCCACTGGCTTGCCCCCAAGGCACCCTCCTTTATACCGCCTCTCTCCTCATCCCTGCCCGCCCTCCTCACCCGAGCCCCGCCGCCTTGAGGACGCCAGCCGCCGCCTCCATGCCGCCGAGCCCCTCGCCGCCCTCGCCGCCCGCCCGACCCTCCCGACCCACGGACCCCACCCGCCGGAGCCCCACGAGCCTCATGGAGGTAGCACCTCGCCGCCGCCCCGATCCGGTTTTTAGAAAACCCGATCCGGTTTTTCTCGTGATGTTCGGTTTTTTTTAAAACCCTAGATGGTTTTATTATTTTTCTTCGGTTTTCTTATTTAGTGAACGTTCACCGATCCGTTCGTTTCAATGAACGTGTTCGTTGGATTAGTTCTGTTAACGAACGTCCGCTGTTTAATCCGTTCGTCGTTTTCTTTTAATCGGATTTAATCCGTTATTTTCTGAATTCGATTTCTGATTCAATTTTCAAATCTGTTTAATTTCTCGCTCGTTTATCGGAATCAGGTGATTCAAGCGCCTGGAGTTTCGTTACGAAACCGCCGTTCCGACTAACCTACTTACACAGAGTTTTGCTACTGTAAAATTTTGACCTAGTTTCAGATTGCTAAATCGAGTCGTTCTCTCTCGAGTTTCGACTTTCGATGTTTTATTTGATTCGATTCTTTTGCAACCAGGGTTCTTAAGTTGAACTCTCTGGTTAGATCTTTTATTCGAGATTTCCCGTGCATTAGATGAGTACTTATTGTATGCTTGTTGTTTGTCCGTGTTAGATCACCCGAGTGCGCCGCTTGTTACTTGAATCTCTAGGTCTCATGGATCATCGGCAAGGCAAGTAACACTTGATCATACCTTTTCTACTACCCAGTTTTATTGCATTAGATCAAGCCTCAAACACTTGCATGTTTAGGATCTAATTAAATTGTGGGTTTGGGAAGTAGATTGAGGTAGTACCTATTACCTGTTTTACTTATGAAACCTTGGGAGTTACTTCTACGTTTGCTTATGCCATGCTATGCTAGTAGACGTGGATTGGGTGAGTGAATATCCATGACAGATGTGAGATTGTTAATAATGGTTTATCTAAGGTGGCAACCTAAACACACATCTGGTGGATTGAGGCACCTGATTTCTATCAGACTTGCTCAGATTTCTTCGGACCGCCACCCGTGCTCTAAGGGATCATAAGATTATTCAAACTGAAACTTCCGTGTGCAGCCACAAGCCAATTATGGGCTCATGGCGTAGTTGACTAAGTTGTGCGAACTCTTACGGGTAGGCTAGCTGATGTAGGGGATGTAGGTTGGTACGGTCTACCCACATGTAAGGTGCTAGCGCTTACGAAAGACTATGTCTCGGTCATCCGTTTCTCAAACACCATGTAGTCACGAGAACCAAGCGGAGGCGATCGAGTCTTGTGGGGAAAAGTGCGCAAACCTCTGCAGAGTGTATAAACTAATCATGATTAGCCGTGTCCCGGTTATGGACATTTTGAGTATCCGTAATTGAATATCATGTGAATCTCAACATGTTACTTCTAATAAATGTATTGGGTTTTGATGAGTACTTTTAATTGGGATTGAGGATGCTGTCAACCATTCTCAATGTTTAACAACCACCATGTTAGTTAAATAAAATTATTCCTTTGTTGTAGGGAAAAACTAGCTTTATGCAAAATGTAACCGTGAGAGCCTTACCACCAGCCATATATGCATGTAGTATAGGCTTATTCCTTCATTGCTCTTTATGTGTTACATTGCCAAGATATTCCATGTGCTGACCGTTTTGGGCTGCAACTTTCACGTTATGCACTTTTCGAATTTACAGTAAGGTGTTAGGTCGTGGTTCTATACTCAGTGATGCCGATGGAGTTGATGGACTCACCTATCTTCCAAGCCTTCCATTGTTATTATTAGATGGCCTTAAGCCATATTATTGTATTAAGTTCCCTTGTGGACAACGATGTAATAAGTGTGTGATTGCTACTCGCTATAAATCCTTCAAGCATCGTGTGGTGTCAAGATTATCGATCCGTGGATGACACTGAGCACAGAGACTTGATCCATTCGGGTCTGGTCGCTACAAGCTCGGTGTGGGCGGGGCATGTCCGTTTGGGGTCAGGATGCATCCTACGCGTTGGGCGGAGATACTTTCGTTCGTTCTGTCCGCCCCGGACGTCCGCCAAATTGCACCCCAAATGAACAGAAGCGGACGTCCGTTTGGGGTCGAAATGGGTCGAGCGGTAGAGTTGGCCTCACAGTGGGATGCACCGTGATAATCCTACTTCGTTCTTTTTTCAGACGGAAAGAACATTCACATGAGAGGAAGTCCTAAACGAGCCAAAAGAACATATTGGTCAAATTCCATCCGTGATCTTCAGCATGAGCCGTTAAGCAATATCTAAGGTACGTAAAAAAAAAGGAATGTACACACATTCATCTTTTATAGCATCTACAGCCACATGTTGCAAATCTGGGCCCTCAAATGTCTGTGGACGCGCCTGCGGACAGTAACCGAGCGGGCCTCGGAATTTACCATTTGTAATCACATACCCTATTTTCGAAACACCTAGTACATGCAGCACCATGCATGACGATCATCACGCCCGTCTTTGACCGGCTAGGCCATGAACACACCGAAAATTGCTTTCACACCCGTATTAGTCTGATCTCATCACGTGACGAGCAAGTCGACCGGCTTAAATAACCGGATCGTGCAGAAGCGATAAGCTTCTGACCTCATCGGATCCTTTGTAAAGAAGATAGACTGTTACTATAAATCTTCTATGTCGAAAAAAAATTGGTGAACAAAACAAAAAAATTACTGTCACTGTAGTAGGGGTACTGACGTACATGAACGAGACGAACTTGACACTTGACGAACAATCATCAATTAATGAAATACAGTCTTGTGACAAGTTATCTCGCTCATGCAACGACAACCTACACAACAACAGTGAAGCGGTTTGACGTCCACCTTGCCCTGCGATGTGGGACTACATTTGGTTGCACCGATGAGAGAGGACGGAGTTTCAATAGCTGCAGGTGGGACCACTATGGCCTGCAGCAGGGTCGACGGACACGCCGGGCGCCCCGATATCCGTCCCATATTTGGGCTCGATATAAGAGTGCTGGGGCATTTTGGGTTCATTGAGAATATTTTTATTTGAACCTAGTTGATTTGATCTGGTGCTAGGGTTTGAGCAATCCCTATTTCAACTTTTAAATAAATTTAGACATGATACAACAACCAAGCTAGTCCAAGTGCATAGCAAGGCTAGGGATGTGACAACTCAACAGCCCGGGCGTTTGAAACCCGTTTGAGGCGCTCAACTGGGTCAGATATTTGTGACCGGTCAATGACCGGGCCGGCCGCCCGGGCGTTTGATGTCGGTTTAGAGCGCATGCTCTTAGGATCTTAAAATTATTTTTGGTTTCATCGAAGGGTCACTTTGTCCGTCCAAGTTTATAAGACCCCTTGTATTTTGGATCAAACTTTGGTCATTAGTTTAACTAGCAAAATATAAGTTATACATACAAAATTCACATCACTGGAATCGTAGTTGAAAGAAGTTTCGACTGATGTTATTTTTAATACATAATAATTATATTTCATTAGTTAAATTCACTACTAATGTTTGACAAAAAAATGAAGAGGGCTAGTAAACCAGGAGGAAGAGAGTACTATTCATAGTGATTGTTTTGGTTTTTTTAGGTTGGATGCACTTTGCATAGTTGTCAGTTACTCAACAAACTTGGATTGTCTGCTGAAGAAATTACAATACAGAAGATAGGGATTGCCATTCTGGCACTTTGGCTGTTTTTTTAATTCGATCCCACTTTTAAAAAAGGGTTAATTTGATAAATACCACTCGACTTCTGGCGATTTCGAGAAACGCCACTGCAATTTTCAAACTTTGAAAAATGCCATTTCGAGTGACATTTTTCAAAGTCTATAGTGGCGTTTTTCAAAGTTTGCAAAATTTGCACTGGCATTTTTCAAAGTTTAAAAATTGCAATGGCATTTTTTGGAATCGCCAGAATTCGAGTGGCATTTTTCAAATCACACAATCACCCAAACTATCTATTCTCTCCCTTACTCTCCTTGATCACCCTTGCAGCAAGCTAGGGCCATGTCTCGCCTATTATGAGAAGATAGTCTTGCGCCTCAAGGATTCTTCCTTAGTGGGCCGATCCATTCACATGATTTTGGGAATGTTCTATGGACCGTACGGATCGGTTTTAGAACCTTCCGCGCAATTCTTGTTTCTATTTTCTGTGTGTTTTCTCTATCGTTTTTTTTGTTTTTTACTTTTCATTTGTCTTCCAATTTTATTTTGGTTTCTACTGTCTACTATTTTTATTTTGTTGCTTTATTATATTTAAAATAATGTTGAAATTTTTCGGAAACCAAGTTGAACATTTTACATGTAGAACAATTTTCAAATATATGTTGAACATTTTTTAAGTATAAGTTGAACATTTTAAGAAAATATGTTGAACATTTGTCAAATGGAAATTGATAATATTTTATATGCACGGTGAACCTTTCTAATACGCGGAGAACATTATTTAAACACATATTTAACATTATATAAAACAATTACAAATTACTTTTATAAATGTGCTGAACAATTTTTGAATGATATGTAAATTCTCTACAAATCACCCGGAACAATTTTTTACATTGCATGAACACTTTTTTAATTCATGATGAACTTTGTAGAAATATAAGTATTAATTTCGAAAATAGGTACATTAAAATATCTTTAAAATATAAACAAGAAAAATAAAAAATAAAGATAAACGATAAATGACGTATAGTCAAAAGCAAATGCATTGAGGTGACATCACCCTAGGTCTGGCCCAGTACGTTGGCGCTTGAGGGGCGAGTCAATCTTTGGTCTCACGTGAGGCGAGACCTAGACGTGGGGAGCTACTAATCAGGGCTTCACAGATGTCACTTTTTTTTGGGCCCTGAGAGCACTCCAAGTGGTGCGCCCAGTCACTGCCTTGCGTCACACGCTAGGTGAATCATTGGGATTTTTTTTTTGCACGTGTTTTTCAATTTTATTTGGGTGTGTTCTCATGAGAACCATAACTGTGCTTTCTGAAAAGGGAAAAAATTGTGCTTCCAAAAAAGTGAAAAAACACAACTGCGCTTTCGGGGAAGCCTTATTTTGAATTTTCATTTTTTCTTCCTATTTTTCCTAATTCCTGGTTTCCGTGAAATCAAAAAGGTTGGCGCAACCTAATAACAGGGATCTAGTATTGAAGGCCTCGACGCGATAAATTCAACGGTGAAAACAATTCATGATTTGGACACACAGTTCAAGAGATAAATGAATTTGAAGAATTAAATCTATGAAAAAATAGAAAAACTTCTAGGTTATGACAAAATGACGCACATAAAATATTAATCATGCATTTGAAAAATGCTAAACGTGCATAGGAAAATGTTAACCATGTCCACGGAAATAGCGACATCTAAAAAATGTGACACATTTTAAATAATGTACATGACATTTACTAAATGTTTAGACAATGTAAACAAATGTTTGCGTGATTCAGAAAAGTGACATACATTAAAAAAGTGCATGTTACATTTTAGAAAATGTTCACAAGTTTAAAAATAGGTTTGTGACACTTTCAAATATAGTGTATGCAATGTAAGGAAAATGATTGCATGATGTAAAAAACTTTCTGTACCATTGAAAAAATGTACGTGGAAATTTAAAGAAAATTTTCGGTCATTCATAAAGAAGTTTATGACACTTCAAAATATAGTTATACTATGTTAAGAAATGTTCCTATTGGTTAAAAATGTGTATACCGTTAAAAATGTACATGACATGTTAAAGAGATATTCACATGTGTTCAAAAATGACCGTGAAATGTTTAAACAACGTAAACTCATGTAGTTTAAAAATGTTTATTGCCAATAAGAAATGTACAACATGTATTTGAAAATTGTTGCCGTGTAGTCAAAAAAGTGTTCTTAGTATCTATTTAAAAATATACAACAAGTATTTGAACAATGTCCAAAGTGTACTAAAAAGAATATTTCACATGCGCTGAAAATGTATATTGTGTACTAAGGAAAAGTAGTCATGTGTTAAAAAAAGAAAACTGATTAAAACTGACAAAGAAAAGAAAATGCAAAAATAAAACAATGCGGAGAAAAGAAAGAAAGAAACAAACAAACAGAAGTATAAAGAAGAAAGAAAAAACAAAGAAAACCAGTGAAAAAACAAACTATAACCAAGGAAACAATGTAAACCAGTGAAAACGAAAGAAAAAACGAATTAAAATATACAAGAAAAAAACAAAGAAAAACCGGCGCAGAACCTACCGCTAAAGACGTTCAGCGCGAGCGACTGTGCTAATGGGCTAGTCCGATTCGCTTGCCCGTACATGATTTTTAATAGACATCAGTACGTGCTAAACATGAGAGCAACTAAACAAGGAGTTACTCTTTCGGGAGCCTCCACAAAGTTCACTTTGGGAGCGCGCCTCCGCCACATGTCGTTTTTTGGGCACTCTCTCGGGTTTTTTTTCTTTTCCTACGCGATTTACGCTTTTAGTTTTAAAAAATCGGTTTTCTCCCGGGTTTTATTAGGATTTAGAGCAAAAGAAAATTTCAAATTTTTTTGCATGAAAAAATGTGTTTTTTCTTCCACGAGAGGCTAGGATTTACTTCTAGTGGAGACAAGGAGTTGCTTCCGCGAGATGCCTCTCGGAAAGGAAAAACACATGTTTTTTCCGTTCCGTGAGAGGCATGATTATGCCTCTCGGAAAGGAAAAAAAACACATTTTTTCATTCCACCAGAAGCATGGATTTACTTCTCGTGGAGGCACGAATATGCTTCCGTAAGAGGCACGGTTGTGCCTCTCGAAAAGGGAAAAAATAGGTTCTCTTTTTCGTTTCGCTAGAGGCAACGATTTACTTCTTGTACATGCACGGATTTGCTTCCGTGAGAGACACGGTCGTTTCTTTAAAAAAAGTATTTTTTTCGTTTCGCGAGAGGCACGGATTTACTTCTCGTGGAGCACGGATTTGTTTTCAAAAGGGTTACAGATGCGCTCCTCGAGGAAGGGAAAAATATGTTTATTTTTCATTTCGCGAGATGCATTGGCTTACTTCTCGTGGAGGTACGAATTTGCTTCCGCGAGAGGCACGAAAAAATTGTCTTTTTCTTTCTTCCACGAGAGGCACGGATTTACTTCTTGTGGAGACACAGATTTTCTTCCGTGCCTCCAGAAAAGAGAAAAAAAAGTGCTCCCGGTTCATTTTCTTGTAAAAAAAATGTTCTTCGAAACCTATCAACATGATATCTAGTTTTAAAGATCTTAAGCGAGAAATCTAATGGTGAAAACGGTTCAAGATTTGGATGCACGGTTTAAGAGATAAAATATTTTGAATAAACAAATCTAGAAAAAAGGGAAAACTTCCGTGTTGCCACAGGTGGCGCACATGCTGTTGGGGAACACAGTATTTTGAAAAAAAATTACCTACGATCACGCAAGATCTATCTAGGAGATGCATAGCAACGAGACGGGAGAGTGTGTACACGTACCCTCGTAGATCGAAAGCGGAAGCGTTTAGTGACGCGGTTGATGTGGTCGAACGACTTCGCGATCCAACCGATCCAAGCACCGAACATACGGCACCTCCGCGTTCAGCACACGTTCAACTCAATGACGTCCCTCGAGATCTTGATCCAGTTGAGGCCGAGGGAGAGTTCTGTCAGCACGATAGCGTGGTGACGGTGATGATGAAGTTACCGGCGCAGGGCTTCGCCTAAGCACTACGACGATATAACCGTGATGTGTAACTGTATAGGGGGGCACCGCACACGGCTAAGAGATTGTCTATTGTTCTATTGGGATGCCCCCTAGCCACGTATGTAAAGGAGGGAGGGAGAGAGGAGGCCGGCCAGGTAGGGCGCGCCAAGGGGGGAGTCCTACTTGGACTCCTAGTCCAAGTAGGATTCGCGCCCCCCTTTTCCTTTCTTCCACCGGAGGGAAAGGGAAGGGAGAGAGAGGGAGAAGGAAAGAGGGGGGTCGGCCCCCTCCCCTAGTCCAATTCGGTTTGGGAAAGGGGGGGAGGGCGCCCCTCTCACGTGGCCTCTCTCCTCTCCTCCAATAAGGCAAAATAGGCCCAATACTTCTACCGGGGGGTTCCGGTAACCTCCCGGTATGCCAGAAAAATGCCCGAACCATTCGGAACCATTCCAATGTCCAAATGCAACCTTCCAATATATGAATCTTTATGTCTCGACCATTTCGAGACTCCTCGTCATGTCCGTGATCTTATCCGGGACTCTGAACAAACTTTGGTACATCAAATCACATAACTCATAATACAAATCGTCATCGAACATTATGTGTGCGGACCCTACGGGTTCGAGAACTATGTAGACATGACCGGGACACATCTCCGGTCAATAACCAACAGTGGAACCTAGATGCTCATATTGGTTCCTACATATTCTACGAAGACCTTTATCGGTCAAACCGCATAACAACATACGTTGTTCTCTTTGTCATCGGTATGTTACTTGCCCGATTCGATCGTCGGTATCATCATACCTAGTTCAATCTCGTTACCGGCAAGTCTCTTTACTCGTTCCATAATGCATGATTCCGCAACTAACTCATTAGTCACTTTGCTTGCGAGGCTTATCATGACTAAGTGGGGGCGCGCCCAGTGGGGGGAGTCCCACTAGGACTCCTAGTCCTAGTCGGCTCCCCCTTCCTTCCAACAGAGAGGGGGAAAGGGGAAAGAGGGGGAGAGGGAGAAGGAAAAGGGGGGCCGTGCCCCCCACCCCTTGTCCAATTCGGATTGGCTTGGGGGCGCCACCTCCGGTGGCCTGCCTCCTCCTCTCCACTATGGCCCACGAGGCCCATTAACTTTCCCGGGGGGTTCCGGTAACCTCCCGGTACCCCGAAAAATCCCCGAACCTCATCGGAATCATTCCGGTGTCCAAATGCAACCTTCCTATATATGAATCTTTACCTCTCGACCATTTCGAGACTCCTCGTCATGTCCGTGATCTCATCCGGGACTCAGAACAAACTTCGGTCACCAAAACACATAACTCATAATACAAATCGTCATCGAACGTTAAGCGTGCGGACCTTGAGGGTTGGAGAACTATGTAGACATGACCGAGACACATCTCCGGTCAATAACCAACAGCGGAACCTGGATGCTCATATTGGTTCCTACATATTCTACGAAGATCTTTATCGGTCAAACCGCATAACAACATGCGTTGTTCCCTTTGTCATCGGTATGTTAGTTGCCCGAGATTCGATCGTCGGTATCATCATACCTAGTTCAATCTCGTTACCGGCAAGTCTCTTTACTCGTTCCGTAATGCATCATCCCGTAACCAGCTCATTAGTTACATTGCTTGCAAGGCTTATAGTGACGTGCATTACCGAGAGGGCCCAGAGATACCTCTCCGATACTCGGAGTGACAAATCCTAATCTCGATCTATGCCAACCCAACAAACACCTTCGGAGACACCTGTATGAGCATCTTTATAATCACCCAGTTACGTTGTGACATTTGATAGAACACAAGGTGTTCCTCCGGTATTCGGGAGTTGCATAATCTCATAGTCAGAGGAATATGTATAAGTCATGAAGAAAGAAATAGCAATGGAACTATAACGATCATTATGCTAAGCTAACGGATGGGTCTTGTCCATCACATCATTCTCTAATGATGTGAACCCGTTCATCAAATGACAACACATGTCTATGGTCAGGAAACATAACCATCTTTGATTAACGAGCTAGTCAAGTAGAGACATACTAGGGACACTCTGTTTTGTCTATGTATTCACACATGTACTAAGTTTCCGGTTAATACAATTCTAGCATGAATAATAAACTTTTATCATGATATAAGGAACTATAAACAACAACTTTATTATTGCCTCTAGGGCATATTTCCTTCAGTCTCCCACTTGCACTAGAGTCAATAATCTAGATTACATAGTAATTATTCTAACACCCATGGAGTCTTGGTGTTGATCATGTTTTGCTTGTGGAAGAGGCTTAGTCAAGGGTCTGCAACATTCAGATCAGTATGTATCTTGCAAATCTCTATGTCTCCCTCCTTGACTTGGTCGCGGATGGAATTGAAGCGTCTCTAGATGTGTTTGGTTCTCTTGTGAAATCTGGATTCCTTCTCCAAGGCAATTGCTCCAGTATTGTCACAAAATATTTTCATTGGACCCGATGCACTAGGTATTACACCTAGATCGGATATGAACTCCTTCATCCATACTCCTTCATTCTTTGCTTCCGAAGCAGCTATGTACTCCGCTTCACACGTAGATCCCGCCACGACGCTCTGCTTGGAACTGCACCAACTGACAGCTCCACCATTCAATATAAATACGTACCCGGTTAGTGACTTAGAGTCATCCGGATCAGTGTCAAAGCTTGCATCGACGTAACCATTTACGACAAGCTCTTTGTCACCTCCATAAACGAGAAACATATTATTAGTCCTTTTCAGGTATTTCAGGATGTTCTTGACCGCTGTCCAGTGATCCACTCCTGGATTACTTTGGTACCTCCCTGCTAAACATATAGCAAGGCACACATCAGGTCTGGTACACAGCATTGCACACATGATAGAACCTATGGTTGAGGCATAGGGAATGCCTTTCATTTTCTCTCTATCTTCTGCAGTGGTCGGGCATTGAGTCTCACTCAACTTCACACCTTGTAACACAGGAAAGAACCCTTTCTTTGACTGATTCATTTTGAACTTCTTCAAAATTTTATCAAGGTATGTGATTTGTGAAAGTTCAATTAAGCGTCTTGATCTATCTCTATAGATCTTGATGCCCAATATATAAGCAGCTTCACCGAGGTCTTTCATTGAAAAAATTCTTATTCAAGTATTCTTTTATGCTATTCGGAAATTCTGTATCATTTCCAATCAACAATATGTCATCCACATATAATATTAGAAATGCTATAGAGCTCCCACTCACTTTCTTGTAAATACAGGCTTCTCCAAAAGTCTGTATAAAACCATATGTTTTGATCACACTATCAAAATGTATATTCCAACTCCGAGAGGCTTGCACCAGTCCATAAATGGATCACTGGAGCTTGCACAATTTGTTAGCACCTTTTGGATCGACAAAACCTTCTGGTTGCATCATATACAACTATTCTTTAAGATATCCATTGAGGAATGTAGTTTTGACATCCATTTGCCAAATTTCATAATCATAAAATGCGGCAATTGCTAACATGATTCAGACAGACTTAAGCATCGCTGCGGCTGAGAAGGTTTCATCGTAGTCAACTCCTTGAACTTGTCGAAAACCTTTCGAAACAAGTCGAGCTTTGTAGACAGTAACATTACCGTCAGCGTCAGTCTTCTTCTTGAAAATCCATTTATTCTCTATGGCTTACCGATCATCGGGCAAATCAACCAAAGTCCACACTTTGTTCTCATACATGGATCCCATCTCAGATTTCATGGCCTCAAGCCATTTCACGGAATCTGGGCTCATCATTGCTTCCTCATAGTTCGTAGGTTCGTCATGATCAAGTAACATGACCTCCAGAACAGGCTTACCGTACCACTCTAGTGCAGATCTTATTCTGGTTGACCCACGAGGTTCGGTAGTAACTTGATCTGAAGTTTCATGATCATCATCATTAGCTTCCTCACTAATTGGTGTAGGAATCAATAGAACTGATTTCTGTGATGAACTACTTTCCAATAAGGGAGCAGGTACAATTACCTCATCAAGTTCTACTTTCCTCCCACTCACCTCTTTCTAGAGAAACTCCTTCTCTAGAAAGGATCCATTCTTAGCAACGAATATCTTGCCTTCGGATATGTGATAGAATGTGTACCCAACAGTTTCCTTTGGGTATCCTATGAAGACACATTTCTCCGATTTGGGTTCGAGCTTATCAGGTTGAAGCTTTTTCACATAAGCATCGCAGCCCCAAATTTTAAGAAACGACAACTTGGGTTTCTTGCCAAACCACAGTTCATATGCTGTCGTCTCAACGGATTTAGATGGTGCCCTATTTAACGTGAATGCAGCCGTCTCTAAAGCATAACCCCAAAATGATAGCAGTAAATCAGTAAGAGACATCATAGATCACACCATATGTAATAAAGTACGATTACGACGTTCGGACACACCATTACGCTGTGGTGTTCCACGTGGCGTAAGTTGTGAAACTATTTCACATTATTTCAAATGAAGACCAAACTCGTAACTCAAATATTCACCTCCACGATCAGATCGTAGAAACTTTATTTTCTTGTTACGATAATTTTCCACTTGACTCTGAAATTCTTTGAACTTTTCAAATGTTTCAGACTTATATTGCATCAAGTAGATATACCCATATCTGCTCAAATCATCTGTGAAGGTTAGAAAATAATGATAGCCGCCGCGAGCCTAAACACTCATCGGAATGCATACATCAGTATGTATTATTTCCATGGTTCCGGAGAACGGAGTCTTAGTCGTTATTGCCCATGAGGCATGGTTCGCAAGCATCAAGTGATTCATAATCAAGTGATTTCAAAAGCCCATCAGCATGGAGTTTCTTCATGCGCTTTTGTAAGTGCATCTAGTGCCACCCCTAGTTGGTTTTGGAGTATTGACGACAAACCTGGTTGAGGGACTAATGTGTTTGTGAGAATTGCAGGATAACACAGGTAGTAGTCCCTCCTTGATTCGGTTTACCTACCGAAGATGACCCCTAAAAATGTGTGAAGACATTAAAGACAATGGTGGTCTGTGAAGAATTCACATTGAAGACTATGACACGAGAAGACATTGAGTGAAGACTATGGAGCGCGAAGACTTAGTTGTTTCGTTGTTTCCTTTTCTTCTTTGTTGAGTCATAGGAACCACCGCCTTTGTTAAGTGGGGTCCAAGTGAACAAAGTCGAGTGATCAAGTGATGCTCAAACTAAATCCTATGTCTTCGACGAAGACAATGAGAGCAAATCTTATCCACAGTCGGATAAGTCAGCTTTACTTGTAGCCCAAGTCAAGCTGCGGCGTGTTTGAAATCGACCGCTATGACACGAGTCGGTTCCTTAGTGACCCAGGGTCATTTTGGACAAATCCGGTCGGGTTGCCTAGTGGCTATAAATAGCCCACCCTCTACACCATAAATAGGTGGCTGCTCAGAGTTAGTACACGGCTTTTGTCATTTGAGAGCAACCCACCGCTGAAGCTTTTGAGAGAGAATCCTTGAAAAAACAAAGCCCAAACCACCCAGAGCCCAAAGAGTGTTTGGCATCACTGAAGTCTTTACGTCGCGTGATCTCAAGACTTGTTACACTTGAGGACTGTGAATCCTCCAGCCGGTTAGGCGTCGCGTTCTGAGCATCCAAGAATCATTGTGGATTGCCGGTGAATGAATTCTGTGAACGTTCGGAAGTCTACCTTGAAGACTTACCAGAGTAATTGGGCGAGGACTGTGTGTCCTTAGCTCAAGGGGAATAAGGTGAAGACGCGGTCTTCTGAGTTGAATCTCAGCCTCCCTAACCAGACATACAGTTGTCACAACAACTGGAACTGGTCCAACAAATCTTGTGTCCTTCTGAAGCCACTGGTTCTATCTCTTACTCCTCTGTACTTATAGTTTGTCTTCGTGAAGTCATTGCCTGCTTGTATTATCTGTTTGACTTCACTGTGTGACTATCTGTTCTGATTGGCTTCATACTATCTTCCATCCTGATCTTTACTATCTAGCTGCTATCAGTCTTCATGCTTTCACTTCATTGAATACTTGACTATGGCTTGTCTAGTGTAGTCTACCTTCCGCTGCATTAGAATAGTGTTGTTTATATTGTCTGTCTTCGAAACTCCCATGTTTTGAAGACTTTCATAAAAATCGCCTATTCACCCCCCTCTAGTCGATAACTAGTCCTTTCAATTGGTATCAGAGCAAGGTGATCCCTTGTTCTGTGTGATTCGGTTTAACCACCTGGAGTTTAGCTATGTCGACTGCAGGGATAATCAAAGTCTCCGCTGCGTGCCCCATCTTCGATGGCACTGAATATCCCTATGTTGGGGAACGTAGTAATTTCAAAAAAATTCCTACGCACACGCAAGACCATGGTGATGGCATAGCAACGAGAGGGGAGAGTGTGTCCACGCACCTCGTGAGACCGAAAGCGGAAGCGCTTTAACAACGCGGTTGATGTAGTCGTATTCTTCACGATCCGACCGATCCAAGCACCGAACGTCGGCACCTCCGAGTTCTCGCGCACACGCTCAGCTCGATGACGATCCCGGACTCGATCCAGCAAAGTGTCGGGATGAGTTCCACAAGACGACGGCGTGGTGACGATGATGATGCTCCACCGACGCAGGGCTTCGCCTAAGCTCATGACGATATGACTTCTCCGCGCGAGGCTTCGCCTAAGCTCATGACGATATGACCAAGTGGAATATGGTGGAGGGGGCACCGCACACGGCTAAGGAACGATCCGTAGATCAACTTGTGTCTCATGGGGTGCCCCCGCCTCGTATATAAAGGAGCCAAGGGGGTGCGGCCAGCCCTAGGGGAGGCGCTGCTGAGGAGTCCTACTCCCACCGAGTAGGACTCCCCCTCTCTAGTTGGATTAGGATTGGAGGAGGGAAGAGGGAAGGCGCCGCCCTCTCCTGTCCTATTCGGACTAGAGGGGAGGGGGCGCGCCTGCCTGGCCGCCCTTCCTCTTCTCTCTTATGGCCCATCAAGGCCCATAGACCTCCCGGGGTTCCGTAACCCCCTGTTCCAGAACTTCCTGTTTTCATCCTAACCTTTCAAGTCCAAACATAGGCTTCCAATATATCAATCTTTATGTCTCGACCATTTCGAGACTCCTCGTCATGTCCGTGATCACATCCGGACTCAACAACCTTCGTACATCAATACTTATAAACTCATAATGAACTGTCATCGAAACGTTAAGCGTGCGGACCCTACGGGTTCGAGAACTATGTAGACATGACCTAGAACTATTCTCGGTCAATAACCAATAGCAGGACCTGGATGCCCATATTGGCTCCTACATATTCTACGAAGATCTTTATCGGTCAAACCGCATAACAACATACGTTGTTCCCTTTGTCATCGGTATGTTACTTGCCCGAGATTCGATCGTCGGTATCCAATACCTAGTTCAATCTCGTTACTGGCAAGTCTCTTTACTCGTTCCGTAATACATCATCTCACAGCTAACTCATTAGTTGTAATGCTTGCAAGGCTTAGTGATGTGCATTACCGAGAGGGCCCAGAGATACCTCTCCGATAATCGGAGTGACAAATCCTAATCTCGAAATACGCCAACCCAACATCGCCTTTGGAGACACTGTAGTACTCCTTTATAATCACCCGATTCGTTGTGACGCTTGGTAGTACCAAAGTGTTCCTCCGTAAACGGAGTTGCATAATCTCATAGTTACAGGAACATGTATAAGTCATGAAGAAAGCAATAGCAACATACTAAACGATCAAGTGCTAGGCTAACGGAATGGGTCATGTCAATCAGATCATTCTCCTAATGATGTGACCCGTTAATCAAATGACAACTCATGTCTATGGTTAGGAAACATAACCATCTTCGATCAACGAGCTAGTCAAGTAGAGGCATACTAGTGACACTCTTGTCTATGTATTCACACATGTATTATGTTTCCGGTTAATACAATTCTAGCATGAATAATAAACATTTATCATGATATAAGGAAATAAATAATAACTTTATTATTGCCTCTAGGGTATATTTCCTTCAGCTCCCACTTGCACTAGAGTCAATAATCTAGTTCACATCGCCATGTGATTTAACATCAATAGTTCACATCTATATGTGGTTAACACCCATAGTTCACATCGACATGTGACCAACACCCAAAGGGTTTACTAGAGTCGAGAATCTAGTTCACATCGCCATGTGATTAACACCCAAAGAGTACTAAGGTGTGATCATGTTTTGCTTGTGAGATAATTTTAGTCAACGGGTCTGTCACATTCAGAGCCGTAAGTATTTTGCAAATTTCTATGTCTACAATGCTCGCACGGAGCTACTCTAGCTAATTGCTCCCACTTTCAATATGTATCCAGATTGAGACTCGAGTCATCTAGATTAGTGTTAAAACTTGCATCGACGTAACCCTTTACGACCTAACCTTTTTCACTTCCATAATCGAGAAACATATCCTTATTCTACCAAGGATAATTTTGACCGCTGTCCATTGATCTACTCCTAGATCACTATTGCACTCCTTGCCAAGCTTAGTGGTAGGGTATGCAATAGATCCGTACACAAACATGACATACTTTATAGAACCTATGGCTGATGCATAGGGAATGACTTTCATTCTCTTTCTATCTTCTGCCGTGGTCGGGTTTTGAGTCTTACTCAATCTCACACCTTGTAACACGTGCAAGAACTCTTTCTTTGACTGCTTCCATTTTGAACTACTTCAAAATCTTGTCAAGGTATGTATTCATTGAAAAACTTATCAAGCGCCTTGATCTATCTCTATAGATCTTGATGCTCAATATGTAAGCAGCTTCACCGAGGTCTTTCTTTGAAAAACTCCTTTCAAATACTCCTTTATGCTTTGCGAATAATTCTACATTATTTCCGATCAACAATATGTCATTCACATATACTTATCGTAAATGCTTGTAGTGCTCCCACTCACTTTCTTGTAAATACAAAGCTTCTCCAAAAGTCTCAGAAAAACCATATGCTTTGATCACACTATCAAAGCGCTTATTCCAACTCCAAGATGCTTGCACCAATCCATAGATGGATCGCTGAAGCTTGCACATTTTGTTAGCTCCTTTAGGATTGACAAAACCTTCGGTTGCATCCTATACAACTCTTCTTTAATAAATTCATTAAAGAATGTAGTTTTGACATCCATTTGCCAGATTTCATAAAATGTGGCAATTGCTAACATGATTCGGACAGACTTAAGCATCGCTACAGCTTGAGAAAATCTCATTGTAGTCAACACCTTGAACTTGTCGAAAACCTTTTGTGACAAGTCGAGCTTTGTAGATAGTAACACCACTATCGATGTCCGCTTTCCTCTTGAAGATCCATTTATCTACATGGCTTGCTGATCATGGAGCAAGTCAATCAAAGTCCATACTTTGTTCTCATACATGGATCCTATCTCAGATTTTATGGCCTCAAGCCATTTCACGGAATCTGGGCTCATCATCGCTTCCTCATAGTTCGTAGGTTCATCATGGTCTAGTAACATGACTTCCGAACATGATTACCGTACCACTCAGTGCGGATCTTACTCGGAAGACCTCACGAGGTTTGGTAGCAACTTGATCTGAAGTTTCATGATCATCATCATTAACTTCCTTACTAATTGGTGTAGGAATCACCGAACTGATTTACGTGATGAACTACTTTCCAATAAGGGAGAAGGTACAATTACCTCATCAAGTTTCTACTTTCCTCCCACTCACTTCTTTCGAGAGAAACTCCTTCTCTAGAAAGGATCCATTTTAGCAACGAATGTTTTGCCTTTAGATCTGTGATAGAAGGTGTACCCAACAGTTTCTTTTGGGTATTCTATGAAGACGCATTCTCCGATTTGGGTTCGAGCTTATCGGTGAAAACTTTTTCACATAAGCATCACAACTCCAAACTTTAAGAAACGACAGCTTTAGGTTTATTGCTAAACCATAGTTCATACGGTGTCATCTCAACGGATTTAGATGGTGCCCTATTAAACGTGAATGCAGCTGTCTCTAATGCATAACCCAAAACGATAGTGGTAAATCGGTAAGATACATCATAGATTGCACCATATCCAATAAAGTGCGATTACTGACGTTCGGACACACCATTATGTTGTGGTGTTCCATGTGGCGTGAGCTGTGAAACTATTCCACTTTGTTTTAATTGAAGACCAAACTCAGAACTCAAAAATTCATCTCCACGATCAGATCGCAGAAACTTTATTTTCTTGTTACGATGATTTTCCACTTCACTCTGAAATTCTTTGAACCTTTCAACTATTTCAGACTTATGTTTCATCAAGTAGATATACCCATATCTGCTCAAATCATCTTGTGAAGGTCGAAAATAACGATACTTGCCACGAGCATCAACACTCATTGGATCGCATACATCGGTATGTATTATTTCCAATAAGTCAAGAGTTTGTTCCATTGTTCCGAGAACGGAGTTTTAGTCATCTTGCCCAAACGGCACGGTTCGCAAGTACCAAGTGATTCATAATCAAGTGATTCCAAAAGTCCATCAAGATGGAGTTTCTTCATGCGTTTTACACCGATATGACCCAAACGGCAAGGCCACAAATAAGTTGCACTATCATTATTAACTTTGCATCTTTTGGCATCAATATTATGAATATGTGTATTACTACGATCGAGATCCAACAAACTATTTTTATTGGGTGTATGACCATTGAAGGTTTTATTCATTTAAATGTAACAACAATTATTCTTTGACTTTAAATGAATAACCGTTCGAAAACTATTTTCATTGGGTGTATGACTATCGAAGGTTTTATTCATTTAAACAGAACAACAATTATTCTTTGACTTTAAATGAATAACCGTTTTGCAATAAACATGATCAAATCATATTCATGCTCAACGCAAACACCAAATAACATTTATTTAGGTTTAACACTAATCCCGAAAGTATAGGGAGTGTGCGATGATGATCATATCAATCTTGGAACTACTTCCAACACTCATCGTCACTTCCCTTCAACTAGTCTCTGCTTATTCTGTAACTCCTATTTCGAGTTACTAATCTTAGCAACCTAACAGTATCAAATACTCGGGGCTACTATAAACACTAGTAAGGCACACATCAATAACTGTATATCAAATATAACCTTGTTCACTTTGCCATCCTTCTTATCCACCAAATATTCAGGGGTAGTTCCGCTTCGGTGACCAGTTCCATTGCAGCAAAAGTACTCGGTCTCGTGCTTAGGTCTAGACTTGGGCTTCTTCACTCGAGCAGCAACTTGCTTGCCGCTCCTTTTGAAGTTCCCTTCTTCCTTTGCCATTTTCCTTGAGACTAATGGTCTTGTCAACCATCAACACTTGATGTTTTTCTTGATTTCTACCTTCGTCGATTTTAGCATCGCGAAGAGCTCGAGAATCTTTTTCGTCATCCCTTGCATATTATAGTTCATCACGAAGTTCTAGTAACTTAGTGATGGTGACTAGAGAATTCTGTCAATCACTATCTTATCTGGAAGATTAACTCCCACTTGATTCAAGCGATTGAAGTACCTGCATAATCTGAGCACATGCTCACTAGTTGAGCGATTCTCCTCCATCTTTTAGCTATAGAACTTGTTAGAGACTTCATATCTCTCAACTCGGTATTTGCTGAAATATTAACTTCAACTCCTGGAACATCTCATATGGTCCATGACGCTCAAAACGTCTTTGAAGTCCCGATTCTAAGCCGCTTAAGCATGGTGCACTAAACTATCAAGTAGTCATCATATTGAGCTAGCCAAACGCTCATAACGCCCAGCATCTGCTCCTGCAATCAGTCTGTCACCTAGCGGTGCATCAAGAACATAATTCTTTCAGGCAGCAATGAGGATAAATCTCAGATCACGGATCCAATCCGCAACATTGCTACTAACATTTTTCAATACAATTTTCTCTAGGAACACATATAAAAACATAGGGAAGCAACAACGCGAGCTATTGATCTACAACATAATTTGCAAAATACTACCAGGACTAAGTTCATGATAAATTTAAGTTTTAATTAATCATATTAAAACCTCCCACTTAGATGACATCTCTCTAGTCATCTAAGTGATTACGTGATCCAAATCAACTAAACCATGTCCGATCATCACGTGAGATGGAGTAGTTTCAATGGTGAACATCACTATGTTGATCATATCTACTATATGATTCACGCCGACCTTTCGGTCTCCGTGTTCGAGGCCATATCTGTTATATGCTAGGCTCATCAAGTTTAACTTTGAGTATTCGCGTGCGCAACTGGTTTGCACCGTTGTATTTGAACGTAGAGCCTATCACACCCGATCATCACGTGGTGTCTCAAAGACGAAGAACTTTCGCAACGGTGCATACTCGGGAGAACACTTCTTGATAATTTTAGTGAGAGATCATCTTATAATGCTACCGTCAATCAAAGCAAGATAAGATGCATAAAGGATAAACATCACATGCAATCAATATAAGTGATATGATATGGTCATCATCATCTTGTGCTTGTGATCTCCATCGCCAAGCACCGCCATGATCACCATCGCCACCGGCGCGACACCTTGATCTCCATCGTAGCATCATTGTCGCCTCGCCAACTATTGCTTCTACGACTATCGCTATCGCTTAGTGATAAAGTAAAGCAATTACATGGCTTTGCATTTCATACAATAAAGCGACAACCATATGGCTCTCGCCGATTGCGATAACTCGGTTACAAAACATGATCATCTCATACAATAAAATATAGCATCACGCCTTGACCACATCACATCACAACATGCCCTGCAAAAACAAGTTAGATGTCCTCTACTTTGTTGTTGCAAGTTTTACGTGGCTGCTATGGGCTGAGCAAGAACCGTTCTTACCTCGCATCAAAACCACAACGATAGTTTGTCAAGTTGGTGCTGTTTTAACCTTCGCAAGGACCGGGCGTAGCCACACTCGTTCAACTAAAGTGAGAGAGACAAACACCGCGGTCACCTTTAAGCAACTAGTGCTCGCAGCGGTGAAACCAGTCTCGCGTAAGCGTCTGGCGTAATGTCGGTCCGGGCGCTTCATCTCACAATACCGCCCGAACCAAAGTATGACATGCTGGTAAGCAGATGACTTATATCGCCCACAACTCACTTGTGTTCTACTCGTGCATATGACATCAACGCATAAAACCAGGCTCGGATGCCATCGTTGGGGAACGAGTAATTTCAAAAATTTCCTACGCACACGCAAGACCATGGTGATGGCATAGCAACGAGAGGGAGAGGTCCGTCCACGCACTCGTGAGACCGAAAGCGAAGCGCTTTAACAACGCGGTTGATGTAGTCGTATTTCTTCACGATCCGACCGATCCAAGCACCGAACGTCACGGCACCTCCGAGTTCTGCACACGCTCAGCTCGATGACGATCCCGGACTCCGATCCAGCAAAGTGTCGGGATGAGTTCCACAAGACGACGGCGTGGTGACGATGATGATGCTCCACCGACGCAGGGCTTCGCCTAAGCTCCGCGACGATATGACTTCTCCGGCGCAGGGCTTCGCTTAAGCTCCGCGACGATATGACCGAAGTGGAATATGGTGGAAGGGGGCACCGCACACGGCTAAGGAACGATCCGTAGATCAACTTGTGTCTCATGGGTGCCCCGCCTCGTATATAAAGGAGCCAAGGGGTGCGGCCAGCCCTAGGGGAGGCGCTGCTGGAGGAGTCCTACTCCCACCGGAGTAGGACTCCCCCTCTCCTAGTTGGATTAGGATTGGAGGAGGGGGAAGAGGGAAGGGGGCGCCGCCCCCCCTCTCCTTGTCCTATTCGGACTAGAGGGGGGGGGCGCCTGCCTGGCCGCCCTTCCTCTTCTCTCTTATGGCCCATCAAGGCCCATAGACCTCCCGGGGTTCCGTAACCCCCCTGTTCCGTAACTTCTGCTTTCATCCGAACCTTTCCAAGTCCAAACATAGGCTTCCAATATATCAATCTTTATGTCTCGACCATTTCGAGACTCCTCGTCATGTCCGTGATCACATCCGGACTCGAACAACCTTCGTACATCAATACTTATAAACTCATAATGAACTGTCATCGAAACGTTAAGCGTGCGGACCCTACGGGTTCGAGAACTATGTAGACATGACCTAGAACTATTCTCGGTCAATAACCAATAGCGGACCTGGATGCTCATATTGGCTCCTACATATTCTACGAAGATCTTTATCGGTCAAACCGCATAACAACATACGTTGTTCCCTTTGTCATCGGTATGTTACTTGCCCGAGATTCGATCGTCGGTATCCAATACCTAGTTCAATCTCACATCGGCAAGTCTCTTTACTCGTTCCGTAATACATCATCTCACAGCTAACTCATTAGTTGTAATGCTTGCAAGGCTTAGTGATGTGCATTACCGAGAGGGCCCAGAGATACCTCTCCGACAATCGGAGTGACAAATCCTAATCTCAAATACGCCAACCCAACATCTGCCTTTGGAGACACCTGTAGTACTCCTTTATAATCACCCAGTTATGTTGTGACGTTTGGTAGTACCCAAAGTGTTCCTCCGTAAACGGAGTTGCATAATCTCATAGTTACAGGAACATGTATAAGTCATGAAGAAAGCAATAGCAACATACTAAACGATCAAGTGCTAGGCTAACGGAATGGGTCATGTCAATCGATCATTCTCCTAATGATGTGACCCGTTAATCAAATGACAACTCATGTCTATGGTTAGGAAACATAACCATCTTCGATCAACGAGCTAGTCAAGTAGAGGCATACTAGTGACACTGCTTGTCTATGTATTCACACATGTATTATGTTTCCGGTTAATACAATTCTAGCATGAATAATAAACATTTATCATGATATAAGGAAATAAATAATAACTTTATTATTGCCTCTAGGGTATATTTCCTTCACCCTACTGGAAGAATAGGATGCGCATGCATCTTGAAGCCATTGATGTCGATCTATGGTATGTCGTCTAAAACGGCGTTCCCAAGACTGGTGAAGGTGTCACCTCTGCTAATGTCAAGAAGTTCATTCAACTGGACTCTACTGCCAAGAACATCATCTGTGTTCACCTTACCAAAGGACAGTATGGCCGTGTGAGTGCTCTGGAAACGTCGAAGCTAGTCTGGGACTGGCTATCCAAGGTCAATGAAGGCGTCTCAACCCAGCGAGATCAACGTATCAGTACTCTTCGCAACCGCTTCAAGAGACACGACAACGAGAATGTCCAGCTCACATTTGATCGGCTCACTGATATAAAAAATGAGCTCCAAGCACTCGGCACCACTGAGATCACGAAGCATGAGATAGTGAAGACACTACTGAGATCTCTTGACAGCTCATTTGACACCTTAGCCCCGATGATACAAGAACGCCTCGATTTCAAGACTCTCGATCCGTCGACATACTTGAGAGGCTCAACACACATGAGTACCAGCTATCCGAGAAACGAGATATCTATGGCCCCAACTATGGCCGAACTCGAGCTTTGAAGGCAAAGGCTGCTGCTTCCTCATCCAAGAAGAATCTGATTGCGTTACGTGATCCCAAGACATTGGAAAGGAGCTTGCTATGCTTGTGAAGAAGTTCCAAATTCACCAAGAAGAAAGGCTTCGAAAGTCTTCACGATCCAGCTCAAGAAATGATGAAGCTTCTGCCTATGATCACAAGAAGAGAACCTGTCACAAGTGCAAGAAACCTGGTCACTACATCTCTGAGTGTCCACAGTGGGACAATGAGAAGAAGAAGAAGAGCAAAGAATATGATTCTGATGACAAGAAGAAGAAGAAATCCTCAAAGTCTTCTTCCCAGTCTTCTTCCAGATCTTCATCACACAAGAAGAGGTCATCTGGCAAGGCCCGTGCTTTTGTTGGCAAGGAGATGGATTCAGAAGAGGAGTCTGCTTCAGAGGAGGCGGAGGTGGAGCCTGAGGGGGAGTCTGACTCGGGTGTTGCAAGTATGGCCCTAGCTTCTTCCTACGTCGCCAAGTCCATCTTCAACACCGAAGACAATGGCTCCGTCACCAACACTGATGATAATGACGAGGACGACTCGCCTCCCAGCTACTGCTTCATGGCACGTGGTGCCAAGGCAAAATCACGCGACGCTTACTTTCAAACATCAAGTGAAGATGACTCTGATTGTGAATCCAAACCCAGCTACAAAACACTTGCTAAAATTGCAACTGAATAACATAAAGCTATGGAACATACTCAAAAACTGTTAGACAAAAGCGATGAACTGTTGGACGCGGAAATGACCCGTTCTCAGTCCTTAGTTGAAGACATTAAAAATCTTCATGCTAAGTACCAGGAACTTGAAAGTCGTCATGAAACGCTCACAACCACTCACGAAAAGCTCTCCTATGATTATCTTCAAAGGAAGCAAGAGCTTGAGAAATTGAGAGCGGCTCATGAAGATCTTCAAAAAGAGAATGAGTCACTACGCGATCAACAGACCAGTTCCGCTCGGGAAGGATTTGAACCACCTTGTCTAAAATACCTTGAGCGTGATAACACTACTTCTATTGCTGAATGTTCTACTGCTGCTACTGTTGCAATATCTTCAACTGTTGATGTGGTAACTAACCCTCTGCGGAGGATACCACTACTATTGCCGATGAAAATGCTAGGTTGAAGACATTGCTTGAAACAGGATGTACAAAAGTCTCAAAGGGCATCGAGACATCATGCGATGTCCTCAAAAGCGATTCTGAACCAAACCCTAGGAAAGAGGGTGTTGGCTTCAGAGGAAAATGAATGTTGATGGCTCCTCTTTGAAGCCCGAGCGGTACCCAAAACCACATGGGTTGCTGCAAAGGGACCTTCATGGATCCATCCACCTTATCTGCTTCACCTGTGCTAACCCTATTATCATTGATGAATCCTTTGATGCAAACTATAAACTGTTTAAGAATCGAATGGTGAAGTGTTTGCGGTATATTGGTACTAGCTGCAAGAACGGGCCACCTATGAAGAAGATCTGGTTCCCAAAAGTTGTCTTGAGAATCTTCCCGTGAATGTCATCATGACACCACCGGAAGAAGACAAATCCTGACCAAAGGCTTCATATGACCCAAAGGATTCATACAGACAGAGGACTCACCTGAGTCACCCTAACGCCAATGTTTTGCAGGGAAACCATACTCAGACTTATGAATATGAGCGTGTGTCTTCAAACCACTATGTTCATAGAACTAAGAACTTTTCTGCTTATTCATATGAGTATCGTTCTTCTCCTGCAAGGCTATTTGCTAGGGCTCCAAAGCTGAAGTTATCAGATGCTGCACTTAGACTCATTGCTTCTAAGCCACCCCTGAAGATGTGGGTGGTTAAGAAGAATTAACTTTCTTTTGCAGGAAAGGTCTCGGTAGGAAATCAAAGGCGTCGATGCTATTGTTTGGGGACCTAAAACATCTTGTAGGGCGCAAGATCAAATGCCCAAATGGTCTTACTATGTATTTTGTTCCTGAATCGTTTGCCAAACATCCTATCAGTCCTAATCTTGTTCTGAGCTTTGATAATCCTCTTGCTCGTCAAATGTTTATGCTTCACAATACTCTTGGTGAAGCCTATCCCCTAATCGCATCAGTAGGCTATGACACCTCGTGCTTCGTAATGGATTATGGATAGCGGATGCACTAATCATATGATTTGGTGATCAAGTCTTCTCATGGACTCAACCTTACGCCCATCGGACAAAAGTCACATCACATTTGCTTGACCTTTGGTAAAAGCAAGGTATTGGGTCTAGGTAGAGTTGCAATCTCAAAGGATCAACACATGGATAAAGTGATGCTTGTTGAATCCCTTGGTTTCAACTTAATGTCTCGTATCAATGCTTTGTGACTTAAACATGATTGTGCTATTTGGAAAATATCGATGCCTTGTACTAATGGAATCGACAAGTCTCTAGTCTTTGAAGGGTATCAAAAGATGATCTATATATGGTAGATTTCTCGGCGGGACCACGGATGGCGTATGTCTTCTAGCAAAGGCTTGAATCGTGGCTCGGCATCGAAGGCTAGGGCATGCCGGCATGAAGAACTTGCACACTCTCGCGAAGAAGAAGCATGTCGTGGGCATCAAGGCGTCAAGTTCAAGAAGGACCATCTGTGGGCGCTGCGAAGTCGGAAAGATGACTAGGGCCAAGCATCCTCAAGACAATCATGACTACATCTCAACCCTTCGAGCTGCTTCACATGGATCTATTCGGCCCTACTCACTACTCTACTCTCAATGCTACTGCTTGCCTCTATGGTTTCGTAATTGTTGATGATTACTCTAGATATACTTGGGTACATATAATCCTCTACAAGACTGAAGTGCAGGATGTCTTCAGACGCTTTGCCAATCGTGCCATGACGAACTATGACGTCAAGATCAAGCACATCAGAAGCGACAACGGCACTGAGTTCAAGAACACTGGCCTCGACCTCTATCTGGCTACACTTGGCATCACACATGAGTTCTCTTCTCCTTATACACCTCAGCAGAATGGCATCGCCGAGCGCAAGAACAGAACTCTCATTGAGATGGCCCGAACGATGCTTGATGAGTAAAATACTCCACGGAAGTTCTGGCCTGAAGCCATTGACACTGCTTGCCACATCATCAACCGTGTTTATCTTCACAAGCTTCTGAAGAAAACATCCTATCAGCTCCTAACTGGTAAGAAGCCAAATGTAAGCTACTTCAGAGTATTTCGTGCTAGGTGTTGGATCAAGGATCCACATCACACTTCAAAATTTGCACCGAAAGCACATGAAGGTTTTATGCTTGGTTCTGGAAAGGATTCGCACTCCTATAGATTCTTCAACCTCTTTCACTATAAAGTGGTTGAAACTGTGGATGTGCGGTTCGATGAAACTAACGGCTCGCAAAGAGAGCACCTGCCAAATGTGCTAGATGAAGTACCTCCAAGTGAATCTATCAAGCAGATGGGAATTGGAGATATCATACCCTCTGAGAATCAATCTGAAGAGGAACTTGTCATTTCTGCACCTAATCAACCTGAAGACAATGCTCAGTCTGACGACAATCCCCCAAATGATGACATTGATCAGCCAGAGGAAAATCTTCGTCCTGCTCATCCTCGTGTTGCAAATGAAGTTCAGATTGAGAAGATAATTGACAGCTTGAATGCACATGTTCCACTCACTCGTTCAAAAGCAACTCAAAGAGCATCACAACTAACCAACTTCTATGGGCATTTTGCATTTGTCTCAATCACTGAACCCAAGAAAGTTGATGAAGCCTTCATGGAACCTGAATGGATTCAAGCTATGCAAGAAGAGCTTCAACAGTTCGAGCTTAATAATGTGTGGGAATTGGTCAAGCGTCCCGATCCTCGGAAGCACAATATCATTGGCACCAAATGGATATATCGCAACAAGCAAGATGAGCATGGTCAAGTTGTCAGAAACAAGGCTCGTCTCGTTGTGCAAGGTTACACTGAAGTGGAAGGAATTGACTTCGATGAAACATTTTCTCCGGTGGCAAGACTTGAAGCCATTCGCATACTCCTAGCCTATGCAAATCATCACAACATTCTTCTGTATCAAATGGATGTGAAAAGTGCTTTTCTCAATGGAAAGATAGAAGAAGAAGTATATGTCGCACAACCTCCAGGATTTGAAGATCCAAAACATCCTGATATGGTATACAAGCTCAACAAGGCACCGTATGGCCTCAAACAAGCCCCTCGTGCTTGGTATGACACACTCAAAGACTTCCTGAAGAGCAAAGGCTTCAAACCTGGTTCACTAGATCCTACACTCTTCACGAAGACATATGATGGTGAACTATTTGTGTGCCAAATCTATGTGGATGGCATTATCTTCGGCTGCACCAACAAGAAATACAGTGATGAATTTGGTCACATGATGCAAGAGCAATATCAAATGTCCATGATGGGCGAGCTGAAGTTCTTTCTGGGTCTCCAAATCCGTCAACAACGCAACAACATCTTCATATCTCAAGAAAAATACCTCAAAGATTGCCTGAAGAAGTTTGGAATGCAAGACTGCAAAGGATACACGACGCCAATGCCAACCAAAAGTCATCTGGGCCCCGACGACAATGGTAAAGAGTTCAATCAAAAGGTATATCGTTCCATGATTGGTTCTTTGCTTTACTTATGTGCATCTAGGCCAGATATAATGCTTAGTGTTTGCATGTGTGCCCGATTCCAAGCGGCACCAAAGGAATCGCGTCACTTAGCTGTGAAGCGAATCCTTCGATATTTGGCTTACACCCCAACACTAGGATTATGGTATCCAAAGGGCTCAGAGTTTGATCTAGTTGGATTCTCAGATGCTGATTATGCTGGTGACAAGGTTGATAGCAAGTCCACATCAGGCACATGTCACTTTCTAGGACGATCTCTTGTCTATTGGTCTTCAAAGAAGCAGAACTGTGTATCTCTCTCTACTGCTGAATCTGAATACATTGCTGCTGGATCCTGCTGTGCTCAGCTTCTCTGGATGAAGCAAACTCTCAAAGACTATGGTATCCATCTGAAAAATGTGCCTCTCTATTGCGACAACGAGTGCCATCAAGATTGCCAACAACCCGATTCAGCACTCAAGACAAAGAAAATTGAAATTGGTCATGACTTTCTCGAGATCATGTTATGAAGGAAGATATTGATATCATTCACGTCAAGACAGAAGAACAGTTGGCTGATATCTTCACAAAGCCCTTGGATGAGAAAAGGTTTTGCAAGTTGCGGTGTGAGCTAAATATCTTAGAATCCTCAAATGTCCTGTGAATAGACACACATCCTAACACTTATGCATTTTAATGACTTAGATGTGCAACACACGAAGTAATGTATATCTTCAATCAATGAAGACATACACTCTAAGTGTGTATACATTAATGCGGAATTTGACTTCAGAGCGCCACGATAATTGTGCGCCGTGTCTGGGTCTAATACTTCCTATACGGTGGGTAACGCCACCACCAAACTTTTGTTTGAAGTTTTCTATTGGCGTTATGTTTGCATAGTTCATCCTTGGCTTGTATTCAAGTTTATCTTCAATTGGTTGAATTGGACTAGTACTATATATATTTATCTGTGTTCTGTCCTCTACAACATTCACTTATAGCTATGACTTCGTGTTGAATCTTTTGAACTAAGTGAATGTGATCGGACCCTAACCTATCTATGCTTCTACCTCAACTCTATCTCTCCAAGTCATATGCATTCTATTGAAAACAGTCGATTGTCTTCACTGAGACCTGGTGAGCTGAAGTCAATCTGACAAACATTTATATCTGTTTTTTAATACTTTATCCTATTTTCCTGAAACCCGGAGAATTCAGAACGACCATCCCGACAATCCAGGCGTGCGTGGGAACATGGAACAACTCCCAAGGTGTTGCATGTTTGCCATGTGTCCGTCGGATGTGAACCGCCAAGGGCACCTGCGCAATTGCGTTGTGCCGTCTCTGTCCTTATAAATACCCATCACGTCTCAGTCAAAAATTCTTCTTCCTCCTCGCCACCTCTCGCAAACCCTAGCGCATCCAGTAGCTCTCGACGACGCCGACGACGAAGCGCTTAGCTGCCGCGACTTCTTCGACGCCGTCCTCACGTCGGCCGCGGACCTCGTCCTCTCCACCGTCGCCGTAGGTGTCTTCCGTCGCCAAGTTAGGGCACGGGAGATCAAACTGCTCGGCCTCTTCCTTCGCTCCGTCTAGCAGTTCTTCATGTGGTAATTAAATTTTACTTTTTACTGTCTTTTTGATCTGATAGATTCATCTGTTTTTGCCAAAAGTGGTTTCTAGATCTCCAAACTTGAATCTATCTCATTCTACATCTCATATTCTGCCTAGTCTATTCACTTATGCTTCTTTACAAGTTAGATTCCTCACTTGTACTTATTCTTGGATTTGTACAACTCTGGAACCAACTCTCATCAAATAAGTGAATGTCTTCGCATTATGAGGTCAATGTCTTCAAACTGATTTATTTTCAAAATCTTTTGAGAATGCATATGACCTCTTCCCCTTCCCTCGCACCTCTAATGCTGTCACAGGTACATGTCCGTGGGAGAATCCCTTGGTTCTCATAGTCTGCATTCGTTTGAAATTCTTGCAGAGTCACATCAATTCACCAAGCCGCTTCTTGTTTGACCAGCCGTCCAAGCCATTGCACGTGTTGAAGCCCTTCAGTTCAAACTTCATGGCAACCGTGAAGTCAGACGAAGGGAGGTAGACAACGCCGTGGTAACACTTCCAAGGATTTGCCTCGATTTGCAATGAGTTGTACAAAATGACCACGAGGAAACCTATACCGGCCGCAAGAATCGAATCCAGTGGATTCGAAGATATTGGGCAGAAGAATGGTTCAAATACCGCTTCGTCACTAGAGAATATGCAGAGAAGAATGCCATCAAGGGACCCAGGGGAGATATTGTATACAAAATCTTCAACCCCAATCCCTTCCTGAAGCCATCCAACGAGAATTCTATCCATGCATGATTCGCGGACCGCAGCCAAAGAACGCTGATCCTTCTTCTCTGCTGTGGTGCCGTGAGGATCATCTGTTCAAGCGCAACTACCAGTTCTCCAAAGACTCAACTGCGAAGAACAAGAAGGCTCTAGGGCTTGACTTCAACCCTGGTCCTTCCTCACCTCGGGACGATGGCACCCGTGAAGCCAATGAGAACAGGATCGGCCCCTTCTAGAACCTTGCTGGCCTCATCACTCACATTGCTGTCCAAGGTGCCAAAGTGGATCATTCTGATGATGGTGCTGACACTGATGAAGCTCCAGCTCCTACTCCAAAGCCGCAGAAGCAAAATAAGGCTAAAGCTTCAAAGTCATCTGCTGCTCCAAAAGCTTTGCGAGTGAAGACATTGGCAACTGCCCCTCCTGCTCCCAGTAACAACTCTGAAGATCTCTCTCGCATCTCCAAGAAGCGTGAAAAGCCACAGAATAAACCTGTTCAGCGACACAGTCAAGCACTGACACCTGCTGCCGTTCTAAGGAACGAATCTGAAGCCATTGATTTGTCTTCAGATGAAGAATTTGGCAATGATGCTCTCGAGCAGTTGATCAAGAGCAAGCAAGAGGCAGAGATCTTCAATGATCTGCCCCTCTTCGATGTGAACATCTTGCACAATTTCATTGATGAATGGTTCGACAATCAATATATCAGCTTTGATAATCTTAAACTCCCTATTGGCATCAGCGTCTCCTTTCAAGGCGCCATTGCTCCTGAGCTGGCTCTGGCTCAGGAATTGTTGAACTGAAGCACAAGATTGATTTTGAGAAGGAACAGTTCAAGAAGCATGTGGCCAAGCTAAGTGTGGCTGATGTCCAGAAATTCAAGGTGATGCTCAATGACCTCAAGGAGGCGTTTCGCAAGCAACGAGAGGAAGCCAAAGGCTCAAGAGAGCGCATGAAAACTCTAGCTGCAAAGTGTGTTCAGGCTTACAACGAAGCTGAAAAGCGCAAGGCTCTTGGGCGTCCTGGCATTGACCCCAAGATGGCTGCCAAGCAGAAGAAGAAGCATACTGTGGCCCAGACTGAAGCTCCACGGTGGGAAGAACCTCACATTGTCTTCCCAGCCAGCATGACAGGCTCGAAGCCTAAGGTCTCAACAGTGGGTTCAGATCAGCAGAAAACCAAGGCATCTAAAGCCGAAGCCAGAAAGCGCAAAATCAAGCGCACTACTGATGATGCACCACCCCCCAAGAAGAGAAAAACCAAGAAGAGAGATCGGGCTGCTCCCACAGAGCCCCTTATAGTTGAACCCATTGCTTTCACTCACCCTGACCCTAACAATCAAGAGCGTCGATTGATAGTCCATGAGTCTACTTCCACAGAGGCTCCAGAGGCTCAAGAAGTTCCAGTAGTTGACCCCATCGCGATTGAAGACATTGGTCCTCACGACAATGTATAAGATGATGAAGTCCTTCCTCAAATTGAGCGCCCAACGGTATCATCGCCTATTCTCACGAACAGCAAGCTCATTAGCATTGGTCGTCCTTTGACGCCAATCTCTCAAGATGCCTCGTGGGCTGATCGTCCCCAACCAGCAACTCCAAGTCAAGATTCACCAAGCACTCCCCGTCCTCCACCAGCTCAAGCCACCAGTCCGTTGGTGAATGATGATAATTACATGGAGACAACACCTTCGCCAAAGGCGTTGCCCGTGTTTCTACGGCTTCGCAAAGGTCTCAAGCCCTCTGTCTCCATGACCACCATCACTGAAGGAGACTCAAACCAGACTAGCTCAGTGGCACGTCAAGTGTTCCCTGAAGATAATCCTTCTGTGACAGTTCCTCGTCTCAAGAAAATGTTGTTGAAGACAATCCGCTACATCAGCCGAAGAAAGACAAGAAGAAGAGCATGCTGCTACTCCCCCTACCACCCAAGAAGTTGTTCTCGAGGAGAACATATCTGTGCCCGACCCTCCAGCTCCTCAAGTGGAGGTTGAGAATCCTGAGGCGGCCACCAACAACACCTCTAAAGCCAATGACGTTGTCATGGCTGAAGACAATGTGGCGCCTACAATGAACACTGTGCTTGAAGCCACTGTTGCTCCTACCACAAATGTGCAGCCTGACGCCTCTGCTGATGCCACTGCTCCTGTTCCGCCACCAAGGCCCCACACCATTGAGCATGCAATCTACCAAGGCGAGCTTGTTCCTGTCAGATGGCCTATTCTGGTTCCTTGCCTGCTCCTGGACCACAATTTGACTATCATGTGGAGCACAGGCCTCAGATTTAGAAGCCAAAACCAAGGCTGCCAAGGTTCCCAGGAACTGCATCGGCACCAGGCTCATTCAATGTCAACGACTTCATTGCACACAACACCTTCTTCAATACTGGCAAGAATCCATATTCCAAGCCAAGAATATCATCCGATCGGTTCTGGAGCTATCAACAGCGCAGCTACTACTCATGTATTATATACAATCAGGAGCGCATATTTCCTCATATGCGTCTGGACACTAAAGCCATTGCTGGTCTGCCCTGCCTTGAAGAAGCCCTAGACTGCTTTCATGATGCTGGCCTTCTGCAGTTTGTCACTGACAAGGAACATTGGAATGAAGAGCTTCTCCTGCAATTCTATGCAACCCTCCACATTCGCGGCTACAACAGGGATACAAAGACATGGGTCCTTGAGTGGATGACGGGCAACATTCATCATGAAGCCAAAGCCCTTGATCTCATTGAGCTTACCGGCCTATCCACTCCAGGCGAATTGTATGAACCTGGTTGTCAGCTTCATCACGATGCATTGGAGAGTCTCTTCCAGAAGCCAGAGCCCAACATGAGCCAGATGCTTAGTATGATGAAGCCATTTGCCCGTGATGTTTGAGTATCCCAGAATTCCTTGTTGAAGATCTAGAGTATCTGCCCTGAACTATCTATCATATCATTAGGCGAACTCTATGGCTCATCAAAGGGCATTACTCCTCAGCAAAGCTTGAAGGTGCAATGAAGACATTGGTCTTCTACATTCTAAATGGCAAAAGCTTCAATACTCAAGATTTCTTCATTTGCCAGTTTGCTGCATCTGGGTCTGACATTTTTGGTCTGAAATTATATGCTCCCTGGATTATGCGTCTGATCAAGCTCCACTCTGCCATTGACTATCAGCCCTCTGCTCGTAACCATCTCATATTTTTACCATAGGTTGATATGTCCATTGAAGCCATTTACCCAGAGCCTGCCAAGGAAGCACTATATCTTCACAATATAGATCGTCAGAGCTTTTCCCAGCATGTTGAAGGTATTCAGGTTGCTTCTCGTGTTTATCCACTGGCCGGCAACACTCGCCGTGCACGCACTGAAGCCACTGAAAGCACCATTGATCCAAGGCCTCGGAAGCGCACCCGTGTGCTCAATGACTGGGAGCTTCTCGTGGCCTTGCATCAAAAGCATGACAAGCATCACTCTTTGGATGAAGCGTCAAATGCAAAGCCTCTTGGTGGATGTCAATCGCATTCGCAATCTTGCCACCAAGAATGCCTTTGTCACCCATGAAACCTGCTTGAGGTCTTGGAAGAGTCGACATTGCTAAGTCTTCAAGCTGATCTTCAAGACGATGGCTTCACCGAGATTCAAGTTCGACTCCACTCCTCCGTGAATGATGTCTTACGTCGAACCCCGCCTCTTGAAGACTCAGAGTACTCCTCCTCCGCAGCAACTGTGAATGCCAGAGTCTTGGATAACACAGATGATGCTACCTCACCACCTCCACCGTCAGCGTGTGTCGACAGTGCACCAAGTTCTTCTGCACCACCAAACCTCAACAACGACCCTGGTGCTTCACCTACTCCTCATGGGAACGAGCAGAGCCTATGTCTTCAAACCTTTTTGGTCCTTACTGACAAAAGGGGGAGAAGCATTAGGTTGATAGTATTCAAGCGGGTCTTGACGGGTGGTTGATATACTTTTTGCCTAGTGTTTACAACTCTCGTTTTGCTACATTTGGTTCTTTGAGTTGTAACACTTGAACTTGATGGTCGTCTGCTACTTTTTCTGCTATTCTGTGTGATGCGATGATAAATTCCGCATATGCGATGATAAATCCCGCATGGACTCATTCCGCATACGTCCATTTTTCATTATGCATATCATTATTCCTGTGTATCTGTTCATGCATGATGTATTGTCTTCATATGGTGAAGAAGATCTCCACAAGTACAACCTTCCATGTGCATTTGCATTCCAACGCAAAACAATTATATGCACATCTTCAGGGGGAGCCTTTTTGCCATCTATGAAGACAATATCTTAATCCTTACAATTTCACATACTTTTATCCCCGTTGAAAACTTCAACCAGTTTGTCATCAATCACCAAAAAGGGGGAGATTGTAAGTGCATCTAGTGCCACCCCTAGTTGGTTTTGGAGTATTGATGACAAACCTGGTTGAGGGACTAATGTGTTTGTGAGAATTGCAGGATAACACAGGTAGTAGTCCCTCCTTGATTCGGTTTACCTACCAGAGATGACCCCTAAAAATGTGTGAAGACATTGAACAAAATGGTGGTCTTTGAAGATATTCACATTGAAGACTATGACACGAGAAGACATTGAGTGAATACTATGGAGCGCGAAGACTTAGTTGTTTCGTTGTTTCCTTTTCTTCTTTGTTGAGTCATAGGAACCACCGCACTGTTAAGTGGGGTACAAGTGAACAAAGTCAGAGTGACTGAAGTGATGCTCAAACCAAATCCTATGTCTTCGAACGAAGACAACGAGAGCAAATCTTATCCTGTGTCGGATAAGTCAGCTTTACTTGTAGCCCAAGTCAAGCTGCCGCATGTGTTTGAAATCTGACCGTTGCGACACGTGTCGGTTCCTTAGTGACCGGGGTCATTTCGGACAAATCCGGTCGGGTTGCCCGTGGGCTATAAATAGCCCACCCTCTACACCATAAATAGGTAGCTGCTCAGAGTTAGTACACGGCTTTTGTCGTTTGAGAGCAACCCACCGCCGAAGCTTTTGAGAGAGAATCGTTGCGAGGACAAAGCCCAAACCACCCAGAGCCCAAAGAGTGTTTGGCATCATCAAGTCTTTCATCCACGTGATCTCAAGACTTGTTACACTTGAGGACTGTGAATCCTCCAGCCGGTTAGGCGTCGCGTTCTGAGCATCCAAGAGTCATTATGGTTTGCCGGTGAACAAAGTCTGTGAAGGTTCAGAAGTCTACCTTGAAGACTTACCAGAGTAATTGGGCGAGGACTATGTGTCCTTAGCTCAAGGGGAATAAGGTGAAGACGCGGTATTCGAGTTGAATCTCAGCCTCCCTAACTGACGTCACAGCTTGTCACAAAGAATCGAACTGGTCCAACAAATCTGTGTCCTTCCAAGCCACCGGGTTCTATCTCTTACTCCTCTGTACTTATAGTTTGTCTTCGTGAAGTCATTGCCTGCTTGTATTATCTGTTTGACTTCACTGTGGGACTATCCGTTCTGATTGGCTTCATACTATCCTCCATCCTGATCTTTACTACCTAGCTGCTATTAGTCTTCATGCTTTCACTTCATTGAATACTTGACTATGGCTGGTCTAGTGTAGTCTACCTTCCGCTGCATTAGAATAGTGTTATTTATATTGTCTGTGTAAGTGCATCTAGTGCCACCCCTAGTTTGTTTTGGAGTATTGACGACAAATGTGGTTGAGGGACTAATGCGTCTGTGAGAATTGCAGGATAACACAGGTAGTGTCCCTCATTGATTCGGTTTACCTACCGGAGATGACCCCTAAAAATGTATGAAGACATTGAATACAATGGTGGTATGTGAAGATATTCACATTGAAGACTATGACATGAGAAGACATTGAGTGAAGACTATGGAGTGCGAAGACTGTGTCATCTCGTTGTTTCCTTTTCTTCTTTGTTGAGTCATAGGAACCACCGTCTTCGTTAAGTGGGGTCCAAGTGATCATAGTCGGGATGATCAAGTGATGCTCAACCTGAAATCCTATGTCTTCGAGCGAAGACAATGAGAGCAAAACTTATCCAGAGTGGATGAGTCAGCTCGCTTGTAGCCCAAGTAAAGTTGACGTGTGTGTTTGAAATCGACCGTTGGAACACGTGTCGGTTCCTTAGTGACCTGTGGTCATTTCGGACATAACAGGTCGGGTTGCCTAGTGGCTATAAATAGCCCACCCCTACACCATGAATTGGTGGCTGCTCAGAGTTAGTGCACGGCTTTTGTCGCTTGAGAGCAACCCACCTCAAAGCCTTTGAGAGAGAGAAATCCTTGCGAGGACAAAGCCCAAACACCCAGAGCCAAAGAGTGTTAGGCATCATCAAGTTTTTCTTGTCTATGTGACCTGAAGACTTATTACACTTGAGGACTGTGAGTCCTCCACCAAGTTAGGCGTCGCGTTCGAGCATCCAAGAGTCATTGTGGATTGCCGTGAACGCAGATCAGAAAGGTTCAAGTCTACCTTGAAGACTTACAAGAGTGATTGGGCGAGGACTGTGTGTCCTTAGCTCAAGGGGAATAAGGTGAAGACGCGGTCTTGAGTTGAATCTCAGCCTCCCTAACCAAATGTACAGCTTGTCACAAAGAATCGAACTGGTCCAACAAATCTCGTGCCTTCAACAAGTGACTGGTTCTATCCTTCCTCCTTTACTTTGAGTTAGTCTTCGTGAAGTCATTGCTTATATGTCGTATCTGTTTGACTTCATTACTTGACTACTATCGTTGGTTGGCTTCATACTATCTTCCATCTTGATCCTACTACCAAGCTGCTATTAGTCTTGTTCTTTCACGTTATTGCATACTAGACTATGGTTTGCTTGTTGTAGTTCATCTTCCGCTGCATATCAATTAGGTCATTTCTATTGTTTGTCTTCGAAACATCCGTGTTTCGAAGACTTCGTTAAAATCACCTATTCACCCCCCCCCTCTAGTCGATAACTAGCACTTTCAATTGGTATCAGAGCAAGGTACTCCCTTGTTCTGTGTGATTCGGTTTAACCACCTGGAGTTTTAGCTATGTCGATCGCAGGATAATCAAAGTCTCCGCTGCTTGCCCCGTGTTCGATGGAACCGACTATCCCTCTTCGGAAGAATAAGATGCGCATGCATCTTGAAGCCATTGATGTCGACCTACGGTATGTCGTCAAGAACGGCGTTCCTAAATCGGTGAAGGTGTCACCCTGCCGATGTCAAGAAGTTCATTCAACTGGACTCCACCGCAAAGAACATCATCTGTGGTCATCGACCAAAGGACAGATGGCCGTGTGAGTGCTCTGAAACGCCGAAGCTAGTCCTGGACTGGCTATCCAAGGTCAACGAAGCGCCTCAACCCGAGAGATCAAAGGATCGGTGTTCTTCGCAACCTCTTCAACCGCTTCAAGAGAAACGACAATGAAAATGTCCAGCTCATGTTTGATCGCCTCACTGACATCACAAATGAGCTTCATGCTCTCGGCGCCACTGAGGTCACCAAGCATGAAATCGTCAAGACACTACTGAGATCACTTGACAGCTCTTTTGACACCCTTGCCCTCATGATACAAGAACGTCCTGACTTCAAGACACTCGATCCGTCTGATATACTTGAGAGGCTCAACACACATGAGTTCCCGCTTTCTGAGAAAAGAGATATCTATGGTCCCAACTATGGCCGAACTCGCGCTTTGAAGGCAAAAGTTGTTTCCTCATCTGAAGAAGAATCTGACCGCGGTTCTGATGATCCTGAAGACATTGGAAAGGAACTTGCTATGCTTGTGAAGAAGTTCCAGAAGTTCACTAAGAAGAAAGGCTTCAGAAAGTCTTCATGATCCAGCTCAAGAGATGATGAAGCTTCCACTCATGACTACAAGAAGAGAACCCATCACAAGTGCAAGAAAACTGGACACTATATCTCCGAGTGTCCACAAGTGGGACAATGAGAAGAAGAAGAAGAAGAGCAAGGAATATGATTCTGATGACAAGAAAAGAAGAAATCTTCAAAGTCTTCTTCCAAGTCCTCATCAAAGTCTTCATCTCATAAGAAGAGCTCATCCGGCAAGGCTCGAGCTTTTGTTGGTAAGGAAATGGATTCAGAGGAGGAGTCCGCTTCGAGGAGGTGGAGGTGGAGTCCAAGAGGAGTCCGACTCGGGCGTTGCAAGTCTGGCTTTAGCCACAGCCTATGTTGCCAAGTCCATCTTCAACATCAAGACAATGACTTCCACACCAACGCTTGAAGCCGATGACAAGGACGACCCTGCTCCCACCTCTCGCTTCATGGCACGCGGTGCCAAGGTAAAATCACGTGATGCTTACTTTCAAACATCAAGTGAAGATGACTCTGATTGTGAATCCAAACCCAGCTACAAAACACTTGCTAAAATTGCAACTGAACAACAAAGAGCTATGGAACATACTAAAAAACTATTAGACAAAAGCGATGACCTGTTGGACGCGGAAATGACACATTCACAATCCTTAGTTGAAGACATTAAAAATCTTCATGCTAAGTACCAAGAACTTGAAAGTCGTCATGAAACGCTCTCAACTACTCATGAAAAGCTCTCCTATGATTATCTTCAAAGGAAGCAAGAGCTTGAGAAATTGAGAGCGGCTCATGAAGATCTTCAAAAGAGAATGAGTCACTTCACGCTCAATGATCAGTTCCGCCAGATGGATTTGAACCACCATGTCTAAAATGTCTTGAGCGTGATATAGCTACCTCTGTGTTGAATGTTCAATCTGCTGCTATTGTTGCATTGTCTTCAACTACTAATGTGGTAACTAACCCTCTGCAAGGAGGATACCACTACTATTGCTGATGAAAATGCTAGGTTGAAGACATTGCTTGAAACAGGATGTATAAAAGTCGAAGGGCATCGACACTTTATGATGTCCTCAAAAGCAGATTCTGAACCAAACCCTAGGAAAGAGGGTGTCGGGTTCGAGAGGAAAATGAATGTTGATGGTTCCTATTGGAAGCCCGAGCGGATCCCAAAACCACATGGGTTGTCAAAGGGACCTTCAAAGGATCCATCCACCTTATCCGGCTTTACCCGTGCTAACCCTATTATCATTGATGAACCTTTGGTGCAAACTATAAGCTGTTCAAGAATCGAATGGTGAAGTGTTTGCGGTATATTGGTACTAACTGCAGGAATGGACCGCCTATGAAGAAGATCTGGGTTCCCAAAAGCTGTCTTGAAAATCTTCCAAGAATGTCAACATGACACCACCGGAAGAAGACAAACCCTGCACCTAAGGCGTCATATGGTCCAAAGGCTTCATACAGACCGAGGACTCACCTGAGTCACCCTAACGCCAATGTTTTGCAGGGAAACCATACTCAAATTTATGAATATGAGCGTGTGTCTTCAAACCGCTATGTTCATAGAACTAAGAACTTTTCTGCTTATTCATATGAGTATCATTCATCTCCTGCAAGGCTATTTGCTAGGGCATCAAAGCCGAAATTCTCAGATGCTGCACTTAGACTCATTGCTTCTAAGCCACCCCTGAAGACGTGGGTGGTTAATAAGAATTAACTCTCTTTTGCAGGAAAGGGTCTCCAGCCAAAAATCAAAGGCGTCTGATGCTATTGCTGGGGACCTAAAACATCTTGTAGGGCACAAGATCAAATGCCCAAATGGTCTCACTATGTATTTTGTTCCTGAATCGTTTGCCATTCATCCTATCAGTCCTAATCTTGATCTAAGCTTCAATAATCCACTTGCACGTCAAATGTTTATGCTTCACAATGCTCTTGGTGAAGCCTATCCCCTAATCGCATCAGAGGGTATGACACCACATGCTTCGAATGGATTATGGACGGTGGATGCACTAATCATATGATCGGTGATCAAGTCTTCTCATGGACTCAACCTTACGCCCATCGGACAAGAGTCACATCACATTTTCTCGACAATTTGGTAAAAGCAAGGTATTGGGTCTAGGTAGAGTTGCAATCTCAAAGGATCAACACATGGATAAAGTGATGCTTGTTGAATCCCTTGGTTTCAACTTGATGTCCGCTCTTAATGCTTTGTGACTTGAACATGATTGTGATATTTAGAAAATATCGCTGCCTTGTACTAATGGAATCGACAAGTCTCTAGTCTTTGAAGGGTATAGGAAAGATGATCTATATATGGTAGATTTCTCGGAGGTCCACACTTGTCGTATGTCTTCTTGCAAAAGCTTGAATCGTGGCTCGCATCGAGGTGGGGCATGCCGGCATGAGGAACTTACACACACTCGCCAAGAAGAAGCATGTCATAGGCATCGAAGGTGTCAAGTTCAAGAAGGATCATTTGTGTGGTTCCTGCGAAGCTGGAAAAATGACTAGGGCAAAGCACCCCTCGAAGACAATCATGACGACATCTCAACCCTTCGAGCTGTTACACATGGATTTGTTTGGCCCTACTCAATACTCTACCCTCACAACGACTGCCTATCTCTATGGCTTCGCCATTGTTGATGACTACTCAAGATACACGTGGGTGCACATAATTCTTTACAAGACTGAAGTGCAAGATGTCTTCAGATGCTTCGCCAATCGAGCAATGAACAATTATGGCATCAAGATCAAGCATATCAGAAGTGATAACGGCACTGAATTCAAGAACACTGGTCTTGATCTTTATCTGGATACCATGGGAATCACTCATGAGTTCTCTGCTCCATACACACCTCAGCAAAATGGCATCGTGGAGCGCAAGAATAGAACCCTCATTGAGATGGCTCGAACGATGCTCGACGAGTACAAGACACCAAGAAAGTTCTGGCCTGAAGCCATTGATACAGCTTGTCACGTCATCAACTATGTTTATATCCATAAGCTTCTGAACAAAACTTCCTATGAGCTCCTTACTGGCAAGAAGCCAAATGTCAGCTACTTCAGAGTATTTGGGGCTAACTGCTGGATCAAGGATCCCCATCACAAGTCAAAATTTGAACCCAAGGCTCACGAAGGCTTCATGCTCGGTTACGGAAAGGACTCGCACTCCTATAGAGTCTTCAACCTTTATCTCTAAAAAATCGTCGAAACTGTAGATGTGCGATTTGATGAAACCAATAGTTCACAAAGAGAGTTCCTGCCAAACACACTAGACGAAGCTCCGCCCAGCGAATCTATCAAGCTGATGGGAACTGGTGAAATCATGCCTTCTGAAGCACAGCCTGAAGAGGAACTTATCATTTCTGCACCTGACCAACCTAAAGACAATGCTCAGCCTGAAGACAATCCTCCCAATGATGACAATGATCAGCATGAGCAAAGTCTTCGTCCGATTCATCCTCGAGTTGCAAATGAAGTACAAATTGAGAAGATAATTGATAGCATCAATGCACCTGGTCCGCTTACTCGCTCAAGAGCAACACAGCTAGCAAATTTCATGGGCACTTTTCTTTTGTGTCAATATCGTAACCCAAGAAAGTTCTTTGAAGCCTTTATGGAACCATAATGGATACAAGCTATGCAAGAAGAACTTCAATAGCTCAAGCTGAATAATGTTTGGGAACTTCTCAAGCGTCCCGACCCTCGCAAGCATAACATTATTGGCACCAAATGGATATATCGAAACAAGCAAGATGAGCATGGTCAAGTCGTCGAAAACAAAGCACGGCTTGTGGCTCAAGGATATACTCAAGTTGAAGGAATTGACTTTGATGAAACATTTGCTCCTCGTAGCTAGGCTTGAAGCCATTCGCATACTACTAGCCTATGCTAACCACCACAACATCTTGCTATATCAAATGGATGTGAAGAGTGCATTTCTCAACGGCAAGATTGAAGAAGAAGTATATGTCGCTCAACCACCGGCTTTGAAGATCCAAAACATCCCGATATGGTGTACAAGCTAAATAAAGCAATCAGATGGCCTCAAAAAGCTCCTCGCTACCGGTATGATACAATCAAAGACTTCAAAGAGCAAAGGCTTCAAACCTGGATCCCTTGATCCCACACTCTTCATGAAGACATATGATGGTGAACTATTTGTATGCCAAATATATGTGGATGACATTATCTTGGCCGCACCAACCGAAGTATAGTGATGAATTTGGATACATGATGCAAGAGCAATATCGATGTCCATGATGGGAGAGCTCAAGTTCTTCCTTGGTCTTCAAATTCAAATCGAAAAGGAACGGCATCTTTATATCTCAAGAAAAATACCTCCAAGATTGTTTGAAGAAGTTTGGAATGCAAGAGTGCAAAGGATACATGACGCCAATGCCACCAAACACCATCCGGGTCCCGACGACAATGGTAAAGAGTTCGATCAAAAGGTATACCGCCCATGATTGGTTCCTTACTTTACCTATGTGCATCTAGGCCAGATATTATGCTTAGTGTTTGCATGTGTGCTCGATTCCAAGCGGCACCAAAGGAATCGCATCACTTAGCCGTGAAGCGAATTCTTCGATATTTGGCTCACACCCCAACACTCGGATTATGGTATCCAAAGGGCTCAAAATTTGATTTGGTTGGATTTTCGGATGCTGATTATGCTGGTGACAAGGTGGATCGCAAGTCAACATCAGCACATGTCACTTTCGGGACGATCACTGTCTCATTGGTCTTCAAAGAAGCGTAACTGTATCACTCTCAACCGCTGAATCTGAATACATTGCTGCTGGATCTCTTGTGCTCAGCTTCTATGGATGAAGCAAACTCTCAAGGACTATGGCATCAATCGACACAAGTACCTCTCTTCTGCGACAATGAAAGTGCCATCAAGATTGCCAACAATCCAGTCCAACACTCGAAGACAAAGCACATTGAAATTCATCATCATTTTCTCAGGGATCATGTCATGAAGAAAGATATTGACATCATTCACGTCAACACTGAAGAGCAACAGGCAGATATCTTCACAAAGCCCTTGGATGAGAAAAGGTTTTGCAAGTTACGGTGTGAGATAAATATCTAGGAATCCTCAAATGTCCTGTGATCAAGCACACATCCTAACACCTTTGCATGTTGATGACTTAGATGTGCAACACACGAAGTAACGTATGTCATCAATCTAATGAAGACTTACATTCTGAGTGTGAATACATTAACGTGGAATTTGACTTCGGAGCGCCACGATAATTGTGAGCCGTGTTTGGGTCTAATACTTCCTATACGGTGGGTAACGCCACCACCAAATTTCTTTGTTTGAAGTGTTTCACTCATGGCGTTATTTCTACAATATCTTCGCATTTGATTTGTCTTCAACTTCAACTTATCTTCATGATTTTCTTCACTATGTTGATTTGGTTGCTGTCTATATATATATATATATATATATATTGTTCTGTCCTCTACAACATTCACTTATAGCTATGTCTTCAAGTTGAATCTTTTGAACTAAGTGAATGTGATCGGACCCTAATCTCTCTATGCTTTCTATCTCAAACTCTATCTGTCCAAATCATATGCATTCTATTGAAACTGTCAAATGTCTTCTCTGCGTCCTTGTCAGCAGAAGACACAGAGACAAACTTCAAGTCTGTTTTAAATGATTTATCATTACTGTTGAACTCCGGAGAAGACGGAACGACCATCCGACAAACCTGGTGGGCGTGGGAACGTGGGATAACTCAGAGTATGTTGCATGCGTGCCACGTGCTCCTCAGATGTGAACCGCCAGGGGCACCTGCGTAATTGCGTTGTGCCGCACACCTCATATAAATACATGTCCCCTGCGGTAAAGAAAATCTTCTTCCACCTCTCCACCTCGTCAAAACCCTAGCGCCACCGCTAGCTCTCGACGACGCCGGCGACGAAGCGCTTAGCTGCCGCGACTTCTCCGACGCCGTCCTCACGCCGGCCGCGAACATCGTCATCTCCGCCGCCGCCGTAGGTGTCCTCCGTCGCCAAGTTAGGGCACGGTGGATTGAACTGCTCGGCCTCCTTATTCCCGTCTAGCAGTTCTTCGAAGCGGTAAATATAACTCTATTTTTACCATCTTTTTGATCTTCAAGATTCATCCTACTTGCCAAAATTTGTTTCTGCCCATACTATGTTAGATCTATTCTGTCTGCATCTCGTACTGCCTAGTATATTCACTTAAGCTTCACAACTAGTTAGATTCCTCACTTGTAATTATTCACGGATTCGCATAAATCTGGAACCAACTCTCGACAGATAAGTGAATGTCTTCGCATCATGAGGTCAATGTCTTCAAACCGATTTATCTTCAAAATCTTCTGAGAATGCATATGACCTCTTCCCCTTCCCTCGCATCTCTAATGCTGTCACAGGTACATGTCCGTGGGAGAATCCCTTGGTTCTCATAGTCTGCATTCGTTTGCAGAATTCTTACAAATCAAACTAACTCTCCCGAAGCCAGTTCCTGTCAATCCAGCAAACGCAAGCCTTTGAAGCCTTTGAACGTGAAGCCATTCAGTTTGAAATTCATGGCTTCAGAGAAATCAGTCAGGAAGGGCGGCAGACATCGTCGTGAGGGAACCTCAAAAGATCTGCCTGATGACCTCGCAGAGCTGTACAAGACTGATCCCGAAGAGAACTACAATCAGCGCAAGACGCGAATCCAATGGATTCGACGATATTGGGTTGAACAGTGGTTCAAGTACAATTTCGTCACACAATAATATGCCGAGAAGAATGCTATCAGAAGCCCTTGGGGTGATATTCTCTTTCGAGGCCTTCCTCCCAAGAACATGGCTGAAGCTATTGCGCAAGGTTTCTATCCTTGCATGGTCCGTGGACCTCAGCCTGAGAATGCCGACCCAACGTCCTTGCTCTGGTGTCGTGACGATAATCTCTTCAAGCGCAACTTCCAGCACGCAAAGGCTTCTGCAAAGGAAAACAAGAAGTCATTGGGATTAGACTTCAACCCTGGTCCCTCTGCTCCCCGTGCTGATGGCTCACGTGACGCTGAACCCAATGTCATCGGTCCCTTTTCAAACCTTGATGGCCTCATCACCTACATTATGGTCCAAGGTGCCAAAGTGGATCACTCTGATGATAATGTTGAGTCTGATGAAGCCCCAGCTCCAGGTTCTGCTCCTGCTCCAAAGCCGCAGAAGCTTAAGAAAGTCAAGGCTTCAAAGTCAGCTGCTCCTCCAAAAGCTTCACGTGTGAAGCCATCAGCCATCTTGCACCTCCACGAAGCCGCAGTGCGATCTGAAGATCAATCTCGTATCTCCAAGAAGACGGAGAAGAGAAAGAAAATTGTCAATAATACTGAACTGACACTGACTCCTGCTGCCATTCTGCGTGAAGAACACATTGATCTGTCCAGTGATGAAGATCTTGCAGATGATGCTCTTGAGCAACTTATCAAGAGCAAAGAAGAAGCAGAAATCTTCAACAATTTGCCTCTCTTTGATGTGGCAATCATGCATCACTTCATTGATGAGTGGTTTGACACTCCAAACATCAGCTTTGAAGATCTGCAACTTCCTATTGGCCTCAGCGTCTCCTTCAATGGAGCCATTGCTTCTGAGCTAGCTCTTGCTCAGCGGATTGTTGAACTGAAGCACAAGATTGACTATGAGAAGGCTCAGTTCAAGAAGCATATGGCTGCACTTAGTGTGCAAGACGTCAAAAACTTCAAGGTCATGCTGCACGACCTCAAGGAAGCCTTTGTCAAGAAGCGTGAAGAAGCCAGAGGCTCTCGCGAGCGCATGAAGGCTCTGGCTGACAAGTGTGTACTTGCCTACAATGAGGCTGAGAAGCGCAAGGCTCTTGGCCGTCCTGGCGTTGACCCCAGAATGGCTGCAAAGAAAAAGAAGCCTTCAACTGACCAAGCTGCACCTTCAAGGCAGGAAGAGCCCCGCATAGTCTTCCCAAGCAGCATGACTGGCTCGAAGCCAAAGGTCCGGTCAACCGCTTCTGAACAGAAGAAGACGAGGGCTGCCGAGGCTGAAGCCAGAAAAAGGAAAAATCCTGACGCCTCTGATGCTGCTCCCTCCAAGAAGAATCTTAAGACCAAGAAGAATCGGGCTGCTCCCACAGAGCCCTTGATTGTTGAACCCATTTCTGTGGTTCGTCCCGCGTCTGCAACCCAAGAACTTCGCATGACTGTTCATGAGCCTGCTTCCATAGAGGCTCCTGAAGCTGAAGAGAATCCAGCAGCTGATCCCATCACTGCTGAAGACATTGGTCACCATGACAATGTTGAAGATGATGAAGTTCTTCCTCAAATCGAGTACAATGTGGTATCATCGCCTGTTCATACGAACAGCGAACTCATCAGCATTGGTCGTCCTCTGACGCCAATTGCTCAGGATGCGTCATGGGCTGATCGCCCGCAACAAGAAGACTCCCCTAGTACTCCCCAACAACAAGTCACTCCCCAACCACAACAACAAGAAGAAGAGGAAGAATTTGAGGCCCAGGCAACCCCATCTCCAAAGGCGTCGCTAGCATTTCGCAGGCTTCGCAAAGGTCAAAGGCCTCAAGTACCTCTTTCGAGCGTTCCAGAAGGAGAAGTGCACCACCAACCTGTTGCACGCCAAGTGTTTTCAGAAGCCACTCCAACTGTGAATGTCTCTGAGTCTGAAGCTAAAGCTGCTGAAGACAATCCGGCTGCATCAGCCGCAGACACCCAAGAAGAAGAAGAACGTTTCCCTACACCCCTGTCACTGAAGAAGTTATACCCGATATCAACGTGCCAATGCCCGACCCTCCAGCTCCTCAAGTGGAGGTTGAAAACAATGAGGCTGCCACCTCCAACACCAATGAAGCCAATGACGTTGTCATGGCTGAAGCCAATGTGGAGCCTGTACCAACAGCTCCTGCAGCCACTGAAGGAAATGTGCCTGAAACCAATGAGGCAACTGCTCCCGAAGCATCTGCTGAGCAGCCCGAAGCCTCAGTTGCTGCCACTGCTCCAGTTCCGCCACCAAGGCCCTACACAATCGAGCAAGCATACAACTATGGCGAGCTAATAACAGTAAGATGGCCCGTTCTGGTCCCTCCGCCTCATGCCTCTGGTCCTCAGTTCGACTATCATATTGAGCATAGGCCTCAGGTCCAGAAGCCGAAGCCAAGACTGCCAAGGTTTCCAGACACTGCCACCTCAACAGGTTCTTTCAATGCAAATGGCTTCAAAGCCCACAACACTTTCTTTGACAGATCAAAGAACCCCTACACAAGGCCAAGGATATCATCTGACCGTTTCTGGAGCTATCCGCAACGAAGCTATTACTCCTGTGTTCTGTATGATCAAGGCCGCATTTTCCCTCCTATGCGCCTCGACACTAAAGCCATTGCCGGACTGCCGTGCTTAGAAGAAGCACTTGATTGCTTTCGTGATGCAGGTCTGCTTGGTTTTGTAACAGACAAAGAGCACTGGAATGAAGAACTTGTGCTTCAATTCTATGCTACCCTCCACATCCGCGGCTACAACAGAGATACGAAGACATGGGTTCTCGAGTGGATGACAGGAAATGTTCATCATGAAGCCAAAGCTCTTGGCATCATTGAGCTCACAGGCCTACCCACTCCCGGAGAGCTGTTTGAACCTAGATGTCAACTCCACCGCGATGCCTTGGAGAGCATATTTCATAAGCCAGAACCCGACATGAGTCAGATGCTCAGCATGATGAAGCCACTGCCACATGACGCTGAATACCCTCAGCACTTCTTTGTTGATGACATTGAGTATCTGCCTCGCACAATATATCACATCGTCAGGCGAACTCTATGGCCTATCAAAGGGCATTCATCGTCTGCAAAACTGGAAGGAGCAATGAAGACTTTGGTCTTCTACATCCTCAATGGCATCAGCTTCAACACGCAAGAATTCTTCATCCGAAAATTGGCTGCGTCTGGATCTGATCTGTTTGGTCTGAAGTTTTATGCTCCATGGGTCATGCGCCTCATCAAGATGCACTCGACTATCAACTATCAACCCTCTGCTCGCAATCATCTGATCTTTCTACCAGAGGTTGATATGTCTGTTGAAGCCATATACCCTGAGCCTGCCAAAACGCCACTTTGTCTTCAGAATGCAGATCACCACAGCTTCTCTCAACCTATGGAAGGCGTCCAAGCGGTATCTCGTGTCTATCCCCTGGCTGGGAACACACGTCTGCCTCATCATGCGCAGACTAAAGCCACTGAGAGCACAATTGGCCAAAGGCCTCGGAAGCGCTCTCGAGTCCTCAATGATCGAGAACTTCTTGTGGCGCTGCACCAAAAGCAAGATAAGCATCACTCCTGGCTCAAGCGTCAAATGCAAAGCCTCTTGGTGGACGTCAATCGCATTCGAAACCTTGCCACCAAGAATGCTTTTGTCACTCACGAGACCTGTCGGAGATCATGGAAGAGTTTGACCCTGCTCAGTGCTGAAGCAGATCTTCAAGACGATGGCTTCACTGAACGCTTCAAGTTCGACTCCACTCCTCCACGGAATGCAGTCCTACGACGAACTCCATCACTTGAAGACTCTGACTATTCTTCCTCCACGGCAACTGTCAATGCCAGAGTGATCGATGATGAAGCCGATGCTACTTCACCGCCCCCTACTTCTGCACGAATCAACACTGCACCAAGCTCGTCTGCACCGCCAACCAACAACGACAACCCTGCTGCATCATCTACTTCTGAAGAGGACGAGTAGATGCTCTATGTCTTCAAACCTTTTGGTCCTTCTCGACAAAAGGGGAGAAGCATATGAGTTTGATAGTCTTCAAGCGGGTTCATAAGGGCGGTTGCACTATATTTTGCCTAGTGTTTACAACTCTCGCTTTTGATACATTTGGTTCTTTGAGTTGTAACACTTAAACTCGATGGTCGCTCGCTACTTATTTGCTTTACTCAGTGCGATGATAAATTCCGCATGTGCGGCGATAACTTCCGCACTTAGATCATTCTGCAGACGTCCATTTTTCATTATGCATGTCATCCTCTTAGTTATATCATTTCATGCATGATGAATTATCTTCATAAGTTGACGAGGATCTCCACAAGTACAACCTGCCATGTGCATTTGCATTCCAAAAGCAAACTACTTATATGCACATATTCAGGGGGAGCCTTTGCCTCTTATGAAGACAATTCCCTATCCTTTACAATTTCACATATTTTATCCCCGTTGAAAACTTCAACCAGTTTGTCATCAATCACCAAAAAGGGGGAGATTGTAAGTGCATCTAGTGCCACCCCTAGTTGGTTTTGGAGTATTGACGACAAATGTGGTTGAGGGACTAATGCGTCTGTGAGAATTGCAGGATAACGCAGGTAGTGTCCCTCATTGATTCGGTTTACCTACCGGAGATGACCCCTAAAAATGTATGAAGACAATGGTGGTATGTGAAGATATTCACATTGAAGACTATGACATGAGAAGACATTGAGTGAAGACTATGGAGCGCAAAGACTGTGTCGTCTCGTTGTTTCCTTTTTTTCTTTGTTGAGTCATAGGAACCACCGTCTCGTTAAGTGGGGTCCAAGTGATCATAGTCGGGATGATCAAGTGATGCTGAACCCAAATCCTATGTCTTGACGAAGACAATGAGAGCAAAACTTATCCAGAGCTGGATGAGTCAGCTTTGCTTGTAGCCCAAGTAAAGTTGCCGTGTGTGTTTGAAATCTGACCATTGGAACACGTGTCAGTTCCTTAGTGACCCAGGGTCATTTCGGACATAACAGGTCGGGTTGCCTAGTGGCTATAAATAGCCCACCCCCTACACCATAAATTGGTGGCTGCTCAGAGTTAGTGCACGGCTTTTGTCGTTTGAGAGCAACCCACCTCGAAGCCTTTGAGAGAGAGAAATCCTTGCGAGGACAAAGCCCAAACACCCAGAGCCAAAGAGTGTTAGGCATCACTGAAGTTTTTCTTGTCTGTGTGACCTGAAGACTTATTACACTTGAGGACTGTGAATCCTCCAGCCGGTTAGGCGTCGCGTTCTGAGCATCCAAGAGTCATTGTGGATTGCCGGTGAACGCAGTCTGTGAAGGTTCGGAAGTCTACCTTGAAGACTTACCAGAGTGATTGGGCGAGGACTGTGTGTCCTTAGCTCAAGGGGAATAAGGTGAAGACGCGGTCTTCTGAGTTGAATCTCAGCCTCCCTAACCAGATGTACAGTTGTCACAAAGAATCGAACTGGTCCAACAAATCATGTGTCTTCAACAAGTGACTGGTTCTATCCCTTCCCTCCTTTACTTTGAGTTAGTCTTCGTGAAGTCATTGCTTATATGCCGTATCTGTTTGACTTCATTGCTTGACTACTATCGTTGGTTGGCTTCATACTATCTTCCATCTTGATCCTACTACCAAGCTGCTATTAGTCTTGTTCTTTCACGTTATTGCATACTAGACTATGGTTTGCTTGTTGTAGTTCATCTTCCGCTGCATATCAATTAGGTCATTTCTATTGTTTGTCTTCGAAAAATCCGTGTTTTGAAGACTTTGTTAAAATCGCCTATTCACCCCCCCCCCCCCTCTAGTCGATAACTAGCACTTTCAGTCTGTCTTCGAAACTCCCATGTTTTGAAGACTTTCATAAAAATCGCCTATTCACCCCCCTCTAGTCGATAATTAGCCCTTCTAGCTTTACACCAATATGACCTAAACGGCAGTGCCACAAATAAGTTGCACTATCATTATTAAACTTATATCTTTTGGCTTCAATACTATGAATATGTGTATCACTACTATCGAGATTCAACAAAAATAGACCACTCATCAAGGGTGCATGACCATAAAAGATATTATTCATATAAATAGAACAACCATTATTCTCTGATTTAAATGAATAACCGTCTCGCATCAAACAAGATCCAGATATAATGTCCATGCTTAACGCTGGCACCAAATAACAATTATTCAGGTCTAAAACTAATCCTGAAGGTAGATGTAGAGGTAGCGTGCCGACGGCGATCACATCGACTTTGGAACCATTTCCCACGCGCATCGTCACCTCGTCCTTAGCCGATCTTTGCTTAATCCGTAGCCCCTGTTTCGAGTTGCAAATATGAGTAACAAAACAAGTATCAAATATCCAGGCGCTACTACGAGCATTAGTAAGGTACACATCAATAACATGTATATCAAATATACCATTCACTTTGCCATCCTTCTTACCCGCCAAATACTTGGGGCAGTTCCGCTTCCAGTGACTAGTCCCTTTGCAGTAGAAGCATTCAGTCTTAGGCTTAGGTCCAGACTTGGGCTTCTTCGCTTGAGCAGCAACTTGCTTGCCGTTCCTCTCGAAGTTCCCCTTCTTCCGTTTGCCCTTTTTCTTGAAACTAGTGGTCTTGTTAACCATCAACACTTGATGATCGTTCTTGATTTCTACCTCCGCAGCCTTTAGCATCACGAAGAGCTCGGGAATTGTCTTATCCATCCCTTGAATATTATAGTTCATCACGAAGCTTTTGAAGCTTGGTGGCAGTGATTGAAGAACTCTGTCAATGACACTATCAACAGGAAGGTTAAGTCCCAGTTGTGCCAAGTGATTGTGGTACCCAGACATTCTGAGTATGTGTTCACTGACAGAACTATTCTCCTCCATTTTGCAGCTGTAGAACTTATTGCAGACTTCATATCTCTCAATCCGGGCATTTGCTTGAAATATTAACTTCAAATCTGATACGTCTCCAACGTATCTATAATTTTTGATTGTTCCATGCTATTATATTATCTATTTTGGATGTTTAATGGGCTTTATTATGCACTTTTATATTATTTTTGGGACTAACCTACTGACCGAAGGCCCAGTGCAAATTGCTGTTTTTTTTGCCTATTTAAGTGTTTTGAAGAAAAGGAATATCAAACGGAATCCAAACAGAATGAAACCTTCACGAGGATCGTTTTTGGAACAAACAATCCAGGAGACTTGGAGTGGACGTCAAGGAAGCAACGAAGCGGCCACGAGGCAGGGAGGCGCGCCCCCACCCTCGTGGGCCCCTCATAGCTCCACCGACCTACTTCTTTCGCCTATATATACTCATATACTCTGAAAACATCCAGGAGTACCACAAAACCCTATTTCCACCACCGCAACCTTCTGTTCCCGTGAGATCCCATCTTGGGGCCTTTTCCGGCGCTCCGCCGGAGGGGGAATCGATCATGGAGGGCTTCTACATGAACACCATAGCCTCTCCGATGATGTGTGAGTAGTTTACCACAGACCTTCGGGTCTATAGTTATTAGCTAGATGGCTTCTTCTCTCTCTTTGGATCTCAATACAAAGTTCTCCTCGATTCTCTTGGAGATCTATTTGATGTAATACTTTTTGCGGTGTGTTTGTCGAGATCCGATGAATTATGGGTTTATGATCAAGATTATCTATGAACAATATTTGATTCTTTTCTGAATTATTATATGCATGATTTGACATCTTTGCAAATCTCTTCGAATTATCAGTTTGGTTTGGCCTACTAGATTGATCTTTCTTGCAATGGGAGAAGTGCTTAGCTTTGGGTTCAATCTTGGGTGTCCTTTACCAGTGAAAGCAGGGGCAGCAAGGCACGTATTGTATTGTTTCCATCGAGGATAAAAAGATGGGGTTTATATCATATTGCTTGAGTTTATCCCTCTACATCATGTCATCTTGCCTAATGCGTTACTCTGTTCTTATGAACTTAATATTCTAGATGCATGCTGGATAGCGGTCGATGTGTGGAGTAATAGTAGTAGATGCAGAATCGTTTCGGTCTACTTGTCACGGATGTGATGCCTATATACATGATCATGCCTAGATATTCTCATAACTATGCGCTTTTCTATCAATTGCTCGACAGTAATTTGTTCACCCACCATAGAATTTGCTATCTTGAGAGAAGCCACTAGTGAAACCTATGGCCCCCGGGTCTATTTTCCATCATATTAATCTCCCGCCAACGTGCTATTTCTGTCACCGTTTATTTTGCAATCTTTACTTTTCAATCTATACAACAAAAATACCAAAAATATTTATCTTATTATCTTTATCAGATCTCACTTTTGCAAGTGGCCGTGAAGGGATTGACAACCCCTTTATCATGTTGGTTGCAAGGTTCTTATTTGTTTGTGGAGGTACTAGGGATTTGCGTGTAGTCTCCTACTGGATTGATACCTTGGTTCTCAAAAACTGAGGGAAATACTTACGCTACTTTGCTGCATCACCCTTTCCTCTTCACGGGAATACCAACGCATGCTCAAGAGGTAACAATAAGGATTTCTGGCGCCGTTGCAGGGGAGGTTTACGCCAAGTCAAGTCAAGATTGATCTCCCGCCAACGTGCGATTTCTGGCGCCATTGCCGGGGAGATCTACGCACAAGTTAAGACATACAAAGTACCCATCACAAACTCTTATCCCTCACATTACATTATTTGCCATTTTCCTCTCGTTTTCCTCTCCCCCACTTCACCCTTGCCGTTTTATTCGCCCTTTTTCCGTTCGTCTCTTTTCGCTTGCTTCTTGTGTTCCTGTGTGTTGGATTGTTTGTCACGATGGCTCAAGCCAATACTAAATTGTGTGACTTTTCCAATACCAACAACAATGATTTTATTAGCACTCTGATTGCTCCTATTACCGATGCTGAATCTTGTGAAATTAATGCTGCTTTGTTGAATCTTGTCATGAAAGATCAATTCTCTGGCCTTCCTAGTGAAGACGCCGCTACTCATCTAAACAACTTCGTTGATTTGTGCGATATGCAAAAGAAGAAAGATGTGGATAATGATATTGTTAAATTGAAGCTATTTCCGTGCAAAAACTTGGTTTTCTTCTTTGCCTAGAAATAGTATGATTCATGGAATAAGTGCAAAGATACTTTTATCTCTAAGTATTTTCCTCCCAATAAGATCATCTCTCTTAGAAACGATATCATGAATTTTAAGCAACTTGATCATGAGCATGTTGCACAAGCCTGGGAGAGGATGAATTTAATGATTCGTAATTACCCTACACATGGTTTGAATTTATGGATGATTATACAATTTTTTATGCTGGATTGAATTTTGCTTCTAGAAATCTTTTAGATTCGGCCGCGGGCGGCACTTTTATGGATATCCCTTTAGGATAAGCTACTAAACTCCTAGATAATATTATGGTTAATTATTCTCAATGGCACACCTAAAGATCTACTAGTAAAAAGGTTCATGCGATTGAAGAAATTAATGTTTTAAGTGGAAAGATGGATGAACTTATGAAATTGTTTGCCAATAAGAGTGTTTCTTCTGATCCTAATGATATGCCTTTGTCCACTTTGATTGAGAATAATAATGAATATGTGGATGTGAATTTTGTTGGTAGGAACAATTTTGGTAACAACGCGTATAGAGGAAACTTTAATTCTAGGTCGTTCCCTAGTAATTCCTCTAATAATTATGGTAATTCCTACAACAAATCTTATGGAAATTTTAATTAGATGCCCTATGATTTTGAGACTAGTGGTAAAGAATTTATGATTTCGCAAAAGAATTTCAATGCTTTGCTTGAAGAAAAATTGCCTAAGATTGATGAGTTGGCTAGGAACGTGGATAGAATTTCTCTTGATGTTGATTCTTTGAAACTTAGATCTATTACACCCAAGAATGATATCAATGAGTCTCTCAAAGCCATGAGAATTTCCATTGATGAGTGCAAAGAAAGAACCGCTAGGATACATGCTAAAAAGGATTGCTTTGTGAAAGCGTGTTCTTCTAGTTTTCATGATAATAAGGATGAAGATCTAAAAGTGATTGATGTGTCTCCTATTAAATCTTTGTTTTCTAATATGAATCTTGATAAAGATGGGACTGGAGATGAGTCAACTTTAGTTAAAAGGTGTCCCAATGATTCAGAGTTTTTAGATCTTGATGCAAAAATTGGTAAAAGTGGGATTGAAGAGGTCAAAACTTTACATAGCAATGAACCCACTATTATGGATTTCAAGGAATTTATTTTTGATAATTGCTCTTTGATAGATTGTATTTCCTTGTTGCAATCCATGCTAAATTCTCCTCATGCCTATAGTCAAAATAAAACTTTTACCAAACATATCGTTGATGCTTTAATGCAATCTTATGAAGAAAAACTTGAATTAGAAGTTCTATCCCTAGAAAAATTTATGATGAGTGGGAAAATACTATTAAAACTAAGATTAAAGATCATGAATGCTATGCTTTGTGTGATTTGGGTGCTAGTGTTTCCACGATTCCAAAAACTTTGTGTGATGTGTTAGGTTTCCGTGAATTTGATGATTGTTATTTAAACTTGCATCTTGCGGATTCCACCATTAAGAAACCTATGGGAAGGATTAATGATGTTCTTATTGTTGCAAATAGGAATTATGTCCCCGTAGATTTTATTGTTCTTGATATAGATTGCAATCCTACATGTCCTATTATTCTTGGTAGACCTTTCCTTAGAACGATTGGTGCAATTATTGATATGAAAGAAGGAAATATTAGATTCCAATTTCCGTTAAGGAAGTCATGGAACACTTTCCTAGGAATAAAATAAAATTACCTTATGAATCTATTATAAGAGCCACTTATGGATTGCATACCAAAGGTAATAATACCTAGATCTATTCTTGTTTTTATGCCTAGCTAGGGGCGTTAAACGATAGCGCTTGTTGGGAGGCAACCCAATTTTATTTTTGTTCCTTGCTTTTTGTTACTGTTTAGTAATAAATAATTAATCTAGCCTCTGGTTAGATGTGGTTTTATGTTTTAATTAGAGTTTGTGCCAAGTAAAACCTATAGGATCTTCTTGGGTGATAATTATTTGATCTTGCTGAAAAAGACAGAAACTTTCTGCTCACAAAAACAATTGTTAAAAATCATCAGCAAGTGATAAAATACTGATTCCAATTGCAGTAGATCAATAAACAAATTACTTAGGTCTTTAAATTTTGGCAGAATTATTGGATTTCCAGAAGTTTGCGTTTGATACAGATTACTACAGACTGTTCTGTTTTTGACAGATTCTGTTTTTCGTGTGTTGTTTGCTTATTTTGATGAATCTATGGCTAGTATCGGGGGGTATGAACCATAGAGAAGTTGGAATACAGTAGGTTTAACACCAATATAAATAAAGAATGAGTTCATTACAGTACCTTAATGTGGTGGTTTATTTTCTTACACTAACGGAGCTCATGAGATTTTCTGTTGAGTTTTGTGTTGTGAAGTTTTCAAGTTTTTGGGTAAAGATTTGATGGATTATAGAATAAGGAGTGGAAAGAGCCTAAGCTTGGGGATTCCCAAGGCACCCCAAGGAAAAATTCAAGGACAACCAAAAGCCTAACCTTGGGGATGCCCCGGAAGGCATCCCCTCTTTCGTCTTCGTCTATCGGTAACTTTACTTGATGCTATATTTTTATTCACCACATGATATGTGCTTTGCTTGGAGAGTCTTGCATGATTTGAGTATTTGCTTTCTAGTTTACCACAACCATCCTTTCTTTACACACCTTTTGGAGAGACACACATGAATCGGAATTTATTAGAATACTGTTTGTGCTTCACTTATATGTTTTGAGCTAGATAATTTTGCTCTAGTGCTTCGCTTATATCTTTTAGAGCACGGTGGTGGTTTTATTTTATAGAAATTATTGATCTCTCATGCTTCACCTATATTATTTTGAGAGTCCTTTAGAACAGCATGGTAATTTTCTTTGGCTATAAAACTAGTCCTAATATGATAGGCATCCAATATGGTATAATAAAAACTTTCATATAAAGGCATTGAATACTATGAGAAGTTTGATACTTGATGATTGTTTTGATATATGAAGATGGTGATATTAAAGTTGTGCTAGTTTAGTAATTGTGAATTTTAGAAATACTTGTGTTGAAGTTTGCAAGTCCCGTAGCATGCACGTATGGTAACCGTTGTGTGACAAATTTGAAACATGAGGTGTTCTTTGATTGTCATTCTTATGAGTGGCGGTCGGGGACGAGCGATGGTCTTTTCCTACCAATCTATCCCTAAGAAGCGCGTGTAATGCTTGGTTTTTGATGACTTGTAGATTTTTGCAATAAGCATGTGAGTTTTTATGACTAATGTTGAGTCCATGGATTATACGCACTCTCACCTTTCCATCATTGCTAGCCTCTTCGGTACCGTGCATTGCCCTTTCTCACCTTGAGAGTTGGTGCAAACTTCGCCGGTGCATCCAAACCCCGTGATATGATACGCTCTATAACACATAAACCTCCTTATATCTTCCTCAAAACAGCCACCATACCTACCTATTATGGCATTTCCATAGCCATCCCGAGATATATTACCATGCAACTTTCCACCGTTTCATTTATTATGACATGCTTCATCATTGTCATATTGCCTTGCATGATCATGTAGTTGACATCGTATTTGTGGCAAAGCCACCATGCATAATTTATCATACATGTCACTGTTCATTCATTGCCCATCCCGGTACACCGCCGGAGGCACTCATATAGAGTCATATTTTGTTCTAGTATCGAGTTGTAATCATTGAGTTGTAAATAAATAGAAGTGTGATGATCATCATTAATAGGGCATTGTCCCATAAAAATAGAAAGGCCAAATAAAAAAAGAAAGGCCAAATAAAAAAGAAAAAAAATAAAGGCCCAAAAAAAGAAAAAGAATAAAAGGGACAATGCTACTATCCTTTTTCCACACTTGTGCTTCAAAGTAGCACCATGATCCTTATGATAGAGAGTCTCTTATTTTGTCACTTTCGTATACTAGTGGGAAATTTTCATTATAGAAATTGGCTTGTATATTCCAACAATGGGCTTCCTCAAATGCCCTAGGTCTTCGTGAGCAAGCAAGTTGGATGCACACCCACTTAGTTTCTTTTGTTGAGCTTTCATACTTTTATAGCTCTAGTGCATCTGTTGCATGGCAATCCCTACTCCTTGCATTGACATCAATTGATGGGCATCTCCCTAGCCCGTTGATTAGCCGCGTCAATGTGAGACTTTCTCCTTTTTTGTCTTCTCCACACAACCCCCATCATTACATTCTATTCCACCCATAGTGCTATGTCCATGGCTCACACTCATGTATTGCGTGAAAGTTGAAAAAGTTTGAGAAATACTAAAGTATGAAACAATTGCTTGGCTTGTTATCGGGGTTGTGCATGATGAGAGCATTTTTGTGTAACAAAAATGAAGCATGGCCAAACTATATGATTTTGTAGGGATGAGCTTTCTTTGGCTATGTTATTTTGAGAAGATATAATTACTTAGTTAGTATGCTTGAAGTATTGTTATTTTTATGTCAATATTAAAAATTTATCTTGAATTTTTCGGATCTAAACATTCATGCCACAATAAATAAAATTACATAGAAAACTATGTTAGGTAGCATTCCACATAAAAAAATCTGTTTTTATCATTTACCTACTCGAGGACGAGCAGGAATTAAGCTTGGGGATGCTTGATACGTCTCCAACGTATCTATAATTTTTGATTGTTCCATACTATTATATTATCTGTTTTGAATGTTTAATGGGCTTTATTATGCACTTTTATATTATTTTTTGGGACTAACCTACTAACCGAAGGCCCAGTGCAAATTGTTGTTTTTTTTGCCTATTTCAGTGTTTTGCAGAAAAGGAATATCAAACGGAATCCAAACGGAATGAAACCTTCGCGAGGATCGTTTTTGGAACAAACGCAATCCAGGAGACTTGGAGTGTACGTCAAGGAAGCAACGAGGCGGCCACGAGGCAGGGAGGCGCGCCCCCACCCTCGTGGGCCCCTCGTAGCTCCACCGACCTACTTCTTTCGCCTATATATACTCATATACTCTGAAAACATCCAGGAGCACCACGAAACCCTATTTCCACCACCGCAACCTTCTGTTCCCGTGAGATCCCATCTTGGGGCCTTTTCCGGCGCTCCACCGGAGGGGGAATCGATCACGGAGGGCTTCTGCATCAACACCATAGCCTCTCCGATGATGTGTGAGTAGTTTACCTCTGTAACATCCCAAATTTCCTATTTGGAATGTTTTACAATTATAGATAAGCATCCTATGCATCTTGTTTGAATTTTGAATGCCATTTGAAGTTTCAGAGCAAGTTGAGTTTTGAATTTGAATTTCAAACTTTGGCATGTGGGAAACATTTCAAAAAAACCAAACCTGATAAATACTTGATCAAAAGTATGAGAGGAGCAAACATGACACTCCAAAAATATCAGAGGAAACATTGCCAAAAGATTTGAATTCAAATCTGAAATTTATTTGAATTTGAAAAAAATAGATTTTTATGAAGTTTGGATTTTGCCTTTGGAAAAATGTTCAAATGAAAGGGAATATTCCCCTGATCATTTTGGTATATATATACCCTATATAAATTATTTATAGTTTGGGTTTTATTTTTGTTTTAGTTTTAATTAAAAAATAAAGAAAAACCCCTCGGGCGCCACCCAAGCACCCCAGCCCAGCCAGTGCCGTCTCACCCTCAGCCTGCGCCCAGCCCACTGAGCCGGCCCACTGGCAGCCCGGCAAAGACCACCAGCCCCAGCCCAACCCCCTCGCCTGCTCGCTTGAAAGGCCTAGGCCTCGGCCACCCGACCCCTCGCCTCTCTCTCCTCTCGTGACCGTGGGACCCCCCTCTTCTTCCCCCTCGCCCACGCCACGCCGCTCGCCGGAGGTCCACCGGATCCCGAAGGATCCGGGATCCCCCGACCGCCCCCGATGCCCTTCCGAGGCAAGCCCGACCCCAGGGCTATAAAAGCCGTCGCCCCGCACCCCATTTCCCCCCCTAGCCCTCGCCGGACCCCCTCTCCCTCTCGCTCGAGCACGCCGGAGTCCGAAGCTCCCGCCGCCGCCATTCTCGTCGCCGTCGCCGCCCTAGACCACCCCGGTCACCCCCGACTCCACCAAACCCCTCCCCGACCTCGTCCACACCCCCCAGGCTACTCCCCCGACCTCCCCGCCGCCCGAAGCCCTCGCCGCACTCGTCGCCGCCGCCGCCGCCACGAACCCCGATGCGTCGCTGGAGACTCCTCCCCGTCCGATCGTGATGAACGGTCAGATTAGACCCAAGGGGTCGCGCGTTATAAACGAACCGCCCGGTTAAATCCGGTTTATTATTTAGTTAGGTTTTTATTTTAGCCCGGTCCGTTTTAGTTTAACCTTAGGCCCGTTTAGGTTATTTGACGCACAGTGCGTAGTTTAGGCCCATTAGGCCTTTTTCTTTTATTTTTGGTTTTCTGTTTTAACAGAATAGTTTCTGTTTTGAAAAATTCATATCTTTTATTCTGTTTAATATTTTTAGGTGATTCTTTTTTTGTTGGGTTGCAAATTTTATGTAGTTTCTGTAGAATATATATTTAGCTATGTTAAAATTAATTAAAATTGCTTTATTTTAGTTTTAGCCAGAATAGTAAATCTGCTATAACTTGAGTTAGAAAAATTATTTTGGATGATTCTTTTGTCCCAACTTTATTTTGGCATTGCCAAACCACAAAAATTAACTTGGGTATTTTAGGATTAATAAATAAATAGTTTTAAGCAGAATCTTATTAATCCTAATTAATTAACTAGCTACTGTTTTCCTATTAATTTAATTAGTAAATAAATTTATTTTTAACATGTGATTGATTATTATAGGATAGTTTTGTCACTATAGTAGATGAACTTTTATTTATAATTAATAAAAGTTTTATTTTATTTTCTTAATAGAAATTGGATTAGGCCTAATAGGAGTTTTATAATAGATTTTAAATTAATTCTTTTTGCTCCTAGTTGCTTAGTGAATTATTTTCTGTTAAGTTAACCTAAAACCATGATTAGGTTATGTTGAGTAAATTTTTGTTATATAAAAAAACTATTTTTGCTATTGTTTGGAGTAGGGAAAAACTTTGAATTGGTTTCTTTGAGTTTTTCTTTTGGATTTGGTTTTGATTGTTTTGTTGTGCTATTATTGTTATCTTGTGTGATCCTCTTGCTTTATGATTATTGTGTTATTGTTTGTCTCGGTAGAGTTTCCGGAGTGCGAAGCTTGCTACTACGACTCTTTAGCTTACGAGGATCATCAGCAAGGCAAGTTTTGATCATGTTATTTCTATACCTATGTTTTGTGCATTAGTAGTTGTCACCACCCCACCATGCATGCAGTAGTGAAATATTGAAGTCATTAAACTTGAGTAGTATCATGTGGTAGGATGAACCAACCCCCTTGTTACCATGACCCCGGGACGTAGTAGTTATTTTGCTATGCTCGTAGACGGGATTTGGGATGAGTGAAATTCATAAGCAAGATGTGAGAGTCAATGATGATGATGACCCCATGAACTACAATGATCAAGATGGACTTTGGAAAATCACTACTGGGTGGAGGACGGTTGACGGGCACCCTGGAGCACCCAGTGGTGGCCGGGATGCATGGAGAAGCGCCATGACATCCTGCGGAAAGCTTCACCCAGCCACAAAGAGAAGGATGGATGCCCCATGACCGGAAGCTTACTCAGCAGCCGCAAGCCATTATGGGCTCTGGCTGGGTTGACCCTAGTAGTGACGCTGGCTGGGGGCGGTACTACGAGAAGTAGACGAACGGTAGGGTTGGATGGGTACCGGTGGCCGAAGAACTCTTTGGAAGACCTGTTTCATTCGTCCGCCTTCAAACACCATGAAGTGCGAAGACTTTAAAGGAGGAATGATTCTTGCGGGAAAGTCGCAACCCTCTGCAGAGTTTAAAGATCTAATCGATTAGCCGTGTCCCGATTCACGGACATTTGAGCCTCTGGAATTTGGAAGTATTCGGATATCTCAACACTAAAACTAATGAATTAATTTTGAGGGTTTATGACTTAATAATAATTTGGGAACGAGATATTGGTCGGCGGAACCATCTCAATAACTACCAATAATTGTAGTAATTTGCAAGCAAGTCCACTGTAGTAGGATAAAATTTGCTTTTCGCAAAATGATGAAACTTAGAGCTCCACAGCCAAAAATGCATATAGTGTTAGTAACTTTATTATTGTTATTCTTCATGACTTGCCAGCTTATTCCAAAAGCTGACCTACATGGCTGCAACGTATTATGTTGCGAGATATATTCCATCGGAGTGAGGCTACGCTCGCGCTTGGCGATTGCCCTTTGGAGTCGGATGGACTCGCTTACCTTCGACGCTTCGCGGCATTTGTAGTTTATTTCTCATGAGTTGGCCTTGAGCCAAATTTATTCCCTTGTAATAAAGACTCTATATGAGAATCGTTAATGATATTCAGGTGTGATTGAACTTTGATTACTTTATCGATGTATTGTGAGTACCAAATGATCTTGGGATGGTATGCATACGTAGATTTGACCGATTTTGGGTCAGGTCGCTCATGAGATGGTATCGAGCACACGCCGACCGTGAGATCGTAACCCCTAGGATCGGAAAGCCATAAGCGAGACCATTTACTTTGAACCCCTTTTCATTCTATAATTCTTCCCTGTTCATTTCGACTCTTCTCCCCTTTGCAACATTCTAGATGGCGCGAGTTCAACCCAGTTTTGCTACGGAGTTCGCCACCCGATGAGGCGATGCCCTTTGAAGAAAGCTGGTCCAGATGGTGAAGCAGCTGAAGATAGCTCTACCCTCGATCACCGGAAGCCCACTAATGCACTTCCGACGGACACCCGCTCAGGATTGAGGTGCATATCCTGTGGAGAACCTTTGGAGGACACACGGAGCCTATCAACTTTGAGTTCACCGAGTTCAACTGGATCATCGGAAGGGGCGTGGCGATCTATCGAGCACTTGGACATCTCCGAGAGGAGTACAGGGCGAGCTCGATCACTCGCACCTCGCCATGGTTTCTCGCGGGGCAAGGAATGGAGATATCATCCGTACCATTGAGGACGACTCCACTCTCGTACATCCAGACTTGGAGTGTCTTCTCGAGAAACGGAGATTCAGACTCGCCGTAACTCAAGACACACCGAAGCTTTTGTTCCATGACTGGAGCTGGAGGAGAAGGCACGCAGACTTCCTTGGCCATGAGGAAGAAATCACGGACTTCATGGAGATAGTCGACGATCTGAAGATGAAGCTTGCCGCGATAGAGGAAAAGATGGACTTGGGAGAGGACCTTTACCCGAGTGGAGATGAAGCACCCCTCGTGAGCAATGATCAGGATTTCGAAGGGAGTACTACCGAAGGAAACCCCAAGAGGAGGCGCCACTGATGAAGACTATTTAGTCGACCACCATGTTATCTTTTACTTTTTCGACGATCAGTTAGGCCGATGTTTTCCCTTCGATTAGTCATGAGCTTTTGTAATCGAGTTTGAACCATGTTTGAGTGGAATGAATAAATGATTGGTGTGTTATGATTGTGCATTCATATGGGTAGTGTTATTTCTCATAGACCATTGTTCTATTCTAAATTTCTCATCCCCTACAATACACCAGATGCCTCCGAGACGTGACACTGGTTTCCCGCCGGAGCTCACCCAGCTGCTCCAGCAGCAGAATGCACTGATGCAGCTCCTGATTCAGAATCAGAACAACACCGCCAACAATCCACCGCCACCACCACCACCCACTGTGGACAACTTGACTCGATTTCTGAGGTTGAATCCGCCAGTGTTCACTAGTAGCACTGAGCCGATTGTGGCTGACGATTGGCTCCGCAAGATTGGAAGAGAGCTAGTCACCGTTGGATGCACTGATGCTGAGAAGGTGCGTTTTACCGCACATCAACTGGATGGACCTGCAGCTTCTTGGTGGGAGAATTACACCGCCACTTTTCCCATGGGTGGCATCACTTGGGATCAATTCCAGCAGGCCTTCCGCACTGCTCATGTCTCAGCTGGAGCCATGAGTCTGAAGAAGCGTGAGTTCGAAACTTGCGCCCGGGAACCGTGTTGTGCACAAGATGCGTGGATGAATTCAGCAAGCTCGCTCGCTATGCTCCGGATGATGTGGCCACAGATGCATAAGCAGGAGAAGTTCCTTGAGGGACTCAATGATGAACTGAGCATGCAGCTTATTGTGGCTACCTTCAACAACTACCGGAGCTGGTAGACAAGGCCACCATACTTGAAGGCAAGCAGCAGCAGATAGAAAGCCGCAAGCGGAAGTACAGCCGGGGAAGCACAATTCAGAGCTCAGCGAAGCCCGCTATGCACCATACTCGGAGGGCACACCCATCATAACCATGGAGGTCATAACCATGGAGGAAATGGGAACAACCGCAGTCAGGACAACAAGTCAGGCCATGGCAATGGCAATGGAAGCGGTAATGGCAATCAGCACCGTTCTGCCCCGGCTCCGAAAGATCTGAGCCACATCACCTGCTTCAAGTGCCAGAAGACAGGGCACTATGCCACCGACTGCCCGGAGGCCAAGCAGAGGAATGGAAATGGCAATGGAGGCTCAGCGAAGAAGCCCAATCCGTTCCCTCATGCTCAGGTGAACCACATCGACGTGGAGGGCGTCTATGATCAGCCAGACACTGTGGTTGGTAAGTTTTTATTGAATTCCCGTTCAGTTTTGGTACTCTTTGATTCTGGTGCAACGCATTCATTCATATCAAGGGTAGTTGTGGAAAAGTACGGGTTGCCCACTAAAACCCTTAGAAGCCCCTTCGCGTCGGTTCAGCGGGAGGAGAAATGATGGCGAGCTTAGGCTGTCATGCAACCCTCAACATCGGGAACCATAAATTTCCCGCAGACCTCATAGTGTTGGAAACCCAGACCTTGGATGTAATCCTAGGCATGGATTGGTTGTCAAAGTTTGAAGGGAACATAGACTGTGCCCGCAAGTCTATTCTGCTCACCACCCCGGAGCGTAAGAAGATCAAGTATGTAGCCAGCATAGTCGATGAAGAATCAGTGCATTCCCTCACGGGAGTTGTTCAGAGGAAGTGCCAGAGGTGCAAGATTTTCCGATGTGTTTCCTGAGGAATTACCAGAATGCCACCGGACGTGGACATTGAATTTCTGATCGAGTTATTGCCCTACAGCCCCAATATCCAAGAGACCTTATCGGATGCCACCGAATGAGTTGAAAGAGATCAAGGATCAAATTAATGAGTTATTGGAGAAAGGATATATTCGTCCAAGCTCATCACCTTGGGGAGCCCCAGTTCTTTTGGTAGAGAAGAAGGATGGAAGCTTGAGGATGGTTGTGGATTATCGTGCATTGAACGAAGTAACCATCAAGAACAAGTACCCCTTACCGATGATCAATGACTTGTTTGATCAGCTTGTTGGAGCCAAGGTATTCTCTAAGATCGATCTTCGATCAGGGTATCATCAGCTGAAGATTCGTGAAAAGGACATACCCAAAACAGCATTCACCACCAGGTATGGTTTATATGAGTATACCGTCATGTCATTTGGATTGACTAATGCTCCTGCATACTTCATGAATTTGATGAACAAGGTGTTCATGGAGTATTTGGACAAGTTTGTCGTGGTGTTCATCGATGATATATTGATTTTCTCCAAGAGCGAGGAAGAGCATAAGGAACATTTGCGTCTAGTTCTGGAGAAACTTGAGAACATCACCAGTATGCCAAGTTCAGCAAATGTGAATTTTGGTGAAGGAAGTTGGATTCCTCGGACATGTTATTTCAGGAGAAGGAATAGCAGTTGATCCCGCCAAGGTTGAATCACCACCGATTGGCGATCACCCACCTCGATGAAGGAGATCCGCAGTTTTCTCGGACTCGCAGGATATTATCGGAGGTTCATTGAGAACTTCTCGAAGATTGCCAAGCCCATGACCGAGCTGTTGAAGAAGGAAGCTAAGTATGTTTGGACCGAGGAATGTGAAGCCGTTTCGTGAATTGAAGAAACGGTTGGTCACAGCCCCAGTGTTGATTTTGCGGACATACATAAGGAATACCAGGTTTATTAGACGCTTCTCGTCAAGGACTCGGAGGAGTATTGATGCAGGAAGGTAAGGTTGTAGCTTATGCCTCCAGACGATTCTGGCCTCATGAGATGAATTATGCCATGCATGATTTGGAGTTAGCAGCTGTAGTGCATGCACTCAAGACCTGGAGACATTTCCTCATCGGAAATCGTTGTGATGTCTACACAGATCACAAGAGTTTGAAATATATCTTCACGCAGAAGGAATTAAACCTCAGGCAGAGGAGATGGCTAGAGTTGATAAAGGACTACGACATGAGATTGCATTACCACCCCGGTAAGGCCAATGTTGTAGCAGATGCTTTGAGCCGTAAGAGTTATGTGAATACTCTTACCGCAGGAGGATTACCCAGGAGTTGGTCGATGACCTCGAGATCTCCGATCGGAGATAGTTCGAAAGGATTTGTCGCAACTCGAAGTTCAGTCCACCTTGACCGAAAGGATTCGTGAAGCCCGTAAGTCGGACAAGGAAATCGATGAGATAAAGCAAAAGATGGAGGAAGGAAAAGCTAAAGGATTCCGTAAGGATGAACACGGAACTATATGGTTTGAGGATCGTATTTACGTGCCCAATGATCCCGAGCTCGAAAGCTAATTCTTCAGAGGCACATGATTCACCGTACTCGATTCACCCCGCAACACCAAGATGTACCGGATTTGAAGCAAAGTTTCGGTGGACCGGTATGAAGAAGGACATTGCCGAGTACGTAGCGATGCGATGTTTGCCAACGTAAAGGCGAGAACATCGAAGCCAGCGGGTTACTTCAACCTCTGCCGATTCCCGATTGGAAATGGGAGAAACTTGGTATGGATTTCATCACGATTACCCAGACCCGTTCAGTTATGATTCTATCTGGGTAGTGGTTGATCGTTTGACTAAGGTAGCTCACTTCATTCCGTGAAGACTACCTATACCAGTGCCAAGTTGGCCAAGATATACATGACCAGGATCGTATGTCTGCATGGAGTTCCGAGGAAAATCGTGTCGATAGTGGAACGAGTTTACCTCAAAGTTTTGGAAGCAATTGCATGAAACTTTGGAGTGCGAGGCTGGAATTGATACAGCTTTTCATCCGCATGATGATGGACGGACCGAGAGAGTCAATCAGATTACGGAGGACATGTTGAGAGCTTGTGTGCTAGACTATGGGTCTAGCTGGGATGATAATTTGCCGTACGCAGAGTTCTCATACAACAACAGTTATCAATCCAGTTTGAAGATGGCCCCTTTCGAAGCTCTATACGGAAGGAGGTGCAGAACACCATTGTTGTGGGATAGTGTTGGAGATCGATCACTTTTCGGTTCCGACCTTATCAAGGATTCCGAAGAGAAAGTCAAGCTAATTCGAGACCGGCTCAAGATAGCACAGTCGAGACAGAAGAGTTATGCCGACAATGGCGCAAGGAGGTGACTTACGAAGTGGGAGACCGAGCATATCTTCGTGTGTCTCCACTTTGTGGAATCAAGAGGTTTGGAGTCAAGGAAAGTTAGCACCCCGATTCATTGGCCCCTACAAAATCCTCGAACGTCGTGGAGAAGTTGCATACAAGTTGGAATTGCCGGAAGGATTGTCCGGAGTTCATGATGTCTTCCACGTTTCTCAGTTGAAGAAGTGCCATGCCGACATGGCCGATGTTCCGTTGAGAGACACAGTGCCCCTAGAGGCCATACAGCTTGACAGTGATTTGACTTACAAGGAGAAACCCGTCCGAATTCTCGAGACTGCAAGCAGAGTCACCCGCAGCAAGGTCATCAAGTTTTGCAAGGTGCTGTGGAGTCACCACACCGAGGAAGAAGCCACCTGGGAACGCGAAGAAGATCTTCGTCGAGACCATCCGCACCTATTTGCTAGCCAACCCGAATCTCGAGGGCGAGATTCATCTTAAGGTGGGTAGGTTTGTAGCATCCCAAATTTCCTATTTGGAATGTTTTACAATTATAGATAAGCATCCTATGCATCTTGTTTGAATTTTGAATGCCATTTGAAGTTTCAGAGCAAGTTGAGTTTTGAATTTGAATTTCAAACTTTGGCATGTGGGAAACATTTCAAAAACCAAACTGATAAATACTTGATCAAAAGTATGAGAGGAGCAAACATGACACTCCAAAATATCAGAGGAAACATTGCCAAAAGATTTGAATTCAAATCTGAAATTTATTTGAATTTGAAAAAATAGATTTTTATGAAGTTTGGATTTTGCCTTTGGAAAAATGTTCAAATGAAAGGAATATTCCCTGATCATTTTGGTATATATATACCCTATATAAATTATTTATAGTTTGGGTTTTATTTTTGTTTTAGTTTTAATTAAAAAATAAAAGAAAACCCCTCGGCGCCAGCCAAACCACCCAGCCCAGCCAGCGCCGTCTCACCCCTCGGCCCGTGCAGCCCAAATGAGCCGGCCCAACTGGCAGCCCAAGACCACCAGGCCAGCCCAGCGCAGCACCCTCGCCCGCCCGCGCCCGAAAGGCCTAGGCCTCGGCCACCCGACCCTCGCCTCTCTCCCCTCTCGTGACCCGTGGGACCCCCTCTTCTTCCCCTCGCCCACGCCACGCCGCTCATGGAGGTCCACCGGATCCCAAGGATCCGGATCCCCGACCGCCCGATGCCCTTCCGAGGCAAGCCCGACCCAGGGCTATAAAGCCGTCGCCCGCACCCCATTTCCCCCTAGCCTCGCGGACCCCTCTCCTCTCGCTCGAGCACGCTGAGTCCGAGCTCCGCCGCCATTCTCGCCGCCGTCGCCGCCCTAGACCACCCGTCACCCCGACTCCACCAAACCCCTCCCCGACCTCGTCCACACCCCCAAGGCTACTCCCCCGACCTCCCCGCCGCCCGAAGCCCTCGCCGCACTTTTCGTCGCCGCCGCCTCCGCCGCCCGAACTCCGATGCGTCATGGAGACTCCTCCCGTCCGATCGTGATGAACGGTCAGATTAGACCCAAGAAGAATCTGCGTTTATAAACGAACCGGCCCGGTTCGTCCGGTTTATTATTTAGTTAGGTTTTTATTTTAGCCCGGTCCGTTTTAGTTTAACCTTAGGCCCGTTTAGGTTATTTGACGCACAGTGCGTAGTTTAGGCCCATTAGGCCTTTTTCTTTTATTTTTGGTTTTCTGTTTTAACAGAATAGTTTCTGTTTTGAAAAATTCATATCTTTTATTCTGTTTAATATTTTTAGGTGATTCTTTTTTTGTTGGGTTGCAAATTTTATGTAGTTTCTGTAGAATATATATTTAGCTATGTTAAAATTAATTAAAATTGCTTTATTTTAGTTTTAGCCAGAATAGTAAATCTGCTATAACTTGAGTTAGAAAAATTATTTTTGGATGATTCTTTTTGTCCCAACTTTATTTTGGCATTGCCAAACCACAAAAATTAACTTGGGTATTTTAGGATTAATAAATAAATAGTTTTAAGCAGAATCTTATTAATCCTAATTAATTAACTAGCTACTGTTTTCCTATTAATTTAATTAGTAAATAAATTTATTTTTAACATGTGATTGATTATTCTAGGATAGTTTTTGTCACTATAGTAGATGAACTTTTATTTATAATTAATAAAAGTTTTATTTTATTTTCTTAATAGAAATTGGATTAGGCCTAATAGGAGTTTTATAATAGATTTTAAATTAATTCTTTTTGCTCCTAGTTGCTTAGTGAATTATTTTCTGTTAAGTTAACCTAAAACCATGATTAGGTTATGTTGAGTAAATTTTTGTTATATAAAAAACTATTTTTGCTATTGTTTGGAGTAGGGAAAAACTTTGAATTGGTTTCTTTGAGTTTTTCTTTTGGATTTGGTTTTGATTGTTTTGTTGTGCTATGTTAATATTGTTATCTTGTGTGATCCTCTTGCTTTATGCTTATTGTGTTATTGTTTGTCTCGGTAGAGTTTCCGGAGTGCGAAGCTTGCTACTACGACTCTTTAGCTTACGAGGATCATCAGCAAGGCAAGTTTTGATCATGTTATTTCTATACCTATGTTTTGTGCATTAGTAGTTGTCACCACCCCACCATGCATGCAGTAGTGAAATATTGAAGTCATTAAACTTGAGTAGTATCATGTGGTAGGATGAACCAACCCCCTTGTTACCATGACCCCGGGACGTAGTAGTTATTTTGCTATGCTCGTAGATGGGATTTGGGATGAGTGAAATTCATAAGCAAGATGTGAGAGTCAATGATGATGATGACCCCATGAACTACAATGATCAAGATGGACTTTGGAAAATCACTACTGGGTGGAGGACGGTTGACGGGCACCCTGGAGCACCCAGTGGTGGTCGGGATGCATGGAGAAGCGCCATGACATCCTGCGGAAAGCTTCACCCAGCCACAAAGAGAAGGATGGATGCCCCATGACCGAAGCTTACATGCAGCCGCAAGCCATTATGGGCTCTGCTGGGTTGACCCTAGTAGTGACGCTGGCTGGGCGGTACTACGAGAAGTAGACGAACGGTAGGGTTGGATGGGTACGGCGGTGGCGGAAGAACTCTTTGGAAGACCTGTTTCATTAGTCCGTCTTCAAACACCATGAAGTGCGAAGACTTTAAAGGAGGAATGATTCTTGCGGAAATTATGCAACCCTCTGCAGAGTTTAAAGATCTAATCGATTAGCCGTGTCCCCGGTTACGGACATTTGAGCCTCTGGAATTTGGAAGTATTCGGATATCTCAACACTAAAACTAATGAATTAATTTTGAGGGTTTATGACTTAATAATAATTTGGGAACGAGATATTGGTTGGCGGAACCATCTCAATAACTACCAATAATTGTAGTAATTTGCAAGCAAGTCCACTGTAGTAGGATAAAATTTGCTTTTCGCAAAATGATGAAACTTAGAGCTCCACAGCCAAAAATGCATATAGTGTTAGTAACTTTATTATTGTTATTCTTCATGACTTGCCAGCTTATTCCAAAAGCTGACCTACATGGCTGCAACGTATTATGTTGCAGAGATATATTCTCAGACCTTTGGTTCCATAGTTATTTGCTAGATGGCTTCTTCTCTCTCTTTGGAACTCAATACAAAGTTCTCCTCGATTCTCTCGGAGATATATTTGATGTAATACTTTTTGCGGTGTGTTTGTCGAGATCCGATGAATTATGGGTTTATGATTAAGATTATCTATGAACAATATTTGATTCTTCTCTGAATTCTTATATGCATGATTTGATATCTTTGCAAGTCTCTTCGAATTATCAGTTTGGTTTGGCCTACTAGATTGATCTTTCTTGCAATGGGAGAAGTGCTTAGCTTTGGGTTCAATCTTGCGGTGTCCTTTCCTAGTGAAAGCAGGGGCAGCAAGGCACGTATTGTATTGTTGCCATCGAGTGTTGCCATCGAGGATAAAAAGATGGGGTTTATATTGCTTGAGTTTATCCCTCTACATCATGTCATCTTGCCTAATGCGTTACTCTGTTCTTATGAACTTAATACTCTAGATGCATGCTGGATAGCGGTTGATGTGTGGAGTAATAGTAGTAGATGCAGAATCGTTTCGGTCTACTTGTCACGGACATGATGCCTATATACATGATCATGCCTAGATATTCTCATAACTATGCGCTTTTCGATCAATTGCTCGACAGTAATTTGTTCACCCACCATAGAATTTGCTATCTTGAGAGAAGCCACTAGTGAAACCTATGGCCCCCGGGTCTATTTCCATCATATTAATCCCCCGCCAACGTGCTATTTCTGTCGCCGTTTATTTTGCAATCTTTACTTTTCAATCTATACAACAAAAATACCAAAAATATTTATCTTATTATCTTTATTAGATCTCACTTTTGCAAGTGGCCGTGAAGGGATTGACAACCCCTTTATCGCGTTGGTTGCAAGGTTCTTATTTGTTTGTGCAGGTACTAGGGATTTGCGTGTAGTCTCCTACTGGATTGATACCTTGGTTCTCAAAAACTGAGGGAAATACTTACGCTACTTTGCTGCATCACCCTTTCCTCTTCAAGGCAAAACCAACGCATGCTCAAGAGGTAGCAAACTCCTGGAACTTCTCATATGCTCCATGAGGTTCAAAACGTCGTCGAAGTCCCGATTCTAAGCCGTAAAGCATGGCACACTGAACTATCGAGTAATCATCAGCTTTACTCCGCCAGACGTTCATAACATCCGGTGTTGCTCCTGCAGCGGGTCTTGCACCTAGCGGTGCTTCCAGGACACAATTCTTCTGTGTAGCAATGAGGATAATCCTCAAGTTACGACCCCAGTCCGTGTAGTTGCTACCATCATCTTTCAACTGAGCTTTCTATAGGAACGCATTAAAATTCAAGGGAACGGTAGCACGGGCCATTGATCTACAACAACATAGACATGCAAAATACTATCAGGTACTAAGTTCATGATAAATTAAAGTTCAATTAATCATATTACTCAAGAACTCCAACTTAGATAGACATCCCTCTAGTCATCTAAGTGATCACGTGATCCATATCAACTAAACCATGTCCGATCATCACGTGAGATGGAGTAATTTTCAATGGTGAACATCACTATGTTGATAATATCTACTATATGATTCACGCTCGACCTTTCGGTCTCAGTGTTCCGAGGCTATATCTGCATATGCTAGGCTCGTCAAGTTTAACCCGAGTATTCTGCGTGTGCAAAACTGGCTTGCACCCGTTGTATGTGAACGTAGAGCTTATCACACCCGATCATCACGTGGTTTCTCGGCACGACGAACTGTAGCAATGAGACGGGAGAGTGTGTCCACGTACCCTCATAGACCGAAAGCGAAAGCGTTTAGTAACGCGGTTGATGTAGTTGAACGTCTTAGCGCTCCAACTGATCCAAGCACCGAACGTACGGCACCTCCGTGTTCAGCACACGTTCAGCTCGATGACGTCCCTCGAGCTCTTGATCCAGTTGAGGCCGAGGGAGAGTTCCGTCAGCACGACGGCATGGTGACAGTGATGATGAAGTTACCGGCACAGGGCTTCGCCTAAGCACTGCGACGATATGACCGAGGTGTGTAACTGTGGAGGGGGGCACCGCACACGGCTAAGATATTGTCTGTTGTTCTATTGGGGTGCCCCTGGCCACGTATATAAAGGAGGGAGGGAGAGAGGAGGCCGGCCAGGTAGGGCACGCCAAGGGGGGGAGTCCTACTTGGACTCCTAGTCCAAGTAGGATTCGCGCCCCCCCCTTTCCTTTCTTCCACCGGAGGGAAAGGGAAGGGAGAGAGAGGGAGAAGGAAAGACGGACCCCGCCCCCTCCCCTAGTCCAATTCAGTTTGGGCAAGGGGGGGGGGGCCCTCTTACGTGGCCACTCTCTTCTCCTCCAATAAGGCCCAATAGGCCCAATACTTCTACCGGGGGGCTCCGGTAACCTCCCGGTACTCCGGAAAAATGCCCGAACCACTCAGAACCATTCCGATGTCCAAATGCAACCTTCCATATATGAATCATTATGTCTCGACCATTTTGAGACTCCTTGTCATGTCCGTGATCTCATCCGGGACTCTGAACAAACTTTTGTACATCAAATCACATAACTCATAATATAAATCGTCATCGAACGTTAAGCGTGCAGACCCTACGGGTTCGAGAACTATGTAGACATGATCGAGACACATCTCTGGTCAATAACTAATAGCGGAACCTGGATGCTCATATTGGCTCCTACATATTCTACGAAGATATTTATCGGTCAAACCGCATAACAACATACGTTGTTCCCTTTGTCATCAGTATGTTACTTGCCCGAGATTCGATCGTCGGTATCATCATACCTAGTTCAATCTCGTTACCGGCAAGTCTCTTTACTCGTTCCGTAATGCATCATCCTGCAACTAACTCATTAGTCACATTGCTTGCAAGGCTTATAGTGATGAGCATTAGCGAGTGGGCTCAGAGATACCTCTCCGAAACACAGAGTGACAAATCCTAATCTCGATCTATGCCAACTCAACAAACACCATCGGAGACACCTGTAGAGCATCTTTATAATCACCCATTTACGTTGTGACGTTTGATAGCACACAAGGTGTTCCTCCGATATCCGGGAGTTGCATAATCTCATAGTCAGAGGAACATGTATAAATCATGATAAAGCAATAGCAATAAAACTAAATGATCATTAATGCTAAGCTAACGGATGGGTCTTGTCCATCACATCATTCTCTAATGATGTGATCCCGTTCATCAAATGACAACACATGTCTATAGGTAGGAAACTTAACCATCTTTGATTAACGAGCTAGTCAAGTAGAAGCATACTAGAGACACTCTGTTTGTCTATGTATTCACACATGTACTAAGTTTCCGGTCAATACAATTCTAGCATGAATAATAAACATTTACATGATATAAGGAAATATAAATAACAACTTTTTTATTGCCTCTAGGGCATATTTCCTTCACATGCAGTGCGTCACTTGTCGTAACCTGCAAGGTGGGAGTGATTTTTGGAAGTACTCCTTAATTGATAATTTCGCCTAACAAGAGCCTAATGGGAACGCATGCTCTAGTTTTTCCGAGAGAGCACAACCGGAAAGCCAGAAATACCTAAAATCCCGGTTTTAATGGAGAATAGAGTATTAATAATGTATTTTTATATTTCATATAGTCAATTTAACATGTCATCAAAAAAGAAAAATGACATTGTTTAGTACTATACAAATTTGCTTCCGCGAGAGACACGGGAAAAAATTGTGTTTTTCTTTCTTCCGCGAGATGCACGGATTTATTCCTCGTGGAGTCATGGATTTGCTTTCGCGAGAGGCATGGTCGTGTCTCTTGGAAAAGAGAAAAACACAATTTTTTTGTTCCGTGAGAGGCACGGATTTACTTCTCGTGGAGACACGGATTTGCTTCCGTGCCTCTAGAAAAGGGAAAAAAATGTGCCCCCGGTTCATTTTTTTGTGTAAAAAAAGTTCTTCAAAACCTATCAACATGGTTTCTAGTTTTAAAGATCTCAAGCAAGAAATATAACGGTGAAAACGGTTCAAGATTTGGACGCACGGTTTAAGAGATAAAATATTTTAAATAAACGAATCTGAAAAAAAGAAAACTTCCGGGTTGCCACATGTGGTGCGCATGCAATGCTTTACTTATCGTGACCTGGCAAGGTGGGAGTGATTTTTGGAAGAACTACTCCTTAATTGATAATTTTGCCTAACAAGAGCCCTATGGGAACACATGCTCTAGTTTTTCCCGGAGAGCATGGCCGGAAAGTCAGAAATATCTAAAACCCTTAGTTTAATGGAAAATAGAGGATTAATAATGTATTTTTATATTTCATATAGTCAATTTAACATTTCATCAAAATAGAAAAATGGCACTGTTTAGTATACAAATTTGCTTCCGCGACAGGCACGGGGAAAAATTGTGTTTTTCTTTCTTCCACGAGAGGCACGGATTTATTCCTCGTGGAGTCACGAATTTGCTTCCGTGAGAGGCACGGTTGTGTCTCTCGAAAAAGAGAAAAACACATTTGTTTCTGTTCCGCGAGAGGCACAAATTTACTTCTCATGGAGAGACGGATTTGCTTCCGTGCCTCTAGAAAAGGGAAAAAATATGCTCCTGGTTCATTTTTTTTTGTGAAACAAATATTCTTCGAAACCTATCAACATGATATCTAATTTTAAATTTCTCAAGCAAGAAATCTAATGGTGAAAAAGGTTCAAGATTTGGACGGACGGTTTAAGAGATAAAATATTTTGAATAAACGATTTTAGGAAAAAGGGAAAACTTCCGGGTTGCCACAAGTGGTGCACATGCAGCGCGTCACTTGTCGTAACCTAGCAAGGTGGGAGTGATTTTTGAAAGAAGTACTCCTTAATTGATAATTTCAGCTAACAAGAGCCCTATGGGAACGCATGCTCTAGTTTTTTCCAGAGAGCACGGCCGGAAAGCCAGAAATACCTAAAATTCCGGGTTTAATGGAAAATAGAGGATTAATAATGTATTTTTATATTTCATATAGTCACTTTAACATTTTATCTTTTTTTTGCGGGAAAATTTAACATTTTATCAAAATAGAAAAATGACACTGTTTAGTATATATTTCAGCCTGAGACAAACTTGGTTTGGGATTTTACGAATAGACATGTTTGCTTCACTGCCTCCAGCTCGAGGCTATTCTTGCCTCCACAGGACAGTACGAGGAAGACAGCGGAAGAGCTTTTTTCTTGTGAGTTTGAGAGAAAAGAAGATGCCGCATTGCCGCGGTCAGAACTGGTGACGGGCGCACGCATGAATCATGCACGGCCGTCCGTCGGTCCGTGTCCACTGCCACGAGGAAGATTGTACTAGTAATGGTGCTCGACTCAAAAAAGAAATACGGACGCGGTTGGGCGGGAATTGGCGCCGGCTTCACCTCGTCGTGTCGCCAACTGCAACAAGCACGCCAACTTGCGTTGCTTGCTTGCCTGCCTCGGGTGACGCCGGCCGAGGCACGCAGAGATATATTGCACTTTCGTCACAAGTAGCTCGCGTTTGTTTGGGCTAGTGGCCGTGGTCGTCCTATTTTATGGTGGGAGATTGGACCGTGAGAGTATCTACACCCGCAAGATTGGACCGTGAGAACATCTACACCCACATATAACAAATATGACCTCTCAAATATCCACGGACGCGTCCTCCGTAAATGCATACAAAAGCATGCAAACTAAAAACCTGTGTCTACGTAGATGATCTAGCTACTCCTCGTCGGAGATGTCGACAATCTCTGTGCCCGGCTGTGGGTACATGGGCCGCAGCTGCAGCTCCGGCTGCTCTGCTCCGGCCTCCTTCTCCTCTATCTCCACGTCGAGTTCGGCGAAGAGCGCGTCAGACGCCGCCTGCTCCTACCGGAGAACTGTCGGTTGGCCTCCACATACACCTCATCCTGGATGGACTCCAGAATAGCCTGCTGCTCCACCATCCCCGCGGCTTGGGCGACGGCGAACTCCACCTCCGCCATGTTGAACCCCGGAGCAGGCTGCTCCGCCTCTTCCTCCTCCGGATTCGCCACCTCCATCGGCTCCGGTAGCTGCTCTCACTCCTACTCCTCCATCTCCGACGAGTCCGGTGGCAGCCTAGCAGCGATGCGGGCGGCGCGCCTCGCCTGGATCTCCTCCGCGATCTGCCTCCAGCGTCAGCATAGCGTACGTTGTGATCTTGCGCCGGACCATGGCGATGCCGGAGAGCGAGGGAGAGGAGGCCGACAGGCTCGGGTGGTGGCGCAAAAAGGGAGGACGTGGATGAGCTAGGGTTGGGGGACGCCGGCCGGCTTAAATAGTCGGATTTGGCCTAGAGCGGCGAGCCGAAGCGGTGCACACGACGTTCACACCGCCGTGACGGAGGAGGCATCCGTCGGACCGACGGTTAGGGAGATTCCGTGTGGGACCCCATTGCCAGTCTTACGTGGTGGGCGCGTCCGGGCGCCCCATATCCGCCCCATATTTGAGCTGGATATGAGGAATGTCGTCAGCCCGGGCATTTAAAGCCCGTTTGAGACGCCCGTGTGGATCAGATTTTCGTGACCGGTCAGTGACCGGGCGGGTCGCCCAAGCGTTTGAGGCTGGTTTGGAGGCGCCCGGCTATAGAAGCTCTGAGAATCCAACTCCATGTAAACTAGGTCATCGATTGCGAAAGTTCCAATATTCATTGGGAGTTTTTTTTTGTCTGGATAGTATTCACTGCGAGTTATAGGCAGTCTCTTCGTTTCATAATGCAGTGCATTTTGCTTTTTGAAAAGTCAAGCTTGATCAAGTTTTGGAGGGAAAACATTTACTTCTAGAATGGCAAATATATATTACGAGATTTATTATAATAAGTAGTTTCATATTCTATATATTTGGTATTGTAGATATAAATAATTTTCTCTATAAAAAATTTGGGCAAAGTTTGAGTTTTTAAATTTTTTGAGTAGCTCACGAGATCTTATGGGTTTCTTCTCTAGTCCACCTCAACTTGTTTTTTTATAACTCCGCTCTCCGGATTTATTCATATAGCGGTAGCATATCTGAGTGCACAACGCATCTCAGAAAACCAGGGATTACATTAGAGTATGTAGCAACATTCTTTACAGCTAAAGCTTCCTTAGCACAAGTATGAGCAACATAATTCACTAGACAGCCAGCATAACGGAGCTGAACCCCCTGAAAAAACAGCAGCTCCTCCTGCATCTCTTGGAAGATGTGGAACCCCTTCGATTTGCCCCTCAGTCTGCCTTCTCATAACTAAAGTGTGTTGAGGCAATCTGTCGCTACTATGACGCGCCGATAGTTTTTCTCCCTAGCGAGCAAAATAGCATCTCTGCACACCAACATTTCCAATGTTAGGGGATCAACCACCCCTTGGTAGCCAGTGCACCGTGAGACTAACAATCCGCCCTCACTATTTCTGGCCACTACACCGGTGCTGCCTTTTGCACTGGTTGTGTCAACAGCGCCATCAACATTCAGCTTGACAACCCAGGCCACCGGCGGCTCCCATCGCTGCGGCCAGTGAATAGCAGGTGCATGTGTCATAGGGGGAAACTCCAACGCCCCCACAATCTCTGAAATAATCTCCATGGAACCCTTCGGATGGTACCTTTCTTCATGGTGAGTGAACCTGTTACGACTACTCCAAACAACCCACATCACCGTAATGCCAATAGTTGCATCCTTCTTCGGCACCAAACTAGCATCAAGAAAGTCAGTGGCCCAAGTGTTTGGATGGAGGTGTGGCTTCTTAATATGAAAAACTAATTCTGCTTCCACCCAGAACAACTTGGCATGAATACATGTTACCAAGCAGTGAAAGAGGCTTTCATCTCCATGTCCGCACATCATGCAGACTGAATATTTACTCACATGTCGTCGTTGCAATTGCTGCAGACGGGGTAGCATATTTTTCACAACCCGCCACCAGAAGACCCTGATCTTCGGCAACACTTGTAGCTTCCAAAGTTCCTTCCATGTATGATCAGCTCCCCGAGAAGTACCCTCCGTGGCCTGCAAGTTTTGTTTTCTGTCCATCGTGTCTCGGTAGGCCGATCTTACTGTAAAAACACCGGACTTCTCCCATGCCCACGCCCAAATATTCTCTCCACCTCGTCGAGGTCTCGGCATAGCCAATATAGCTTCAGCGTCTGGTGGCAGAAATATTTGGCGTACCATTGCATCATCCCAATTCCTAGTGTCCGAATCCAAAAGATCACTAACCAGCTGGACTGGGTTATCTGTAAGCCTCCCCATTGGGCGTATAGATCTTGTGCCCTCAATCCAATTATCATGCCACATCTCCTTCTGTTGCTCCATCTCCAATTCGGCGAATAAGCCCCGCCTTGAGGATCTGACACCCACACATGATTGCCTTCCAAGTACGAGAGGCACTAGCTGGGCAGTTAGAAGAAAGGAACTCACCATCCGAGTAGTATCGCCCTTTCAATACCCGCTCACACAAGCTGTTCGGAGATTCTAGCAGTCTCCAAGCCTGTTTGGCCAACATTGCATCATTGAAAACTTCCATATCCCTAAAGCCCATTGTAAGGGCATATTTATCCCTTAAGTGTTTTGGTGATTGATGACGATACTTTTGCGGACTAATCGTATGCCTTGAGTTTCTCAGATGCTTCATCTCTAGGCACGAGACGATTCGGTGCCCCTCGGAGACTATTGAAGACGGCGTCGTTCTACGTTTCCCTTTGGTGGATTTGAGTCGTATTAGAGCCGTACTATTAAGAGGGGGTCCGCGTCGGAAAGGTTTGGGTGGAATCAACACGTACACTTGTCCTTCCTTTCCTTGCACTTTGGAGCATCTTCCCGTTGTCATAGTTTTGCATAAATCCGACGGCTACTGCTGTTCTTGCGGTAGTACTGCTCTAGGGAGCGGTAGTACCGCAAGCACCAGCGGTAGTACCGCTGGGGGTCACGGTAGTACCGCTCCCCAGGAGCCGTAGTACCGCAACTCCCTGGCCTTGTGCTATCCGGTACGGTAGTAGGTGCTGATGTAATTTTTTACAGCCGCGCCCACACGGTAGTACCGCACGTCTTGCGCGGTAGTACCGCGAGTGGACACGGTAGTACCGCTCTCTTGGAGCCGTAGTACCGTGGCCCACATGCCCAGTACCGTTGCGTCGCGGTAGTAGGAGCGGATGTAATTTTTTACATCCGCGCCTCCACGGTAGTACCGCACCTCTGGCGCGGTAGTACCGCGTCGGGTTTTTGCACTGTTTCTTTTTCAGCGGAAGTAGGCATGGATGTAATTTATTTCATCCGCGCTCTTCGTAGGCTGTGGCTTACCTGCCTTGCGGTAGTACCGCAAGGTGCGCGGATAGTACCGCGTGGCGGTAATCTTGCGCTCGGTCGAGCCATCCGTCTCTGCTGCTGCCAGGGTAGTACCGTGGTCCTCCACGGTAGTACCAGCGTGGCCACATGATAGTACCGCACTTCGAGCGGTAGTACCGGCGTGTCGCTGGCTGAACTAGAGGATAACGGTTGGATCTTTTCCACGAGTATAAACGGCGTGTCTCCTACCTCTAGTTGACCACCTCTTCCATCTCTAAGCTCCATTGTTGCTCCAAGCTCCATTTTGGCCCGATCTCTCTCCCTAGCCAATCAAACTTTTTGATTTGCTCGGGATTGGGTGACAAGGGCCCGATCTACACTTCCACCAAGAGACATTTGATTCCCCCCACTTATCCCTTGCGGGTCTTGTTACTCTTGGGTGTTTGAGCACCCTAGACGGTTGAGGTCACCGTGGAGCCATATTCCATTGTGGTGAAGCTTCGTGGTGTCGTTGGGAGCCTCCAATCAAGTTGTGGAGATTGCCCCAACCTTGTTTGTAAAGGTTCGGTTGCCGCCTTCAAGGGCACCAATAGTGGAATCACGGCTCTTGCATTGTGCGAGGGCGTGAGGAGATTACGGTGGCCCTAGTGGCTTCTTGGGGAGCATTGTGCCTCCACACCGCTCTAACAGAGACGTACTTCCCCTCAAAAGGAAGGAACTTCGGTAACACATCCTCGTCTCCACCGGCTCCACTCTTGGTCATCTTACCCCTTTACTTGTGCAAGCTTATTTGTGTTTCTATCTTTGCTTGCTCTTGTGCTTGTGTCGATTGCATCATATAGGTTGTTCACCTAGTTGCACATCTAGACAACCTTTATTATTGCAAAGTTTAAATTGGTAAAGAAAAGCTTAAAAATTGTTAGTTGCCTATTCACCCCCCCCCCCCTCTAGTCAACCATATCGATCCTTTCAATTGGTATCAGAGCCTCGTCTGTTTTCAAGGACTTCACCGTCCGAAGAGTATGGTTGACGTCGTAGATGATGTGGGGGAGCACTCCGGTGCGAATCCGATATCATCTACGGGAGATGGGGGTACCTCGATCTCTCATGAGGAATTCAATGTGGCGTTGGACACATTGAAAACCTCCATGACGACCGAGGTCAAGGACATGTTTAAGGAATTCCTAGAAGGGCTTAAACTTTCCACCACACCCGTGAAAGTGGGTGATCCCACCAACACGGGAGCGGATGCTAACTCCGATAAGGGGGAAGCTACTAGTGAGAAAGCCCCATCGTCTAGTGGTAAGAATGGCACCGGCATCTTCGCCCATGTGCAACCTCCTCCCGTTTATGGTGGACCGATTCCTTCCACTCATTTGAATCATGCCGGTCCACCACCTAAGATTGATAAAAAGGAGGATTTTGATTCTTGGGTTTATCGCTTTAAGCGTCATTTAAATCATGTGAACACTAACCTTTGGAGAATCATTGAAGAAGGTTTCTATCCGCATGATCCGAGCAACTTCTCTCCTAGAGAAGTCGTGGACCATCAATTCAATGAGAATGCTCTCTTCATCATCCAAGAAGCAATCCTTCCCGAAGACCTCCCTCATCTCCGGCCCTACTCCCTTGCCAAAGATGCTTGGCTCAAGGTGGTTTCCCTTTATCGAGGAAGCGCAAGCATTCAACGTTCCAATTATGAAGTGGTCCAAGATGAAGCAGATGAGTTTGCAATGAAAGAAGAAGAAGAACCTCGTGAGCTCTATCAGAGAGTAACCAAGCTTGTAGTCTCCCTCCGGGATCATGGAAGTAAGGACATAGATGACAACTAGATCAAGCGCAAATTCCTCAAGGCAATGATGCCCTACCACAAAGCCATGTCCTCCGTCATCCGTCAACGGCCGGACTTCCACACCCTGTCCTCAAGTGATGTGTTGGATGAGTTTGTGGCTATGAGCATATTGGACAAGACCGCCGACAATGCGGTGCTTCGCTCCCAAAGAGCAAAGAAGCCCAACCTCGCTTTGAAGGCCAAGATTTGTGTCGAAGAAGATGGAGAGGAGGAAGAAGAAGAGAGCAACCTCGAAGATAATGATATGACTATCATGAACACATGGCCCTTGCTTCAAGGCAATTTTGGAGCAAGAAGAACTCAAGGCCCAACTTCAACAAGAGCAACTCAAGTGGTGCAAAGGGCAAGCAACGAGTGAGGACTTCTTCAATTGTGGCAATGTGAGTCACTTTGTTGCGGAGTGCCCATATGAGAAGAGGGAAGACAATGGTGGCAAGCTCATCCGTAAGGACAAGGCCAAGTCTTTCCCCAAAAGGAGCTACTTCACCAAGAAGGCTCCTCACAAAGCTTTGGTGGTTCAAGAAGAGTACAATGAGGATGATGATGATGATGAAGATGGTGAGTCAGTTTCCATGGCCTCCGTTGCCATTGCAACGACTCCTCGGGTGTCTCTCTTCGATTCACCCAATGAAAGCATCACCGCCAAGTGCCTCATGGCTAAAGCCACCAACAAGGTAACCCCCAACATCAAAACTACCATCATCAATCATTCTTCTTTGACGGATTGCATTGATGAACATGAGGGGACTAATGTGGAGGAGAATTAGTTTGAAATCTTTATGGGTAAACTCAAGGGCAAATCCAAGAAGCACTTCGTTGCTCTCTTGGAACAACTTGGTGAAGCCAATGTCATGATCGAGGCTCATGAAGAAACCATCTCTAAGATGGAAGGGCATAGTCGTGACTATGGCGATGAGATTTCGGATCTTTCCAATGCTCTTGAGGAAGAGTGTGGTGTTCATTTGGCTCTTGAGGAGTCATACAACGATGATCATGCTAAATTAAAGAAAGACCTTGATCATGCTCTTGTTGTGTCTCGTGTGCTTTGCTCCGAGAAGGCAAAGCTTGGAGTTGATCTTGCTAGACTCAACGAGGAGTTTGACATTCTTGACAAGGCTCACAAAGTCTTGAAGGGTGCTCATGCTAGTCTCAAAGAGTCTCATGATCAACTCCAAGTGAAACTAACCAAGGAGAAAGCCACCTTTCCTCATATTGTATTGATTGATAATGCAAATGCTACTAACCCGTGTTGTGAGCATGTGCATCTTGTTGAGGAGAATGCTAAGTTGAAGGAGCAACTTGAAAAAGGCCTAGTCACATGCATACAAGGTGAGAAGAACCTTAACGACCTTTTGAGTAATCAAATGGAAGTTGTGGCCAAGGAGGGGATTGGGTTCGCGCCCAAGCCCAAGAGCAAGAAGAAGAATGACAAGACCAAGCAACCTCCTCCTCTCAAGCAAACTTTTGTGAGGGAGGGAGAGGGTGATTCCAAGAAGAAGAAGAACCATGCAAAGGGTGCCAATGCCAAGAAGGCCAACGCCACCCCTCCGAACATAGCCGGCGACTTTAACCCCTCTTATGTGTTGTGTCGTGCTAGTGATGGGCATGTCTATGCTAAATTCGTTGGTTCTTCTTATGAGTACATTGAATGGTCTATTTGGGTTCCTAAGACCCTCTTACTAACATCAAAGGACCCATTACTAAATGGGAACCTAAAACCAAGCATTGATCTCTTCTAGGGGTTTGCTTCCGGTGGGGGATCATCGTTGCTCGATAGTGGAGCAACAAATCATATGACCGGGAGCAAGGACTTGGTGGTGGACGTGCAAAGGATCCCATCTATGCCCACCAATGTCGAGTGGGGTGATGCCTCACATTCTAAGGTCTTGGGTCTTGGCAAGGTTGTCGTTTCTCATGATCTAACGATCGAGAAAGTCATGCTTGTTGAGTCTCTTGCATACAATTTGCTTTCCGTTCGTCAACTTGCACTCATGGGCTTTGCCACCTTCTTTGACATTGATACTGTGGCCCTCTTGTGGAGCAAGACTCTTAAAGTAGCCTTTGTTGGGCATGTCGAGAACGGTCTTTATGTGATAAACTTTTCGGAGCGACCCACTAAGACCGCGACATGCCTAATGGCTAAAGTTGACGTGGGATGGCTTTGGCATCGCCGTTTAGCCCACATCAATATGAGATCTTTGCAAAGTCTTCTCAAGGGGGACCATGTCCGTGGACTAACAAATGTTAGTTTTGCCAAAGATCGTGCTTGCAGTTCTTGTATCGAAGGAAAGCTTCATGAAACGGCTCACCCTCCCACGACTATCATCTACTCGAAGAGACCCTTGGAGCTCCTGCACATGGACCTCTTTGGACCTCCATCCTTTGATAGTCTTGGGGGTAGAAAGTATTGCTTGGTGATTGTGGATGATTATTCAAGATATACTTGGGTATACTTCTTCAAGAGGAAGAGTGAGACTCAATAAACTGTCATCGACTTTGCAAATGAAGCTCAACGTCAACATAATGCAAAGTTCTTGACAATAAGAAGTGACAATGGCACCGAGTTCAAGAACTACACCTTGGATGAGTTTCTTAGTGATGAGGGGATCAAGCATCAATACTCTGCACCATATACCCCTCAACAAAATGGTGTTGCCGAGAGGAAGAACCGGACGTTGATGGATGCGGCAAGAACCATGATGGTGGAGTTCAAGTCTCCATACAACTTTTGGGCCGAAGCCATCAACACCGCATGTCATGCATCCAATCGGCTCTATCTCCGCAAAGGATTGAACAAGACTCCTTATGAGATACTCACCGGCAACAAGCCCAATCTCAAGTACTTCCGGGTGTTCGGGTGTAAGTGTTTCATTCTCAAGAAAGGTGTTCGTTTGTCTAAATTTGAAGCTAGAGCTTATGAGGGCATATTTGTTGGTTATGCTACAAACTCTCATGCTTACCGTGTCCTCAATAAATCCACGGGACTTATTGAGGAGACGTGTAACGTGGAGTTTGATGAAAATAACGTCTCCCAAGTGGAGCAAAGTGGCACTTGTCATGTAGGTGATGAAATTCCTCCTCAAGCCATAAGAAGAATGGGTGTTGGTTTTATCCTACCCATTGAGGAACCCCTTGTGGCCGAAGGAGAAGGACAATGCTCCACTCAAGTGGAGCCATCACCAACCCAAGGCCCACACGCTTCCGAAGAACAAAGTGAAGGCCCTCAACCTCATGAACAAGACCAAGGGCAAGATCATGCTCAAGACGATGGTGACACACCAAATGATGCCCAAGGTCAAGTTACCTTCCCTGAGCATGCTCAAGATCAAGAACATGTTCAAGACAGCGCTCAAGATGATCAAGTAACCCCTCCTCATCTCACCTCCGAGGAATAATTAGAGCGTCGTGCCGCCAAGATTGCATCCAAACTTACTACCAAAGGCCATCTCATGGAGAATGTGGTTGGAAGCCTAATGAAAGGGGTAAGCACTCGTAGACAATTGGCAAACTATTGTGAACATCACACGTTTGTCTCTTGTGTTGAACCCCAAAAGGTCTATGAGGCGCTCGAAGACTCGGATTGGCTCAATGCCATGCATGAAGAACTCAATAATTTTGAGTACAACAAGGTGTGGAGATTGGTGCCAAGGCCATTGGGGAACCACAACGTCATTGGAACCAAGTGGACATTCAAGAACAAGCAAGATGCTCATGGGAACATCATTTGCAACAAGGCAAGATTGGTAGCACAAAGCTACTCCCAAGTCGAGGGTATCGACTACGGTGAAACCTTTGCTCCCGTTGCTCGCCTTGAATCCATTCGTTTGTTGATTGCTTATGCTGCCCATCACAACTTTAAGTTGCAACAAATGGATGTGAAAAGTGCTTTTCTTAATGGTCCTATTAATGAGTTGGTCTATGTCAAGCAACCCCCCGGGTTCGAGGACCCCTACTTCCCGGATCATGTGTATCAACTCGATAAGGCACTCTATGGCCTTAAGCAAGCCCCACGTGCGTGGTATGACCACCTTACCGAGTTGTTACAAGATCGTGGATTTGAAGTGGGGCAAATCGATCCCACTCTTTTTACTAAGAAGGTCAATGGGGAGTCGTTTGTATGACAACTATATGTTGATGATATTATCTTTGGTTCCCCTAACAAAGCTTTCAATGAGGAATTTTCCGCTCTCATGACCTCCAAGTTCAAGATGTCTTCGATGGGAGAGTTGAAGTTCTTCCTTGGTTTCGATATCAAACAAAGAAGAGAAGGAACCTTCATCAACCAAGCCAAATACACTCAAGACATGCTCAAAAGATTCAAGCTAAGTGATGTCAAGCCGGCTACTACACCAATGCCTACCAAGTGCCAACTTGACATTGATCCCAATGGTAAAGCGGTGGATCAAAAGGTATATCGCTCCATGATTGGCTCCTTGCTTTACCTTTGTGCATCTAGATCGGATATCATGTTGAGTGTGGGAATGTGTGCACGTTTTCAAGCCGCACCGAAGGAAAGCCACTATGTGGCGGTCAAGCGAATCTTTCGATATTTGGCTCATACCCCAAACTTTGGCTTATGGTACCCAAGAGGGGCAAACTTCAAGCTTGAAGGGTTTACAGATTCCGATTGGGCGGGAGACAAGGTGGATAGGAAGTCCACTTCCGGAGGGTGCCAATTTCTTGGTTGCTCTTTGGTAAGTTGGTCTTCCAAGAAGCAAAGTTGTGTGTCCATCTCGTCCACCAAAGAGGAATATGTGGCGGCCGGTAGTTGTTGTGCTCAACTCCTATGGATGAGGCAAACTTTAAAGGAGTACGGTGTCATTTGTGACAAAGTGCCTCTTTGGTGTGATAATGAAAGTGCCATCAAGATTTCTCTCAACCCGGTGCAACACTTCAAGACGAAGCACATTGAGATTCGGTATCACTTCATCCGGGATCACATTAGGCGAGGGGAGATCAAGCTCAAGTATGTCAACACTCATGATAACCTTGCAGATATTTTCACGAAGCCCTTGGATAAAGCAAGATTTCGAGTTAAGGCATGAGCTAAATATCATTGATTTGAGCAATGTGACTTGAACCTGCACCCCCACCACACTCAACTTGTTGTCTAGTTTAGGTGTAGGCATGGACATAGGGGAGTGTTGTTCTCTCAATGAACTCCCCTCCCCTATCATGCATAAATAGATCAACTCTTTCACATTAGCCATTTTTATGGTACTTGTGCTTCAAAGACGAGTTTTGGTCATGGGCCCAAGGATAATTCTTGGTGCCATACCATCTAACTCAAACATAGGTGGCTTCGGCCACCGCCCTCTCCTTTTGAGAGGTTGTGTCGCTTGGTGTTCTCTTGTTGTCTTTCTGCCTCTGGTTTGTGCGTGTGCTTGTGGCTTCTTTTGTGTGAAAAGTTTCCGTGCAAAGACCTTTCTTTTGTGTTGAAACCGGCGGTGTCTTGAGCTCACGGTACTACCGCGGCCGGCTACGGTACTACTGCGGCCAACCATGGTACTACCGCGTCGGTACTACTGCCCCCACGCGGCAGTAATTTTTTACTGCCGCCTGGGTGAGCGGTACTACCGCTTCGGTGCGGTACTTCCGCCCGAGCGGTACTACCGCGATGACTCGCGGTACTACCGCGCCGACTTGGGCGCGTGGGGATAAGGACGGGCAGGAGGAGTTCTAACTCCCCCATACCCATTCGCAGTTCCTCCCACGTCATCTCTCTCTCTCTCTCTCTTGCTCAAGATAGGAGCCGGCGTTCGTCGCCGGATCTCCTCCTCCGGCTGCCTTCCCGTGATTCCGTCCGGTGGGATCCTTCCCCACCACGTGCTCTTGCAATGGACCCAGGTTTTTCCCCAATCCTTTCTCGTTTTATTGCGTTCTTTGCCTCTAGGTTGTTGGGGGAGACTTGGATGTTCTAGAGATTCGTAGGCTTTCTCTTTGCAAGAATAGGATGGAGGAGAGTAGCCTTGCGTAGGAATTATACTTGTTTTGTTGTCTTGCGCTAGATCTGATCACCGTAGCACTGCCGTTGTTTCGCGGGTCTTTTCAGATTCGAACTGTCGTTCGGATCTGACGCGATGCGGTACTACCGCCCCTCTGGCGCGGTACTACCGCACACACTGCGGCACTAAAACTTTACTACTGCTCCAACCACGGTACTACCGTGACCTCGCACGGTACTACCGCGACTTGGAGCAGTACTAATCTTTTAGTACCGCAGACACTGGCAGTACTACCGTGGCCCACATCTATCGTTGGCCAACCTTCACGCATATTTCCTATGTGTTTCTTGTGCTTTGTTCTGGTCTTTGCATTGATCCTCTTCGCGTTTGTTGGTGTTTGGCGTGTGTGTCTCAGGTGGTGGCTCTCGCTGTTCCAATCCCAGTCGTGACACTGGCTCCAAGCGTCTGCGCAACCCAGGAGACGCACCAGAGGGCTCCTCTGCCCCCAAGCGCAATGTCAAGACTACTGCTAGCAAGTACAAGGAGCCCACCAAGGGCATGGATGAGATGCCGCAATCTGACTACGTCCGTCTCAGGCAGATTCACCCGTACGTGACCCCTCGTTCCTCTGTCAGGGGCTGTGAGCTGTTTTGGAACAAGCAACAAACCAACATCTATCTGGATGTCATCAAGAACAAGCAGAATACCTATGTGGATGTGAAATGGATTGACATGCATCACTTGAGGAAGGACAAGTTCCGTGCCTACTTTGGAGAGCCTCTGGACGTGGCATCCAAGGAGAGTCGTCGCCGGGACAGGAAGATCTTGCAGCTGTATGGTGAGGATGTGTCTGGCGGGTCTGAGGAGCGCATCACTCCAGAGGCCGAGTGGATGGAGAAGCAAGGCTACAGGTGGACTAATTCTGAGGAGGACGTCGAGGAGTCCATCCCTGCTGCCGAGCAGTCCGACGGAGAGGGTTGGGATGAGTTCCCTGCTGCTTGAGCCACCGCCAGTGTAGGTGTCCTCTCTGCCTTTTGGCGCCTCGATGCCAAAGGGGAGAGAGTGTAGGATTTTGCGAGTCGTGTGTCGTGTTCGTGTTTGGTGTGTTTATTGCTTTCTCGGTTGAACCTCGTTTGAACCTCGTTTTAGTTGCTTTTCCTTCATATGGTGTAAGACATATGCACTCTATCTATCTTAGTGAGCTTGTGTTATATTGTGCTATATGTTGCTTAGATATTAATCTTCGTGACTTTGTCTCTAAAATATAGGGGGAGTGGTGATCCTAGTATGTGTGCTATGCAGTCCAAAGCATTCATCCAGAGTGCACACATCTAGGGGGAGCCCGTCTATATTTTGGAGAGGAGGGGTTTGCCCTTGCTCAATATTATTGTATCTTTGTGCAAATCCCGTATTGTCATCAATTCACCAAAAAGGGGGAGATTGTAAGGGCATATTTATCCCTTAAGTGTTTTGGTGATTGATGACGATACTTTTGCGGACTAATCGTATGCCTTGAGTTTCTCAATGCTTCATCTCTAGGCACGAGACGATTCAGTGCCCCTCGGAGACTATTGAAGACGGCGTCGTTCTACGTTTCCCTTTGGTGGATTTGAGTCGTAGGAGAGCCGTACTATTAAGAGGGGGTCCGCGTCGGAAAGGTTTGGGCGGAATCAACACATACACTTGTCCTTCCTTTCCTTGCACTTTGGAGCATCTTCCCGTTGTCATAGTTTTGCATAAATCCGACGGCTACTGCTGTTCTTGCGGTAGTACTGCTCTAGGGAGCGGTAGTACCGCAAGCACCAGCGGTAGTACCGCTGGGGGTCACGGTAGTACCGCTCCCCAGGAGCCGTAGTATCGCAACTCCCAGGCCTTGTGCTGCTCCGGTATGGTAGTAGGCGCGGATGTAATTTTTTACATCCGCGCCCACACGGTAGTACCGCACGTCTTGCGCGGTAGTACCGCGAGTGGACATGGTAGTACCGCTCTCTTGGAGCCGTAGTACCGTGGCCCTCATGCCCAGTACCGTTGCGTCGCGGTAGTAGGAGCCGATGTAATTTTTTACATCCGCGCCTCCACAGTAGTACCGCACCTCTGGCGCGGTAGTACCGCGTCGGGTTTTCGCACTGTTTCTTTTTCAGCGGAAGTAGGCACGGATGTAATTTATTTCATCCGCGCTCTTCGTAGGCTGTGGCTTACCTGCCTTGCGGTAGTACCGCAAGGGTGCGCGGTAGTACCGCGCGAGCGGTAGTACTGCGCTCAGTCAGGCCAGTCCCAGTCTCTGCTGCTGCCAGGCAAGACTGTGGTCCTCCACGGTAGTACCACAGTGGTCGTCGGTAGTACCGCGCTTTCGGAGCGGTAGTACCGCGTGTCGCAGGCTGAACTAGAGGATAACGGTTGGATCTTTTCCACGAGTATAAAAGGTGTGTCTCCTACCTCTAGTTGACCACCTCTTCCATCTCTAAGCTCCATTGTTGCTCCAAGCTCCATTTTGGCCCGATCTCTCTCCCTAGCCAATCAAACTTTTTGATTTGCTCGGGATTGGGTGATAAGGGCCCGATCTACACTTCCACCAAGAGACATTTGATTCCCCCCACTTATCCCTTGCGGGTCTTGTTACTCTTTGGTGTTTGAGCACCCTAGACGGTTGAGGTCACCGTGGAGCCATATTCCATTGTGGTGAAGCTTCGTGGTGTCGTTGGGAGCCTCCAATCAAGCTGTGGAGATTGCCCCAACCTTGTTTGTAAAGGTTCGGTTGCCGCCTTCAAGGGCACCAATAGTGGAATCACAGCTCTTGCATTGTGCGAGGGCGTGAGGAGATTACGGTGGCCCTAGTGGCTTATTGGGGAGCATTGTGCCTCCACACCGCTCTAACGGAGACGTACTTCCCCTCAAAAGGAAGGAACTTCGGTAACACATCCTCGTCTCCACCGGCTCCACTCTTGGTCATCTTACCCCTTTACTTGTGCAAGCTTATTTGTGTTTCTATCTTTGCTTGCTCGTGTGCTTGTGTCGATTGCATCATATAGGTTGTTCACCTAGTTGCACATCTAGACAACCTTTATTATTGCAAAGTTTAAATTGGTAAAGAAAAGCTTAAAAATTGTTAGTTGCCTATTCACCCCCCCTCTAGTCAACCATATCGATCCTTTCACCCATGCCACCCTTGGACTTGGGGATTGCCATTTTTTCCCAAGCTTGCCAATGCATTCCTCTTTTATCAAGTGATCCAGTCCACCAATATTTAGACATAGTCTTAATAAGTTTCTTGCACAAACCTTTTGTGAGTTTAAAACAACTCATAGAGTAGGTCGGTAGGGCTTGTACCACCGATTTCAAGAGGACTTATCTAGCTGCACACGAAGCCAAACGTTCACACAATCCTTGTACCTTCCCTCTAGATCTCTCATTTATATGCTCAAAATGTTGCTCCGTCAAACTGCCCGCGGCAGTAGGGAGGCCAAGGTATTTCTCTGTGAGTGCTTCCCGTTAAATATTCAGTGTGTTCTTCACTCCTCTTTTATTAGAAGCACCACAATTCGGACTAAAAAAGACCGATCTTTTTGCCAAATTGGCACTCTGTCTAGAACCAATTGAGAAATCTTGAATAATAGAGTTTAATCTCATTGCACTGCTATGATCCGATTTCATGAAAATCAAACAATCGTCAGCAAACAACAAGTAGGATATCCATGGAGCTCTAGTGCTGATACGAATTCCTCTATCAATCCAGCCACCATCATAGTTTTTAGCATACAAGATAATCCTTCCCCACACAACAGGAACAAGTATGGGGAGATTGTATCCCCCTGCCTTAAGCCTCTTGTAGGTCCGAATGAGGGTAGTAACTCCCCATTTACCTTAACCTAAAAACTCATTGTGGAGACACACCTCATAACCAACGATATCCAGGCTTCCGCAAAGCCTAGCTACTGCATCATTCCCTGCAAGTAAATCCACTCAACACGGTCATATGCCTTCATCATGTCAATCTTCACAGCACAATAGCCATGCTTCCCTTTCTTCCTCTTCATTGAATAAACGCAATCATAAGCAGTTAGCACATTATCTGTAATTACCCTCCCGGGAACGAAGGCACTTTGCTCTTCTGCAATTAGTTCATCTAAAATCTCCTTCAACTGGTTAGCTAGAACTTTAGAACAGATCTTGTAAATTACATTGCAAAGAGAAATAGTTCTATACTGGGTAATATTCTGAGGATTCCTTATTTTTGGTATGAGTATAATTACCGTTTTACTCACAACCTCCGGCATATAGACACCATTTAGAAAACCAAGAACCGTTGTTGTCACATCCTCCTTGATGAGCTCCCAATCGCGTTGATAAAACCCAGCGTTGAAGCCATCCACACCTGGTGCTTTGGAGGGGCCCATTGAGAAAAGCGCAGCCCTGACTTCGTCCGCACAACAGGGTCGGAGAATCCTAGCATTCATCTGATCATTCACCATCGCATGTACATGGTGCAGAACTACATCAATGTTTTTGTCATCTTGGGCCTGATACAATTCCTCATAGAAATTCTGCACTTCAGTATTGATTTCTTCCTTCTTCACACACAAAGTTCCATCCGCAGCTTGTAAACACGTAATTCTATTCTGGCTTCTCCTTGCGGATGCTTGGGCGTGAAAGAAGCCCGTATTGCGGTCACTCGCCTTCAACCAGCCAACCCTTGATCGTTTCCTTGCCATGACCTCTTGCTTATGTAGCAAATCTGAAAGTTGTCTAGCAAGTTCTCGCTCCCTACAAGAGGGACCATGAGATAGGGAATCATTCCTCTCTCTCTCTCTCTCTCTCTCTCTCTCTCTCTCTCTCTCTCTCTCTCTCTCTCTCTCTCTCTCTCTCTCTCTCATATTCTCTGCGGAGTTTCTTGATTCGGCGTTTGATGTCACCAAAATTTTTGTATTTCCAACTAGTCAGACTCCCTTGCATTTGCATTAAGGCCTCATTAAGCTCCAGCAATCCTTCCCTTCCCGCGCCATTACACCAGGCTTCTGTCACCGCCTCCTCATAAAATTCCTCGTTATGTCAAGCATCTCCTGCCCGCTCAGCGAACGGACCCGTGCCACCAGCATACAATGGTCTGATCTGGGAGACCAAACATGTCGTACAAAGGTGCCTGCATACATCCGCATCATCTCAGGATCGGTGAGAAACAGATCCAATCTCACATTTACATTAGCTTGGCCGTCTTGCAAATTATCCCATGTAAAGGGCGTCCCTTGGAACCCCAAATCATGGAAACCACAAGAGTCCAACACTTCACGGAACCCTTCCATCTGCTACTCCGGGCGTTCATGCATACCAAAGTACTCATAACCATGGATAATCTCATTCATGTCACCTTCACACAGCCACGACAAGTCACTTTGGGTCCGCAACAATCTTAACAATTCCCAGCTAGCTGAACGTTCACTGCGTTTTGCCTTTGCATAGAAACCAGTAAACCTCCAGACCTTGTTATCAGTCCCAACGTTTGTAACTTTTGCATCAATATGCTGATCAGACCGTGTCTCCACTTTAACCTCTACTCCCTTAGACAAAAATAGTGCCAAACCCTCACTGAGGCCAACACTGTCAACTGAAAAACTTCCTTCGAACCCAAGTATATTTGTTAGATCATTCACATGATTACCCTTGATCTTTGTCTCACACAAAAAAACAAGGCCGGACGCTTCTAGCCTCACAAGGTTGTGAAGCTCACGAACTATCTCTGGGTTCCCAAGCCTGCGACAGTTCCAAGCTATTGCATTCATTCTGACGTGCGGGGCTGACTCGCAGTCTTCGCATCTGTATTTGCTACCTCAAGCATGACCTTCTTCTTCTTTGAGTCTCTCCTATCATTTTCCGACTCAACCTGTTGCTCCTCACTAGCTCTCTTATTATTCAGAGTGTCTTGATCCACAATCATTAGTGCACCCGTGGTATTTGTGTCTGTGTGATTCATATCAACCCTCCGGTACACTCCCCTGCTCCAGTTGCCTCCCCTTCCATTTGTACGACCTCCACCACGGGCGAAACCACCTCTGCCTCTTGCATTAAACTGATACACTGCATTATGAACTCTACCGATTGTCTTTTTTGCCGGAGAAGTCACCTCATCCCCTTTCTCAACCTCCTCCTCCTCTGTTGCAGTGCCCACTTGCCCTTTGAGCCGGTTTGTTGACCTTCATTACTAGCAGCAGGATCACCACAACCCTTAGCACGGTACGTCATATACCTTAGTGATTCGCAGTACGATGGTCTCCCAAGCTCATCTCTCCCAGTAGGTGTTTGACACAGAGCTTCCGTGTGGCCAAGGATCCCACGCGAGAAGCAGAAGTACGACAAGTTTTCATACTGTATATCAAAAAAAATCTCGTAGTCCCTTTTTTGCGGACTCTAGTTGTACCCATCTCATCACAGGTTCATGCACATTGAGCCAAATCCTGGCCCTAACATAGTCACCACCCGCGTAGCCTTTGGCATCTGCATCTAGTTGGATGACATCTCCTACCATTGCCGCTATCCGTGCCGGCCATGGAGGACACAACAGATTAAACAGCAGGTTCACCACCTTTGCCCAGATCCTAATCTTATCAAAGCTAAGCTCTGACGGGCGTGATGTGATTTTAAAGATCTCCACCACCACACAGTGCTTACCAATAGTCCACGGCCCTCCTTCGAGCACCTGATCACGATCTCTCTTTCCTTCAAAGTTTGCCACAAACATGTTCTCCCCTCTGGATCGGAATTTCAAAGCCCTAGGGTTCCCCCATGCTGGACAGAGTGCATCTAAGATCGTACTAATATGTAGTACCCCGCGGTACAAGACTTTACCAATGATCGTCCATCCCAGATCCTCCGACATGCCTTCCTCATCGTCAACCACCATCATAGCCTTCTCCTTATCCCATCTTCTGGAATATCTGATCTACTCCCTCTTCCCGCCTGATCCCATCTGGATTTTGGTTGCTCGAACCAGCCATGTCCGCCCGAGCTGCAGTGCTACCTTCCTCACACCCCAACCGTACACCAAGGGTGGGTAAGGATGCGAGGATCCCCCCTTGATCGCCCCGAGCGCACAGGCCGGGGAGCCGATGAGGAATTAGCAGCCGGTGGGCAAAACCCTAGCTTGGCACCGTGGAGATCGCAAAATCGCCTTCGCGCTGCCGTGCTACTTGAACCCTAGAAAAATGGTTCGGAGCTTACCCCCACTAATGCACTTTTGGAAACCAGAAAAATAGAAGCCTCCTAAACTTGTTGTTGTTGCTGTTGTTGTACATTATAGAATAGAGGGAGTATGTATCACATACGTACTTAGAGCATCTACAAGCAGAATAGGCTAATATCAATCCCCAAACATCATTGACCGAGGAGGTCTGTTTTGACCCTCCATTTATGCATGCATGCAACTATGTTCTCTAAATCCTTTCCAAATTGTTCGATGCAATGCATATGATTGGTGGGATGAGGAGAGAAAGAGAAAAAAAGAAAAAAAAAAAGAGAAAAAGTGATCCGAGGTGGATCGCATCCTACATGGAGGACTGCCCAAACATGCCCGAACGTCCCCATATCCTCCCATATTTAGTGTGGATATGTGGATTTGCGAACAACCCGATCATATGGGACAAAGTGGAAGGTCCACTTGGGTGACTTTTTTTCTTCTCTCTCCTATCCAGGCAGTGGCTGGACTGTCCGATTGAACATTTGGGGGTCCAATTTGCAGATGCTCTTACAGGCCATACCTTTTTATAGCATCTACAGCCGGCCCCTTGAATCCTCCTTAAAAGTCCGCGGACACGCCTGATCAGTGACATGAGAGAAGAAGAAAGGTGACCCAACCGGACACCTCATATCATCTCTATGTGTCCGGGCTTGCCGTAAACCATTATATTCACACCGAATATGCGAAGGACACGAGGCTTGTGGATGGGTCCGAAGGGTAAGTCCGTCATGTAGAACGCGGTCCATATGAATCATCTCTCTTTTTTTGTCTCTTCATTTTTATCGATGACTTGCAAGTGACCGGACTAAAAAAAGAGAGCATGATTGCATTGCACGAACAATTAAAGACACATCCATCAATGTTTTATAGTCGGATTTACCAAGTCTGGCTGGTCTTAGAGCAACTCTAGCAAACACCGCAAAACACGCGGACCTGCAAAATTTCGACGAGTATACGGGCTCGGCCCATTTTTTTGGCCAGAACCGAGCTCGTATACTCGTCCGGCCCGTAAAAATTTTAACGGTGGCCTGCAAACCGCCCCCCCCCCCCCCCCGACGCGGTATATCTACGGGTTCACGGCACAGATACGGATCGAAACCCCATCCCACCGCCGCGATTCCCTGCGATTCTCCCAATCCCCTTTCTATTTCTCGTCGTCGGTGAGTCCAATCCCGCCGCCGAACACCACCATGTGGGGTGGAATGTGGAGTTCTGGCCGTAGCTCTGGCGGGAGGGACGACCCCGAGTGCCAGTGCTGTGTCCGCGTGCACGGCGCAAGGAAGCGCACGGCTAGGAAGTACACCAACAACGGCCTCCAGCCGCCGGAGTAGCTCCTCCGCCGCGAGACGGAGGAGTACGACCGTCGACACGGGCTGATCTACTCCAGCGCGAGCTCCACCTCTGCCCTAGGGCGAGTCCTCGCACGCCGGCCCTCACATCAGTGAAAAGGGAGGCGGAGGATCTCCCGGCCCTCCGCGTGATGAAGCGGGAGCTTGAGGCAGAGCCGGTGTTGCGGGGCGGTGGCGTCATCGGGCCGGAGGATTTCCTCCGCCCCTGCCGAGGCGGAAGTCTTCGAGCGGGCAATCATGGCGCGCAGCGCGCGGAAGGAGGAGGAAGAGCAGCTGCGATGGTCGCTTGCGAACCTCGACGACGTCCTCAAGCATTGGCTCGTGAAGGAGAAGGAATTCATGGACAACCAAGACGCATGGTGCCGCGCGAAGAAGGCACAGGACGAGATGTACATCTCCGACGATGACGACTGAGACGATGTCCGTCGCCGCCGCACCCGGATGGCTTCGGTGAGGCCGCCTATCCCCTTAGCTATTGTAAAATTTGGTGTATGTATGAATTATGTATGGTGATCAACTACTATGATGAACTCGTTCTGTTTGTCCCGTGAAGCCTTAAATTTAAAATTTACAGTTTTGTTTGAGGTTTCTATTCTTTCGCGGAGGTTTTGGGTACCGAATTGTAAACAGTCCGCGCTTTGTGGGGTCGGTTAGGCCAATTCCACCGTGCGACCCCATCCTGTCCGGCCCCCGTCTGTTTGGGATAAAGGGACCAACCGGTCGGCCCAGCGCGCGACGGCCCGGACCCATCTGGTCCGTTTTGTGTCCGGACCGACTCATTTCGAGCGCAAACATGCGCCGGGTTCGGGTTGCGGCGGACAGCAAACGGACGCGTCACTCGTCCGTGCCGGGGCCACGTGGTAGGCGGCCACCTACCTCCCACCCGCCAACATCAATGTGCACGCGTGGCCGGCCCCGCCTGTCATCCGCTCAGGCGAGCGGTCGCGGTCCTTCTTAAATAGGGAAGCCGTGGACCGGTCGTCGTCCACACTCCTCACTCCACCCCGCGGCCTCCTCGAAACCCGACATCACCAAACCCTAGCCTCGAACTCGCCGGCCGGCCGCCTCGCAGTCATGGGGCTATGGAACTACGGCCGCAAGGGGAAGCACGACCGCGAGGCTAGCTCCTCGTCGAGACGCCGTCGCGGCTCCGTGAAAAAAGAGAAGCCCGCATCGCCACCGCGCCGGCCCCCCGCGCCTGCCCCCTTCACCATCGGCACTAGGGCCGCCGGCGAGCGCGACCGGCAGTACATCAACGCTGATGTATGTCGGCGCTACTGGGAGAGAGGACGCCGGTCCCGTGGAGCAACGTCCACCTCCCCAACAATTGCATCGTCCCAGGCTCTTTTTTGAAGTCATTTTATTTTAGTTTTTCTGTTTTTTTATCACGTCCAACACGGACATAATTTAGGATGCGGCCGCGTGCTAGACGCACCCACGACCCAATGGACAGGGGCGGACATGGGCGAATCCATTACCGCCCTAAAGGGACAAAATCCGGTCAAACCGGACATACGTTTGGGGTCATGCGGTGAAGTTGGCCTTAGAGTTGCTCTTATCTGCCGTTCCTCCGCCAGCACGAGTCCAGACTCCAGTCCAGTTCAGTGCAGAGGTGGCGGCCGTCACCGGATGCCACCGTTCTCGTGAGTCAGGCACGCAATAAAGCCGCCCGCCCACCTCGGTTGGAGCCCGGAATTTTCTTGGAAAAGCTAATAATAAAAGGGTACGCGTCATATCCGACGCTACCCTCCACCCCGGCGCGCACTCTCTTCCCCGTCTCTGCTCCTTTCTCTCCGAGCTTCTCTCCTCTCCCGCTATCTCCTCCAGTCCACGATCGAATGGGCTCAGCTTCAGGTAATCCGACAGAGCAAACTCGAGATGCATGCATGATTCCTACACCCATCCAATCCAATTGCGAGACTCTTTTGCTTTGTATGGCTGATGATCCATCGTCGTTGCTGTGCAATTCTACAGATGATAGCAGGGAGCACCTGCTGGACGTGGGCGGCCTCGCCGCCGGCGGGCCCAAGATACGGGTGCGCGGGCTGCGGCGGCGGTCGGAGGCGAGCGGCGAGGAGATCCTGCGCGGGGTGGACCTGGACGTGCCGCGCGGGGTGGTGATGGGCGTCATCGGCCCCAGCGGCAGCGGCAAGTCCACGTTGCTCCGCGCGCTCAACCGCCTCTGGGAGCCCGCCCCCGGCGCCGTCACCCTCGACGGCGCCGACATCTGCGGCATGGACGTCCTCGCGCTCCGCCGCAAGGTCGGCATGCTCTTCCAGCTCCCCGCCATGTTCGACGGTATGTCCTTGCGTGCGTGCCTCCTTGCTCCTGAACTTCTGTCGCAGAGTTGAAATGCTCAGATTGGCTTACCCCAAAGCGTGATGAACTGATTAAAAGCTGATCAAACCCTGTCAAGACCAGTAACAAAGTTGAGACAATCAAGTTGCTTGTGCCAAAGATACCGTTCTATGATTCCGGAAGGTTTCAGGTTCTTTTAACATATTACAAACCTGATCCTATACCTATACTATCTGAAAACTTTGGAATTTCGATTGAACTGTACCTTAGCCATCGCCCAGAGCCCAACAAATGTAGGACTCGTGTAGAGGGCGGCGGATAATGGGGTGGACAAGCATGATTTGTGCCGGCAATTGCTGAGGATTGATATATGATTATGATTATGCTGGCGCGTTAGTGCATTTGTTTAAGCTATATCAAGAGTGCTTGATCCGTTGACTTAGCTGAATTTGCTTATCACATACTCCTACTTTACTATGAAACAAAAATGCAAAACTGTGGCTCTTTTGTTGGAATAAAACATAACTTTATGACGGATGAGATCTGAGTCCTAGATGTAAAGTATGATTGTCTCTTTGGTGATTGCAATCTTCCTGATTTCGCTTATGACCGTCATTAGGTACAGTCCCATCCAGGCAAATGACCAATTAACTATGTGATATGTTATAAAAAATTAACTAATTGAAATCATAATAAAAAATTTGGGTTCAAAGTGCAAGGTGCAATGCAGATACAGTCCACATTGATTGAGAGTAACCATATGCTGAATCGTTCTGCTTGATAAATTACTCAATCAGGCAGGTATTGAAATACACAGAATACATTTTCCATGACTTCATACAGGTAAAGAGAACATTGACAAACATGCCATGTCCATGTCAAATTGGATCGACATTTTACTAGGCAATTGCACCCCTTTGCTAGCGTCAACTAGCAATGTGGCGGCCAGTAACGATGTGCTAGACTTGTTCCAGTACAAAAGAAAAGATAAATATGCAATGGTATAATATTGCTGACCGACCTGTAGAAGTATAATATACAGCTAAAAAAGTCTAATATAGCTGTCTCTTACTAAATGTTGTGGAAGTTTTGTGGGTATAAAGTAAGCACCAAGAAAAGTTATATATAAAGTGGCATTGTCGAATGCACACTATTAAAGAATTTTCTTTGGTAACAAAAGTGCAAAATTAGCCAATGCATAGATTAGAATAGAAGTTTCAGACTTTTAGCTGACGACTGATCGAGCTCTGACCGCATAAAAAAAAGAACCTCTGGATGATATTTTTGTCTTGCTGTCTTCCCGTGTGCTGCTCCAGGGAGCGTGGGGAACAACGTGCGTTACGGGCCACAGCTGCGCGGCAAGAAGCTCAGCGAGGCGGAGGTGAAGAGCCTGCTGAGCCTGTCGGACCTCGACCCGGCGCTGTCCTCCCGGCCGGCGTCGGAGCTGTCCGTCGGGCAGGCGCAGCGCGTGGCCCTGGCCCGCACCCTCGCCAACGACCCGGAGGTGCTGCTGCTGGACGAGCCGACCAGCGCGCTGGACCCGATCTCGACGCAGAACATCGAGGAGGCCATCGTGCGGCTGAAGACGGCGAGGGGGCTCACCACGGTGATCGTCTCGCACAGCGTGAAGCAGATCCAGCGGATCGCCGACCTGGTGTGCCTCGTCGTCGACGGCGAGGTCGTGGAGGTGCTCGCGCCGTCCGCCCTCTCCGAAGCCAAGCACCCCATGGCCCGGCGCTTCCTGGAGCTCAGCAGCTGAATATCTTTGTTTCGCTGTCGAGAACGTCATTGTCCAGTGTCGGCCGACCTCTGCTTAATTGGGACACACCGCTGTAATCTTGCTTCATTCCGTCATGCCGCTGTAATCTTGCTGAACGCTGTGCGCGATTTGACGGGAGACGAGCTGCTGTACGTGCGTAAATGTACGAGAAGTAGCAGACAGGAGTGCGTGTGCGGACAAAGACTCTTGCAATAATCTTTATTAATGCCGTTGCAGAATTCTGAACTTCTGTAATCCACGGAGGCTTTTGAATGTGGGAGTTCTTTGTGATCACCAATAAGGGCTGTTTTTTGCGATCACCAATAGTTTAGTGGGAAAAGAGGAGCTGTTGGAGTTCTTTTACTAGGAGGAAAGGAGAGCGGTTAAAGATGCTGCTACAGCACTCCCCGATAAATCGTTCCAAATATGGTGTTATTGAAGTTGCCACAATACAAGACAGGGTATGCTTTTGGATGGAGATTAGAGTTTACCCCTTCAATATATACATTTCAAATATTGCATGTATCGGTTCACTTCATATTTCTAACTGAACTATCCATGTTGGTACCCAATAGAAAGGTTAGGCGCGCTTTGTTGCGCCGTTGGTGTTCTTAGGTTCTTAACAAAAAAACTACTCATTCTGTTTTAAAATCTATAAGGTGTATTACTTTTTTTGAAAAGCCAAACCTTTTAAGTTGATCAAATTAGTAGAGAAATAATATCAAATTGGTACTATTAGTTTCCTCATGAAATGAAATTTCATACTTTTTTTGTTTAATATTGTGGATGCTGATATTTTTTGCTCTGAACTTGGTCAAAATTAAAGAAATTTGACTTTCCCAAAACATAGCACCCCTTATATTTTCGAACTGATGGAATATTTAGTTTGACGGTGGAGAGATAATGGAGTGTGATTTACTTTTATTTATAATCCGGTGATTTGATGGGCCTTTTGTGGTGTGGTTCTATGTTATCTGAACGTATCTTTATGTGGGAAAATTTCAACGTCAGTGGCTGTTGATTGATTTGAAAAATTGTTGGCCCGATCAAAACTATAAACCAAATTCAAGAATGAATACCTCAACTGAAAGAAAGAGCTTCAAAATTAGCGAACATGTGGAATTAAAAGAATTGTATTGGAGAGTTCCTTGAGAAATTGTTGACATGGTCAAAATCGGGTAACCCAGTTCTAAACTGAAGACCTTAATTAACCATAAGGCTTTATAAATTAGGAAGCATAATGTATAGTATAAAATAATTGAATGAGAGAGTTTTGAAAAATTATTGACTCGGTCAAAATCGTGTGACCCAATTTCAGTTGAAGACCTCAATTGAATGTGGCTTCTTTAAAACTAGGGGGCATAATGTTACAGAGGATACTTGATTCCCATCATATTCTATGTAGAGTACATACCTTATAGAGTGATCTCCATTAATTTATTTATCTCAACACACAAGCATGTCACATCATTATAAAATTATAGATAGGATAAGACCCACTTTAACATGCAACAATGCATGGGAAAAGACCCACTACCACATGCAACCATGCATGAGAAAATATTTTTTTAATATATTATTCAATTGATGAATACATCTTCTCATCCCGTATATTATCGGGACTTTCTGAATGAGAGAAATGTGGTTGTGGACATAGCTTCACTACTCTTCGACAATAGGCGGGATGGAAGGGCCGGCTCATGAGCATGGCGGGCAGGCGAGTCCTCGTGCGTGCGGTGCTAACTGCGCTGCCAGTGTTTGCCATGACCGTCCTCAAGGTCCCAAAGAAAATCCTAAAAGAAGCGGACAAGGCTCGCAGGCAGTTTCTTTGGGCGCAGGATGAGAAAATCACTGGGGCCAAATGCAAGGTGGCTTGGGAAATGGTGTGCCGGCCGGTGGACAAGGGGGGACTTGGCATTTTGGATCTCTACCGTTTTGGCTCGGCCCTGCGGATGAGATGGCTCTGGCTATCCTGGCAGCAACAGCGAAGCCCCTGGATGAGCTTTCCTGTCCCATGTGATCATGACGAACGGTTGCTCTTTGCATCAGCCACCTCGGTTCAGCTGGGCAACGGAAGGACAACCAATTTCTGGACAAGCTCCTGGTCGGGATCAATGGCTCTCTGCCAAGAGTTCCCAACTCTGTTTCAGCACTCGCGTGGAAAGGGCAGGACAGTTCAAGAAGCCCTGGCAAATGACAAATGGATTCAGGACTTGCAGCACGCAACACGGGCGAAATGGTGGTGCAGTACCTGCAGCTGTGGCGAAAGCTGCACAGGGCCAACGTCACACTAACAACGAAGGAGGACTCGATCGCCTGGGTGGTGGGCGGTGGCAACTCTTACACTGCCAGTGCTGCTTACAAGCTGCAAACTGGCGATGCATCTGATCCAGGAATCAAGGCGGCAATCTGGAAGGCTTGGGCCCATGGAACCGTAAAAAATATTTGCCTGGCTACTTCTTCAAGACAGACTCTGGTGCAACGATCGCCTGCAGCGGCGCGGGTGGCCAAATGGTTATTTTTGTGCTCTATGTCTCAGAAATCTCGAGAGCTCTAAGCGCCTCTTCTGGGACTGCCCGCTCACACGCTCGGTCTGGGAGATGGCATCCACCTGGAATGGATGTGCAGCATTGCAGCCTACCAGATCAACGAGCCACTCCTCGCTGAGACACTGGCAAAAAATAGTCCGGCTAGCACCATCAAGCTCCAGGAAAGGGTTGAAGACGATGATGATGCTGATAGCCTGGGAGATATGGAAGGAGAGAAATGCATGCGTATTCAACAGCAAGCTGCCCCATGCCGATGACGTACTGCACGCTATCAGAAACACGATCGAACTATGGAGAATGGCGGGAGCAAGATGCCTAGAGCCCCCTTTTGGGGAGTATGTAGCGAGAGAATAGCCCGAGGGCAATACTGGTCACCCTGTATCTTTCTCTTTCTTTCTTCTATTGTACCCATGATCGCTTGATCACCCCCTGTTCTTCCGTTGCTTTCTTCTTAATCAATGAAGCCGGAAACCCTGGATCTTTCAAAAAATATTTGCTTATATTTGTGAATGAACTATCGACCACACCCACTCCGACTAAAGGATGAGGGTTTTATCGTTTATGTTATTGATTTTATCTACTCCGTTTTGTCATTAGGAGTTTTAACTGCTAAAAATTGCCATCGCTCCGTTAGGCACATGTTGAAAACTGCCACTGGACATCATCACTATAACCTCAAGCCTGTTTACCATGATATATGACCAAAATACCACCGACCAACATGTCAGTTCTCCTTCTATCTGACTACGATACAATATGTGTCCTACTCGATCTCCAACAACGATCTTATTTTTCTCTAAAGTTATTTGCTTGCTTACTCCTGACAAATAGGACTACGCCATGCCACATCATCATGCAATTATAGATGGGATAAGGCCCACTTCAGCTTGCAACCATGGATGGAATTTTTTTTTTAATATATCATCCTACTTATATTTAATATAAATACTCCCTCCATCCCCTAATATAAGAGCTTTTTTGACACTAAACTAATACACTCTTATATTATGGGACGGAGGGAGTAATTTACAACTATACATAACCAAATATAACCAGTCATATATATTTTTAAATTGGTTCATGTGTTATTATCAAATCTTATTGAAATATATTGCAACCGATTTCCGTAGCAACGCGTGGTGTATTATCTAGTTTGTAAAATAATCCACGCTTGTATCAGTATCATGTAGGATGAAAATGGTCATCATATATTTGTTTTATATCGATGAATACATGTTCTGACCCTGTATATTATGGAGGCTCTATCTGAATGAGAGAAATATCGTTGTGGACATGGCTTCACTACTATCCGACAATATTTCTTTATGTTTGTGAACAAACTGTCGACCGTATCCGCTCCAACTAAAGGACAATGGTTTTTATTATTTATCTCAAAATGCCATCTTTTTGTTAGGGCATCTCCAACAGCGACCCTCAAACCTCCCACATCCATCTGGACCGAGGAAGCCATCCAATACGGTCCTTTATCAGTCCGTGGCGCGGTCCGGCCGTATTTTCTCCCGCAAACTAGAGACAAAGTGGGGGAGCTTTGCGGGCGTCCGAACCGCTCCCAAGCCCGTTTCTGACCGCCCTGGCCCACCCAAACCCCCAACCCGCCTCTCCCACGCTTTCCTTCCGATGCACACGCCGCTTACCGCGATGCATTCATGCCGTCCCAGAGCATGAAGCGGCCGGGGTTGATGCCGCGCATGTGACCGGACGGAGGACGGTGCTGACCGACGCGACCTCTCAGCAGCCGCCGCTTCAATGCGGACGCAGCTTCCGACGAACCAACTCCATTTCCATTCTTTTGTTGCTTGTCACTTATTTCACCTTTGCTGTCTTTTGTACGCACGATTATTCGAGAATGACTCAGGTGGAGCAGGTGCTGTTATGAGAAATAACCGAGGAGAAGCAATGGCAGAGGCATATTGGGAGCTTGAATACCTATTGGCGGAGGCAACTGTTCTCCTAAAAGGCTTGCATCTTATTGAGACTCTGGGATGGACTCCAGTAATTATTGAGACTGGTTCATTGAAAATTAGCAAAACTAGATTTGCTGTTGCTTCTAGTTCCTCTTTAGGTTGGGATGGTGATCCTCCCAGTTTTATTTTACAAGACATTTTGAACGATGTAATTGTTTTCAGTGTGCAATAAAGTGCGTCATGAAGGCTTTTCATCAACAAATAAAAATAAAAATAGACCGTGCATCCCACGGCGCAGATGCACAGAAAAGCATCTAAAACCTCTGTTTTAATTCAGTGACCAACAAAAATCAGTGATCAACATACATATAACCAACAAAAAGAACATGGCATAACATCATATCATATCCCAAAGCACCATGAACACCACACAATTCAAATTTCAAACCACACGGTCGCCACTGGAGCTTTTCCCTCCGAACCAGAATCAGAACCTCGGGGTCGATCTGCCCGGTCCCGACGTGGACGCGCGGGGGCTGTCCATGACGACCTCGAACGCCCCCACCAGCGCCTTCACCTTGCTCTTCTTCTTCTCCAGCAGCTTGCTCTTGGTCTCCTCCAGCACGTCGTTGCTCCGCGACACCTCCTTCTTCTTGGGATGCGCCTCCTCCGGCCGCTTCTCCATCGCCGTCTTTACCCTGCTCCCCTTGAAACTCAGCCGACCCTCCTCCGGAATCTTCCCCATGAACGACGCCGCCCCTTCCTTCCTGGCGGCTCCTTTCAACGGCGTCGTCGGCTCCGAAGCGCTCAGGATCGTGTCGATCGCCGCCTTCTCCTTGTTGATGGTTACCTTCGCCGGTGTCACGGGCTCTGACCGCGAAGTGCCCACCTTGGTCACCGTGTCCACTTCCTCCAGAGCTTCTTCCAGCGACGTCGCCGGCACCGATGATGCCTTGGATGCCGCGATCACCTTGGGCTCCTCGGCGGCTTCCGCCTGCTTCTGCGTGGCGGCGGGTTGTTCTTTCGGTTCTTCAGAGATCAGACATGCTTCGGGCTGCTTCGTCGCATCTTCGTGCTTCGCCGGCTCTGCTTCTGGCCTCTCCTCGGCCTTGGTCTCCACGACGGCTTCCTCTTGAACCGCGCTTGCCGCCGGTTCATCTTGCAGCACGTTCAGCGGCGCTGCTGCCTCCTTCGCTGGCTCTTCCACAACGGCGGCCGGCGGCGGAGGTTCATCCTCTGTGATCTTCTCAGCTTCCTTTTGTGTCCCTTCAACGTTGCCGGCTTGCGGATTCTCTTCCGGCGCCGGCTCATCCACCTTCACGGCTTCAACGGACTCCTCCGGCATCACCTTCTCCTCGTCAATGGCATTCGCCTTCTCTGCTTCTGCTCTCGGCTCTACTGAGATTACCTGCTCCTCTTGACTCACCTCCTCCTCTGTCTTGATTTCATTACTCACAATTTCTCCCGGTCGCGAAGTCGCTTCCTGCTGTATCAGTAGGGCAGCGTTGGGCTCCACGATCACCTCTGCTTGCACGACGTCGAGAGGTGTCGCGGCAGTCATTTCAGGGGGCCGGCGCTGCTGCTCCGGCACGGGAGGGGGTCTCGCCGCCTCGGCGTTGATCTCGCCGGAAGCACCGGACGTCTCCTTCACGGACGCCACCGCCTCGGCCGCGGGGCCGGCCAGGTCCTTGCTCTTCTTGCTGCGGGACCTGCCGACCTTGAAGACGTGGGACGCCTTCTGCATCAGCTGCCTCGGCGACGCCACGGACCACCGCGACGTGGACGCCTTGGACTTGGACTTGTCCATGGCCGGGGTGATCGGCCGCGGCGCGTTCACCGGCTGCGCGGGGGGCAGCTTGGGCGTGATCGGCCGCTGCGAGCTCGCGGGCTGCTGCGCCTGCGCGGGGGACCGCTTGGGCGCGATCGGACTTGGAGCGCGCGCCGCTGGGTGCGCCGGGGACAGCCCCTTGGGCGTGGTGGCACGGCCCTTGGAGGAGGGCGGTCTGGAGGTGGAGGACGACGGGGAGGCGCTGCGCAGGGTCGAGCTGACGGTGGGGCGGAGGAAGGACGGCACCGGCTTGTCCGACTCTGACGCCGGGGAGGGGCTGAGGGAGGCGCGTGCGCGTCGGCAGGAGGTGTGGTCGGAGCTGGCCGGGCGCGCGCTCGACGACGTGGTGGGTCTGCCGCTCGTGCTTCGTGGGCGTGCGCTGCTGCCGTCTCGCGACCCCGGCGTTGGCCGTGTGGCCATGAGCTGCTCCTGCTGCCACACAAAGCCAGAGATTTCGTCAAATCACTTCGCGTGTAAGAATTTGTGCAATGCAGAACTAATGGCAGGGAATTCTGTTTGCTGAGCTTTGATTTGTTCTGTGAGGTTGACCTTGAGGCAATGCAAATTTGATTGCAGACATGGTAACCACTGATCCTAGAGATGAAAAGGGTTTAGAATGGATGTTTACGGTTTCTTTTGGGTGTTATCTTCTAGGAGTACTTCTTTTCTGAAATCTTACCTGACAAACACCCCTAGCACCACCTATTGGAACCATTGACTTGCTATCTATCCTTTTTTAAGTGCTATCATGAGGTGCATGATGTTCATTTGTTATTGCAGTAAGAAATATTCAGATGATATAGGGATTAATTAACCATCCACAGCACTAGTTTAATTGTTCCTGTTTATGCAAAGGTATCATGATCATTATCAATATTGGAAGGAAAAAAAAAGCCTGACAGACATATATGAGAGAACTTTATAAATTCTGTCATTTATGAAATGTTTCAGAAATACAGGATAAGAAAAACAAGACGATCTACGCAGCTGATTTGGATTTCATGTACCGGCTAACCACAGAGGAAATCGTTATTACTAAGAGAAACTTCTTAGAGATCCAATCTCCAAATCATCGCAACGCATCAGAGCTAATATCGCCAACATGGCACGCAAATTACTTGGAGAAAGAGCCAGGACAGAACAGTAGCATACCTCGAGCCGAGTGGGATCAATTCATGGTGGATTGACCACCATCGATCGGCATGGACATATGAAAAATTTGTGTCTCGAAACTGAGAAGAAGAGAGAAGCTTCATACCTTATTAAGCTCGGAATGGCCAAAAATGGTGCGGCGACGGAAGGAGGAGGAGAGAGACGGTGGAGGGAAAGAGAATGAGAGAAATCCGGGCAATATAAGAGCCTCATGTTTTCGGACAGACCTTGTCAAATGCTGAAACGGCAAGGGGCAACAGTTGACACCTGGTGACACATCCACCCTATTTGTCCACCTATTTTTAACCAGTATTAAAGCTTCAAGAAGAATACTAGCTAGTTGCCCACAATTTAACACTAGGAAAAGTAGATGTAACCATAGTGTTCAACATACATTCTTCAGAGGTTTGCTGGCTGGACGATATTACTTTTGGAAAGCACTTCATCTTAGCACTTGTTGTTTCCTTGCAACTTCTTGGTTTTTTTAAAACCACCATCTGATCTATGTTGATAATTCAACAAATAAAGTATGTGGCAAATGTTCAACATTGGAATGAGCAACATGCACCACCTACAGATCCGCCCTCCCGCGCCTAAGCATTGTCTTCTTATTATGTGGAGGCCTGATATGGACTCTGCGGTTGTATAATCTTGGCACAGGGTTTGGATCAAAATTCCCTTTTACCGGGAAACTTGTATAATAATATCAAGTCCATGCACGGAGAATGTGACACATATAATAAAACTTAAATTGCCACTGATTTTACAATTATGTGTAGGCCTCAGTGGTAGTATGATCATTAGTTGAAGAAAATCAAGTAGTGATTTCTTTGCACCAAATGGGCATGTTGTCGGATTTTGGTGTGAAAGTTGCCCTTGTTTCACGGTGCCACAAATAATAAAAACGAAGAACTAATCCAGACCAAAGAAACACAAAAGTAGGTGTGAATCTTTATGAATATGAAAAAACACTTAAAATAAATTAATTAATCATTTGCTGAGAATGTTGGTAAATGTTGAGTTGAGGGTGGATCTCGAGTATCTCTTCAATACAAGTCCTCATGTCAATTACCAACTCGACGATGCAAGGTAAGCTCTCCTAGGGATGTTTTTTTTTGCTCTCAACCCAATGCTTGGAGAAAATTTCTCTGTCCCATTGCCCAAGTGGATCATCTCAAAAGAAGCATATGTTTCACCTTCAGTGAGATCTCTCTTCTTCCAAATGCGAGATGACTTACAAGTGAACCATGTGGGGCCTTTTATAGTCTCATGGCATTGTACTAATGACAATCAATACTGTTAGTAAGGAGGAAAATGTAAAAGCAAAAATATCTAATATAGGAAAGACTAGAATGCCCCTAAAATCAAGGTTATTCTAGTCTTCTTTAGTCCATGGAGAGGGTTGTCTTATCCCATGAGGGATGGACATGTGTGGGCTTGGTGGGCATCACCTCACTTGTTCTTACCCTTTAGGTTGTCAATTTAATTTGCGTTCTTATATTTATCATTGTATGCCTTCAAGTTCTTCATCTTTCGGTGTTCTAGCTTGCATGATGCGGTGAACATAGAGGTCACCTCACCCTAACCAGGATCAAGGGGCAATATAGCGGGCTCCTAACTCCGGTCGAGGTCACGGCCCAACTTAATTGCCTTCAACTCCAAAGTCCTTGTTTATAATATTGCACATTCACAACATCCAACTCCTATCGAGGTCGCTCCAATATTACCAAGCCCTCCCACCATCCCGCTTGCGTTGTAAACTCGTTCCAAACGAGGCCGAGGTATGTGAAGATACATATAAGAAAACTCCAAATTGGGCCTAAAGGTGATAAGTTGTTTCCCTGTTTTCTTAGGAGACTTTCTAGAGTTTTCCACTTGAGAGTCACTACATGACTATATATGGCCTTTATACCGCACGAGTATTTGGGCTAACACTATTTAGGAGGCCGACGAGGGGCCAGGGTGAGGATCAGCACCCCACACCGATGAGGCGTGAAGGATGGGTGAAGGAGCGGCAACAACTGTTGCCTCGGTTAACATGAGTAGGGTTTTGGGATGGGAACGAGTGTGTGTGTGTGTGTGTGTGTGTGTGTGTGTGTGTGTGTGTGTGTGTGTGTGAGGTCAGTTCAGGAGCGTTTCCGCGAGAGACGAGGTAGGGCATGGAATGTTTCAAAAGCAAGAAAGGCACCTCCGGACTGGCTTTACATGGTATTTCATCCGTTTCAATACCAACATCTACAATATTAAAAATATACAATATGAAAACTAATTCCATGGTGATCTAATGATATTCAATTGATATTCTAAGTGTTGATATATTTTTTCTATATAATCTTGGTCCAACTTTATGCAGTTTGGCTTAAGAAAAACTTATATGCAGAGTAAAAATAAATAGAGGGAGTATGAAGTAAAATACCAATGTGCTTTTGTTTAAATAAAAAAAAGGCAGTGTTGGTTAGGCTTTAGCATATAAGCACATCCCGAACGCCGGTCCCACTTGTGTTTTGCTTGGCGACTTCGTCTGACGGCAACAAGGGGAGAGTAAGAAGTAGGTGAGGCCTGGTTGGCCGGTTGTGTGGCTGGGGGCAAACCCTTGAAGCCGCGCAGAAGCGGGTATTGGCTAGATCCGAAAAGCATGGTTCCGACCCCTTTGTAGTTCCCTAATTCTTACACCCATTTGAGGTCATACAAGTTGTACTTTTCACATCTTCTATGCAAGTTTAAGTACCTAAAACTGGAGAATCATTGTACAAATCTATAAGAGCATTACTAGTAGAGCCTTCAAACCCTCAAACCCCTAAAAATAACTGCTTTTTTACAGTTTTCGTCGAAAAAAAGCCGTTGACTAGAACCCCTTAACCCTCAAACCCTCAAATTTTTTTAAAGGTCCAACCCTCAAACCCTCTCCCAGTCCTCAAAAGTAAGGGTTGAGGAGCAAAACCTACCCCAACCCTCATTTGGCGGTTATCCTCGCGCGGGAGAGAAAAATCCTCCCAACTCCCGCGCCCACGCCCGCGACCGCCGCTGCTAGTCGCCCCCGTCGCCGGCGGCCACCCTGTCGACCTCCTGCGCTCAACGACAACGTCGTTCATGGGGAATATTCCGTTATAAGAGTTGGGTTTGAGGGTTCTAATCTTTGCCCCTGTTTTTCAACCCGTAAAAGTGCACAAAAAGATCATTTTTGAACCCTTAAAACGCTAGTGAGGGTTTGAGGGTTTGAGGGTTCTACTAGTAATGCTCTAACATTGCTTGCAAGAAACGGTATATGCAGCTAGATTAGTTAACCAGAAGAAAAGAACGTGGCGTACATATCAATACATAAACCATTCAGTATGTGAAAATTCACGACACGACAGTTCAAACTAATGCACCTGAATTATATAGTGACACAAAAATCTTTACAATTGCAAAATCTAAACTATGGTTTGAATACTACTCGTATGTATGAGCCCCCACGTAGACAAATGTCATATACCGAGACACCTAAGAAAGTAGTTGACGACTACGTCCTTGACCAGTGAGGCGCCCGTCAGATGATGACGCTTGCACAAGTCATCCTTGCAGCGGCAGACCATGAAGTCATGGCTTCTCACTATCGGCTTCTCGACGACGGAGATCTCGCACCGCACGACGAAGGAATCGTCCCAGAGGTACTCCGGCGACTTCTCGAGCTCCTTCTTCGAGATCTTCAGGAGTACTCAACGCCATTGTGCTTCCGAGGGAACGTCACCACGTGGCATTCACCAGCAAACCGGACCTTCGCCGGCGCCCCCGGTGCTGCAGGCTCGCCGCCGTGGCGAGGGACCAGGCTGAACCGGAACTCGGCGCGGACGTCCTTGCCCTTGCTGCCGCCGGCCAACTTGAGGAAGAACGAGATGGTGGCGTTGCTCCCGGCGTGGAGCATCTGCGCTCCGGGAGGGGCTGATATTCTCCCGGCGTTGCAGTCCTTCTTCCGGTACTTGTTCGGGTAGTAGCAGATCTGAAAGTCGTGGCCCGCCGCCCTGAACTTGCTGGACTCGATGCGCTCGCCGTCGACGAGCAGCTTGGTCACGGAGTAGCCCTCCACCTTGAGCTCGTGAGAGCCGGCGCTCGTCGTGGTGGTGATCGTCGAGCGCGTGGGCGGCGGCGGAAGCTTCATGCCGACCATGGTTGGTCGCTGATCGGATCGGAGGCTAGCGTACGTGGTCGACGAGATATGTTGGTTTGCTCGTTTGTTTTCTCGGCGGTGGGTTTGGAACGTCCAAGGCGTACGTGCTGCACCGTTATATATACTGCTATAGTACTGCCTCGGTCAGGCACGTCGTCTGCCACTCTTTCTCCGATTGTTACTTGGAACGAGATTCCAATATTTGTATCCGGTCAATATGGAATGTCCCTTTTTATGGACTCTATAATAGGGGATTAGGGAGGGATTTTGCTACAAATCAAACATCGAATTTATTATACCATAGCAAATTGGACGTTTGAGAGGACGAATTATGTCATCATGAGGATGGTAATTTACTCTATCAAGAGTCACAAATTGTCATCCTCGCGACAATACAATTTAGCATAAGAAAACATTCAATTTGCCTTTAAAAAACCATTCAATTTGTCATGCTTGAAAAACTGATGTCATATTTTGAACATTTTCTAATAGGTAGAGTACGTGCTCATTCGAGCTCAAAAAAGCACTCTCGGAAGACGTTTCAGAAATTGCAATGCTATCATAGAGAAATTTGTCATGCTAGGAAAAAATAGATTTTTTTTCATTTTTTTAATATAATACAGACGCAAACGTCCATATATACACGCATATGCTCACCCCTATGAACGCACACACGCAACCATACCCCTATGAGCAGCTTCGAGAGACTGAGTCGGCAATATCATCTTGAGATTTACAAAGTCACCGTAGGCGCCTCGTAGTCAACAGGAAAGTCTCCTCTCACTGAACGTGCATCACCGAAAATCCTGCATTATGCTACAACAGCAAGATTGTCATACTACGACAGTGTAAATTGTCATGTGTTTTAGAGATTTGACATGCTGCAAGAGAAGGGTAAATTGTCCATGTGTTTAAGTATTAGGACCCCAATATTTGCCAAACGTCGGATTTAAAGGTTTGTTACAGCGAACGAAGCATTCACTGCAGGGGGGCGATCTATCGAACGTTTTCGTTTGCAAGGATACCCCCCAAACCAGGCCTACTAAATGGGCCTCCCCACATAATGCCAAAAAAAAAAGGATTTAAAGAGCCCAATATTCTGCTGATTACTATCAAGACTTGAAGCTAGACTTTGAACATGATTATGAATAGCAAAAAATAAGGAAAATTGCCATAATATGTATAATAAATTGTCATGTAGTTGAAAACATGGATCCATGCCAGTTACGAAACTAAACAATGCCAGAATTATGCTAAGTTGAATATAGATGGTGCTTTCTTGAAAGAGGATGGTACAACCTGATAGATTGAGATATTGGAGAAGTAATTGTTGTATTGATCAGGGCCTCAAGGGCTGTTTATATAGATTACAAAGCTTGGGCTCCAAGACTAGACTAATAGAGATAGATTACAATACGAATAGACTTATACTCTAAGATCCCCCCGCAGTCTCAACGTCAGGTGAAACAATATTGAGACTGGAGCGTATGTCGGTGAACGATGCAGTCGGGAGTCCTTTGGTAAAAATGTCAGCAAATTGGGCACTTGTAGGAACATGAAGAACGCGAACCTCACCAAGAGCCACCTTTTCACGAACAAAGTGAATGTCAATCTCAATGTGCTTTGTGCGACGATGTTGAACTGGATTGGAAGCCATGTAGACTGCAGAGATGTTATCACAGTAAACAATGGTAGCACGTGGGAGCGGACGATGAAGTTCAACGAGAAGCTGCCGTAGCCACACCCTCGCCACAGCGTGAGCAACCGCCCTATACTCAGCCTTAGCGAAGACCTGAAACTGTTACCTGCCTTTTAGAACACCAAGAAACAAGATTATCACCCAAATAAACGCAAAATCCGGATGTAGATCGTCGAGTATCTGGACAACCTGCCCAGTCTGTATCAGAATAAACTGTCAAGCTTGTAGGTGAAGAAGAATTAATAAGAAGACCGTGGTCAAGAGTGCCTTTTAAATAGCGGAGAATGCGTCTGACATGAGCCAGATGAGGAGCACGAGGATCATGCATAAAGAGACAGGCTTGCTGAACAGAATAGGAGATTTCAGGACGAGTAAGAGTGGCATATTGAAGAGCGCCAGTGATGCTACGATATAAAGTAGGATCAGAAAGAGGATCACCATCAACCGACAGTTTAGCACCAACGTCGGCTGGAGTACGAGAGGGTTGACAATCAGACATACCAGAACGAGAAAGCAAGTCCAAAATGTATGATCATTGAGAAAGAAAGAGGGAAGATGTTGTGCGAGAAACATGAATACCTAGAAAATGATGAAGAGGACCAAGATCTGTCATGGAAAACTCCCGATTGAGAGAAGAGATGGTATGTTGAAGAAAAGAATCAGAACTAGCCGTGAGAATGATATCATCAACATAAAGCAAGAGGTAGGCAGTGTGAGTAGGAGACTGATAAACAAAGAGAGAAGAATCAGATTTGGAGGGAATAAAGCCTATGGTTTGAATAAAAGTAGCAAAGCATTGAAACCATGCACGAGGAGCTTGTTTAAGGCCATAAAGAGATTTATGGAGGAGACAAACAAAATTTGGAGAGGAGGGATTCTCAAAACCAGAGGGTTGCTGACAATAAACAGTTTCATTGAGAATGCCATGAAGAAACGCATTTTTAATATCAAGTTGATGAATAGGCCAAGAAGAGGAAACAACAAGACTAAGAACAACATGAATAGTGCTTGGTTTAACAACAGGAGAAAAAATCTCATCAAAGTCAATACCATGCTGCTGGGAGAAACCACGACACACCCAACGAGCTTTGTAACGAGCGAGAGTGCCATCGAAATGAAATTTATGACGAAAAACCCATTTGCCAGAAACAATGTTAACACCAGAAGGTTTGGGAACAAGAGTCCATGTATTATTTTGCTGAAGAGCTTCAAATTCATCACGCATAGCGGAAAGCCAGAGAGGGTCAAGAAGAGCTCGCTTATAACTGGTTGGAATAGGAGAGATGGTTGGGGTGGCGGTAAGATTGAGACGTTTGGTGGGGAGAAGAAATCCTCGTTTTCCACGGGTGCACATGACATGATCATTGGTGAGCGGTGGTATAAAACGACATTGGGTGGCGATGGGTTTTCGGTTGAAGAAGACGGTGAGGAAGAAGAATCAGAGGTGGTGGGTGTCGAGGTGGTTGCCGTGGTAGGATGTGGTGAGGGAAAGACGGCTGGGGTAGAGGATGCGATTCTAGAGAGAGGTGGGGGCACGGGCAGGAGGGTGGCTGACGGTGGGCGATTCCGGCGGAGAGACGAAACAAGATTCCATGGCAGCAGAGATGACTGAAGGACGAACTAGGGAAGGGTTTTAGTGGTGGCGGATTGTGGTGGAATTGGTTTTGTGGTTGTAGTGACAGAAAAAGGAAAAGTATTTTCATCGAATGTGACATGACGAGAGAGAATGATACGACCGAAGATGGATCAAACAACGATATCCTTTGTGATCATCGAAAGACCAAGGTGAATGCAAGGTAGTGGCGTGGTTCTAGTTTGTTGGAGGCGGTAGAGGCGATGTTGGGAAAGCATAGACAGCCAAAAACACGCAGAAAAGAATAGTCAGGGTGGGAGAGAAAAAGAGATTGGAAAGGCGAATAAAGAGGGCAAGTTTTAGTTGGTCGAATATTAAGAAGTAGTGTGGCGATGCGAAGGGCTTCAACCCAAAAACGGGAAGGAAGAGAAGCTTGTAAAAGCAATGTGCGAAGAACATCATTAATAGAGTGAAGACATCGTTCAGCTTTACCATTTTGAGAAGATGTATAAGGGCATGAAAAACGAAGAAGGATGCCTTGAGAGAGAAAGAAGGTGCGGTTTTGGGTGTTATCAAATTCACGACCGTTATCACATTGAATAAATCGAATTGGCAAGCCAAAGTGTGTGATTACATATTGTCGAAAGTTGAGAAAAATTGCAGGTACTTCAGATTTAGCGCGAAGAGGAAAGGTCCAAGTATAGTGAGAATAATCATCCAAGATCACAAGATAATATTTATAACCAGAAACACTAGGGACCGGAGAGGTCCATAAATCACAGTGAAGTAACTCAAAAGAAAAAGTACTAATGGTAGTAGAGGTTCCAAAAGGTAATCTAACATGTTTGCCACATTGACATGCATTACAGAGAGAGGGGTTATGAGGACTGCTAGAACTAGGGATACAAAATTCTTGGAGTAAAGACGTCAAAGTGTTTTTGCTGGGGTGACCGAGACGACGATGCCATAGATCAACAGAGGCGAGCATGGCACGAGAGGTGGATGTGGGCGCGCCATGAAGAGGATAAAGATCGCCCGTGCTATTGTACCGAGCGAGGACCGCCCCCGTTGTCAGATCTTTCACAGACAAACCAAAAGGGTCAAAGGCCAGGATAACTTTGTTGTCAATGCAAATTGTCTAACAGAGATAAGATTTTTGATGATGGAAGGAACCACAAGAATATTGCGTGAGAAGAAAATTGGCATGAGAGGAAGGGATGTAAGAGTGACCAAGGCATGAAACAGGATGGTGGAGCCATCGCTAATGGTGATAGTGGAAAAGCGAAGGAAAACAAGCTGACAATAAATTCATATTTGAAGACATATGCATTGATGTACCAGAATCGAAAATCCAATCCGTACCTGCGTCGTTGAGGACAAAATTGTTCATGACGTTGATGAAGGCGGCTTGGTTCCAAGCCGGCTGTTGGGGAGGAGCAGAGGGGCCAGGAGCTTGCATGTTAACGTAGGGGATAGCGGATGGGTAGTATGCGATTGGGGCCTGCATGTTGCCGTAGAAGGCCGGCATGGTGTTGTAGGGCGATGGTGGTCCTGGCGTGCTGGTAGGCGGAGTAGGAGTGGCGGTGTAGACGTGCGCCGGCGGCCTGGGTCCAAGGAGTCCCGGAGAGCCTGTGGCTGGACGAAGACCGGGGCTCCACGTGCCCGTGTACGCAGGAGTAGCACCATAGGGCGAGGGGGCCGACCATGGCATCGACCAAGCCTGGACGAGGCCAGTCCAAGGATCATGTTGAGGAGGCCATGGCGACGGAGCTGGTGGCGCGGGAGCGGTGGATGACGAGGTTGGTGCAGGTCCGGCAGGACGAGATGCAGGAGGCCGGTAGACGGGATTCTTGCCCTTGTAGTTGTGGATGCCGAGGTCTAATGAGATTGGTATGAAGGGAGAGACGTCGGCAATGGTGTCGGCTAGGGAGAACATAGGGTTTGGAGGGGGAGGTGTTTGAGTAGTTGTAGAGGAGGAGGTAGGGGGTGGGGCACCGGCGGCGCGGAACTCGGCCATAGAGAAGAGGGGCTGAATCGGCCGGGGCGGCGGCGCTGGTGGCGGAGCCATACCAGGTGCGGAAAACCTAGGCGTCGGATACCATGATAGATTGAGATATTGGAGAAGTAATTGTTGTATTGATCGGGGCCTCAAGGGCTGTTTATATAGATTACAAAGCTTGGGCTCCAAGACTAGACTAATAAAGATAGATTACAATACGAATAGTCTTATACTCTAAGACAACCGGGGGTTGAGATGATCCTGCGGGATCATGAAGGAGCGGTCATCTTCGCTGCGACACGGGTGCTCTTTAATTGTGGTGATCCTCTGGAAGCGGGGATGGCGGCCATGGACGAAGGGCTTGGACTTGCGCTCCACTGGTCTAATTTGTTGTTGGTTGTGGAGACGGACTGTGCTGAGTTGTTTAAGATGGTGCAGTCTAAAGATGCCGAGCGCTCGAGGTATGCGAAGCAGGTCAATGAGATTAGAAGGATTCTGGCTCATGAAAGAAACATTAGTCTAGCTAAAATCAGCAGACATGCGAATGTAGCGAGTCACACCCTTGCTTGTATGGGGCGCTCGCAACAGCGCACAGCCTGTTGGCTTCGAAACTCCCCTATGAAAATAGCTAGCATTGTCATTTCTGAATGTAAACATAATGACTGATGAATGAGAAGTTCCTTTCCTGCAAAAAAAAAAGTTATGAAACTAAACAATGCCAGAATTGAAAACACATAGAAAGAAACTTGGCAAAAAAATATGTTCCAACATAAAGTTGCCATTGTTTCATATGGAAAGAAGATAAAAAAGAATTGAAAATAAACATTGTGAAAGAGTCAAATGAACTTTTTTTTTTTGCAATGATGTTCAAGAAAAATGCCATGCTACTAATAAAATACCATGCTCAATTCAACAACATTTTGACATATTTTAAAGGAAAATTCCAAAATAATTTACAAGAACAATAATTTATGATGGTGTATGCGATGAAAATTCCCTGATGTGTACAAAAGTAATTTTCCATTGTCCAAGACAAATAGTTTGTCATGGTTAAATTAACCAAGTTTGTCATGTTTGAAATATATAAATTTGTTTGAAGTACGGATGTGCCATGATCCAAACAATGAATTTTCTAATGTCCTGAATTTTTTCCCATGGTCAATTTTTTTTGCCAAACTGTGAAGTATGAATTCGCCATGGTCCAAAAAAAACCTTTTCATGTTCTAACCTACAACTTTGCCATAGTACAAACAATAACTTTATCATGCTTAAAATAAATCTACCATGTTGCAAACAATAAAATTGTCCATGGACTATAAAAGAATTTTTTTGGCATCTGACGGTGTCCTGGACCAGGGGGTCCTAACCCAGCCGGACTATTGTATGGACCAGGCCACCAGCCCATTAAGGAGGAGGGACTCCGGAGGCCTTTAAAGTGCGGCGACCGAAGACTTCGCGTGTACTTCAAGCATATATGATTATCTTTGGCATGTAAATTCTTAGATGGCAACCGACCATGTGTAACCCTAACTACTCCTGGTGTCTATATAAGTCAGATGGTTTAGGCCGTAGAGGGCATCCATACACCCATAAGAGTGAAACCGCCTCGATTAAGGCCAACCTACAAGAGTTTTCAAACCTACAACCGCCTCCAAAAACTATACAGGTGGTTCCATATTTTCAACCCCTCCGAAACAAAAATAACCGCTGCAACTGATTTATTATAGGCGGTTTTCATCAGCTTGGTCACAACTGCTGTTGTGGCACACTGCTAATGCTTGTTTTCTACTAGTGGGGTGTTCAAGGCTACTAATCCAAGGGAAGGGCTTCTTGCTGCGCCATTGTGCACCCATCCACTGGGGCGAATCTGCTCAACCTAGCTATTACTCACAAAATGTGAAGTTGCATCGCTTAACCTCCAAGCCACGCATCTCGCGCCTATGCACCGAAGAAAAGGCCCCATCATTGTCGTCATCATCGGCTCGACATCTGCCTATGACAGTAGTGCAGGGAAAGTAATAGGTAGGTGAGGCCCCGACAATCAACGGGGCGCCCCCATGCAACTCGTCAAAGTCGCACGGGGGTGTAGGTTGGTTAGATCGGTAAATTGCGATCCCAGCCGGTTTGTAGTTCCCTATATCTACATGTGCCTCGGTTGAAGTCATACAAGTTGTACTAAGAAGGCTAGTATGATTCCCAAAAAAAAGGCTAGTATGATTTTTCAGTGTGGTTTTATCTTTTTACTAGTCGTTCTGTGTCTAATTGTTTGTCCACTGTAATTTTCCTTGTATTAATCATATACGTATAAGATACTCTTTGGGTGTCTTTTACAAAAAAATAAAATTGTAGATTGATTACAAATTCTATAATAACATTTATTACAAGAATTGCTATATGTACCTAGATTAGTTGACCAGCCAAGAACCTGGCCTACACATCAATACATAACACTCTCAGCGACAATTCAAACTAACGCACCTATATAGTGACGCAAAATCGTTACACTTACAAAATCGAAACTGTGGTTTGAGTATGTATGAGCCCCAATATACATGATTTCATATGCCGACACACCTAAGGAAGTGCTTGACGACTACGTCCTTGACCCATGAGGCGCGATCCGCCGTGTTTCTCAGGTGACGACGCTTGCACAGGTCATCCTTGCAGCGGCAGACGGCGAGGCCGTCATCGCTTTTGACGACCGGCTTGTCGACGACGGTGATCTCACACCGCAGTACGAAGGAGTCGTCCCACAGGTACTCCGGCGACTCCTCAAGCTTCTTCTTCGAGATCGCCAGGCCCCAGTACTCGACGCCACCGTGCTCGTGAGGGAACGTCACCACGCGGCGCTCACCAGCAAAACGTGCAGGCTCACCGCCGTGGCGAGAGACCAGGCTGAACCGGAACTCGACGCGGACGTTCGAGGCGGCCGCCTCAGCCATCTTGAGGAAGAAGGAGATGTTGGCGTTGCAGTCAATCTTCTGGTACCTGTGCCTATGCGGGTAGTAGCAGATCTGAAAATCGTGGCCCGCCGCCCTGAACTTGCTGGACTCGATGTGCTCGCCGGCGACGAGCAGCTTGGTCACGGAGTAGCCCTCCACCTTGAGCTCGTGGGTGCCGGCGCTCGTCGTGGCGGTGATCGTCGAGCGCGTGGGCGGCGGCGGAAGCTTCATGCTGACCATGGTTAGTCGCTGATCGGATCGGAGGTGAACGTGGTCGACGAGATGTGTTGGTTTGCTCGTTTGTTTTCTCGGCGCTGAGTTTGGAACGTCCAAGGCGTACGTGCTGCACCGTCATATATACTGCTAGTACTGCCTACGTCGCCACTCTGTCTCCGATTGTTACTTGGAACGAGATGCACAGCATATCTGTATCCGGGTCTGTTTCTATCTCCGATCTTGTCCAGAATAAGGTATCCCTTTTAGTTAGGTGTTCACGAGCAAGGTTGCTGGAATTTTTTTGCGAGAAAGGGCATCTTTTACCCTTTCCTTAAAATCCTATAACTCTTAAAAGATTTTCATTTGAAAATAGTATACTTTTTGTCCCTTAACTCTTGGCCGAGTCTATTTTTTTTTGTGTAAAGGCCGAGTCTAAATTTGATCCTCAATTTTAAAACCGGACAATTTGCACCCTTATAACTATTAAACCGGACAAGATTCATCCTTGGTCTTGGTTTTGACCAGTTTTGGTGCTGACTTGCCCCGGTTTTGACCGGTGCTGACTCAAATTCGCGTAGTATTTTCAAATCTGTAAACTTTTTTTGAAATTCACGTACAGTTTTCGTATCTGTTTACTCTTCCAAATCCGTGTACTTTATTCAAAATCGCTTTTTTTAAACTGTAAAACTTTCTGAAATTTGTGTACTTTTTTCAGTTCGGGTAATTGTTTCAAATTTACGTAATTTTTTCAAAGCCTTGTACTATTTCAAATCCATGAACTTTTTTTAGAATTCATGTATTTCTAAAAATTCTTGTACGTTTTCCAAGTTCGGGTATTTTTCAATATTTGTGTAATGCTTTTATGTTCGTGTACTTTTTTGAAATTCATGTATTTTTCTATAAAACCGCATACATTTTTCAAGTTCACATTTTTTTTAAATTTGCGTACTTTTATTCTAGTTCGCGTACTTTTTTTTGAAATTCACATATTTTTCTACAAAACCCCATACATTTTTCAAGTTCACATTTTTTTTTCAAATTTGCATACTTCTATTCTAGTTCGCGTACATATTGACATTCATAATATTTTCCAAAAATACTATGCGGATTTGGAAAAAGTATGTGAAATTGAAAAAACGTGAACTTGAAGAAAGTATGTGGATTTGGAAAAATTACATTGATTTAAGAAAATACGCAAACTTGAAAAAAGTACGTGGGTTGGGAAAAATTACAGGAATTTGAGTCAGCTCAGTCAAAACTGGGTGAGTCAGCAGCAAAACCGTTCAAAATATAGTCCAGGGACGAACCTTCTCTGGTTTCAGTAGCTGGGGGTGCAAGTTGTCCGCTTTTAAAGTTAAGGGACCAAATCTAGAGTCCACCAAGAGATGAGGGACGAAAAGTATACTTTTCTCTTTTCATTTGAGTGGTAAGGGCATCTTCGATCCTCAAACCACCTGCAAACACCCAATGCAGTTGTCCAGACGCAGTTCATCATCCAAAATGGTACCTCTTCGGTTCTGGACCAGTTTGGTTATTCGAAATCCCACAAATCTGATGCAAACCAGGGGGCTTTGCGTGTGTCCAGACCGGTGGCAACGACCTCACCCAAAACCCTCTCCCGCGTGAAGCAGTTGCCGTGCATTCATGCCAGCCTAGCGAGGATGCGACCTCACACTGGAGCCGTCACCGAAGCTGCGCGCCGACCAAGAGAGTTGCACAGTCACCGCGCTTGTTCAATGCTGGAGAGACGTGCCCGGAGGGACTGGACGACTATCGACCGCATCAAACCACGAAAGGCATTGTACCAGTCCATGCGCATCGCCCACGACATTGCAGCGAGTGATAGCGGTTTCACGCCCTATGGGCGGAGAGAGATGCCCTATTCGCGAAGATCAACGCGGAAGCGAGCGAAGAGGAGGCGTAAACCATGGGCAATCGCGAGCTTAGCCAGCTCCGCGTCAGTCATGCCGCCCGCTCTGTTCGCACCCGGCCGCAACAACAACGGGGCTAGCCAGTCCACAACCGGCATTGTCCACACGGTGGATTCCTGCAAGGAAGAGTAGGAGGTGTCTGGCTAGTGTCCCATGTGGCTGTGCCCCGCATCCTACTTCCCTTCCCGCAGCCTCACTTCTCGAGGCTCACTGCCATTGAGTTTGCCGGACATGGGGATGACAGGACATGGAGCATAGACGCCTCCATGTGAACATGGCAGCCGCCGGGTTGGGTGCGGGTAATGATCGCCCAAATCCTTACCCATCTCAATATTTTTTGCCCAAACCCGTATCTGTACCTGCACCTCGGGTTTTAAATTGTTCCCATACCCGTACCTGGTCGGATGCTGGTAATACCTGCGAGTAAAAATACTCATCTCGGTCACCTTATCCAATTCACACTTCACCATGTATTTTTTAGCATTTTCACATACATACACAAAATTTCAGCATGTATACTTCAAAATTCAACAAATATATACCACATTTTAGCATTTCACCGCATGCATCACGATTTGTTGTGCGATGGAATAAAATTGGTATTAATTGAGTGAAGAGCACTGTAGGTCCTTGAACTATTCCAGGGATGTCACATAGGTCCTCAAACTATGAAAATCGTCATCCAGGTCCTCAAAGTGCAGTAACTGTGTCATTCAGTCCAAAATCTCCTCGACAGGCTCTAATCGGCCAGCTGGCACGTAAACAGTAACCGTAACAGTGCGCGACAAACTGTCCTGAATTCCTGTGCCTGATGAACAGTACACGACAAAGAATAAATATAAAAAAATATCAAAAAACTGAGATCCTCTGTCATCGAAGAGACCCTGGCGCATGAACAGTAAAAATGGTCATTAATTCAAAAAAAGTTCGCGAACGAAGAATTTGAAAAAATATTTGTGACTTTAATAAAATGTTCGCGAACGATGAATTTGGAAAAAATATTCGCGACTTTAAAAAAAGTTCGCGAACAATGAATTTGGGAAAAATTACTCACGACTTTAAAGAAATGTTCGCGAACGATATATTTGGGAAAAATATTCGCGACTTTAAAAAAATATTCGTGAGTTTAAAAAAGTTCGCGACCGATGAATTTGGAAAAAATATTCATGACTTTAAAAAAATGTTCGCGAACGATAAATTTGGAAAAAATATTCGTGACTTTAATAAAATGTTCGTGAACGATGAATTTGGAAAAAATATTTGCAACTTTAATATAAAGTTCACTAACATCTTTTAAAGTCATGAATTTTTGTGGTTCGCAAACATTTTTTTCCATACCCACGAACGATATTTGTGGTTCGCGAACATATTTTCAAATTTATTGTTTGTGAACCTTTTTAAAGTCGTGAATATTTTTCCCATATTCGGGAAATTTTTTTTGAATTAATGAACATTTTTACTATTCACACACCAGGGGTATCTTCGATGCCAAAGATTTTCAGATTTTTTGTTCATATTTTTTTATTTTTCACACTGTTCACCATGCCAGCTGGCCATTTAGAGGGGGTTAGTGAGATTTTGGACCTGGATGACACACTTACTATACTTCGAGGACCTAAATGACGATTTTCATAGTTCGAGGACCTATGTGACACCCCTGAAATAGTTGAAGGACCTACAGTTCACTTCACTCGTATTAATTTACAAAAGTGGATAGCAATAAGCATGAACTAGATGGCACCAAACAATCACTTATGTAAGTGAACTTATAAAAACATTTCTTTCTTCTTTTTTTCCAACTAAAAAGACAAACAAGAGGGACACAATTTCCTATAATTTTCTTTTATTGTTGTTACTTCTGCAGCCCCTACTTTAAAATGATCAAATGAAGGAGACTATAATAAGATCAATAAAAGCAGAGACAAAACTATGAGTTCACAAAACAAGATAAACGCATTTAAATAAGATCATGCACATAGGTAGGGGAGGGGATTTTGGGTTGAGGCTAGCAGTTGCATTTTCATATAGTATGCGGGTACATGAGTATGGGTATTGCCTTCCCATACCCATACCCGGCTTACCTGATTGATATAATTTTTTCCCCATTTATAAACCCATGAGTATTAAATTTTCCCAAACCCTTACCCTAATAGGGTTTTACCCGTTGTGTTTGTAGGTTGCGGGCACCCATTGCCATGTTGACCTCCATGGTTGGTGAAGATTTAGACTAGGTTAAAAATGTGTCGTCCTCTTTTTGTAGTTGAAATATGTAGAAATAAACTTAATTTTGTCTTTATTTGAAAATCATCCTCCGATGCATCGGGCAATGTGTCGTTGATCTTCCTCTCCTCCAATGAGGATTAGTTTAGTCTTAGCTCATTTTTAGCTCTGATTATGTATAATTATGGTGTAGCTAATTTAGTTTCGATACTATAATAGTTAACCATAGACTAGTACACTAGTGGAAAAAAGCCTAGATATGGCGTGCCAAAAACGGCCTTGTTGGCGTAGACACACGACGCCACTAATATGGCGCCATTACTAAAATGTAGTGGTGGCATTGGAGGACACTTTCAGTGTCAAAACCGGCGGATCTCAGGTAGGGAATCCCGAACTGTGCGTCTAGGATCGATGGTAACAGGAGACGGGGGACATGATGTTTACCCAGGTTCGGGCCCTCTCTATGGAGGTAATACCCTACGTCCTGCTTGATTGATCTTGATGAATATGAGTATTACAAGCGTTGATCTACCACGAGATCGTAATGGCTAAACCCTAGAAGTCTAGCCTATGACTATGGTAATGTGTATATGTGTTGCCCTTTCCGGACTATCCCCTCCGGTTTATATAGACACCGAGGGGATCTAGGGTTTACATGGAGTCGGTTACATAAGAAGGAATCTTCATAATTGGTCGCCAAGCTTGCCTTCCACGCCAAGTAGAGTCTAGTCCGGACACGGGTATGGTCTTCGGTCTTCGTGTCTTCGCAGCCCATCAGTCCATCCCATGGATAATAGGCCGGACGCCCGAGGACCCCTTAGTCCAGGACTCCCTCAGTAGCCCCTGAACCTGGCTTCAATGACGAGGAGTCCGGCGCGCGGATTGTCTTCGGCGTTGCGAGGCGGGTTCCCCTTTTTTCGAACTCCAAAATAGTCTTCGGGTGTGATGATTGTATCCGGATCTGTCACACACACCATACACAACCGCAGAGAGAATATAATATTTGTATGAATATAATCTGTTGACAGCTTTTTTTCAACACGACATCATGTCCGTCCGGTCATAATTTCGAACCATTTTTCTGACATCCCATGTTTCGAGACGCGGTTGTTATTGGCACGTCTTGTCAAAACAGAGATCGTGTCCCCTTATTTCGGGATCCTCATCAATGCGGGCACGGGTAACCCAACCGTGCCGTTTATACAGCCCTTGGGAACAGGCGAATCCTATGGCGGGTGAGGGGGCGTTTAATATTTGCTGCCTTTATAAGGGGATAAGGATTCCTTCCTCTCCTCACGCTTTCTCTCTGCCTCCGCCTTTCCGATCTCAAGCTTCAGCGCCCAAGTTCCCATCTCCTTTCCACTCAAGCAACCATGTCCGGATCCGATGGTCAGGGCAAGTGGATGGTCTCTTCCGACAAGGAGGAGGACATTACTGAGCTCCGGGCGGCCGGATATTTGGCGAAGGAGATCGTCCATCATCTGCCGGCCGAGGGACAAGTCGTCCCCATGCCGGAGCCCACAGAGAGGGTAGTATTCATCCCCCATTTCTTTCGCGGGCTAGGGTTTCCACTCCACCCTTTCGTCCGCGGGCTGATGTACTATTACGGGATAGATTTCCATGATCTGTCCCCAAATTCCTTCCTCAACATCCCGGCGTTCATCGTCGTGTGCGAGGCCTTCCTCCGCATCCATCCCCTCTTTGGGCTGTGGCTCAAAGTCTTCAATGTGAAGCCGAAAGTGGTGGATGGCCAGCACGCGGAGTGCGGAGGAGCCATGGTGAGAAAGCTATCCAACGTCTCCTGGCCCAAAGGCACTTTTGTGGAGAAAGTGAAGGAATGGCAGAAGCAGTGGTTCTACATCACAGAACCTCGCGGCACCACCTGGGCCGCAGCTGCCGAATTCCGCTCCGGAGCTCCCATGCGACTCACCTCCTGGGTCGAGAAGAGTCCAGACTGGTGTTCACCTGACAAGCTGATAGCACTGCAGACGCGCGTTCAAAGCATGGTGACCAAGAACGTCAAGCTCGTTGACGTCATCCAGGTGATGCTAGTTCGCCGGATTCTTCCGTGCCAGCACCGAAGCCGTCCTTTGTGGGAGTTCAATTCGAAGAAGCACCGGACCTTGAAAAGGCTTTTTAAGACTTCTCTCGAAGGGGCCTGGAAGTTGCTCTTTAAGGGCAACGAGAAGCCGCCGGCCACGGATTCAGACCGTGGTCACAACTGTAAACACCCCGCGAGCGAGGTATGTTACTTTTGACGTATCCCCAGCTTTAAATGTTTCGAGGATAATGTCTGAGATTTAGTATTGCTCTCCTCAAGACTGGGTGGAGAGGGCGAAGCGGATAGTGTCCAGCTCCGCTTCCCAAAGAACCGGTCATGCCGCGCCTGGCGAAGATGCTGGTCCCGGCGCCATATATGGAGCTGGAGAAGAAGGCCAAGAAGAAGGACAAGGGGGCCAAGAGCGGCCCCCGTCGCAAGGGCACTTCGGACGCGACGTCCGAAGACGACGAGGGCCATTCCTCTGTCCCCGAGGAAAATGACAAGGAAGAGGGGGAGGAGGAGGAAAACAACCCTCCTCCCCAGGAGAAGAAGAAGAAGAGGGTGGTGTCGGTGTCAAAACCGGCGGATCTCGGGTAGGGGGTCCCGAACTGTGCGTCTAAGGATGATGGTAACAGGAGGCAAGGGACACAATGTTTACCCAGGTTCGGGCCCTCTCTATGGAGGTAATACCCTACTTCCTACTTGATTGATCTTGATGAATATGAGTATTACAAGAGTTGATCTACCACGAGATCGTAGAGGCTAAACCCTAGAAGCTAGCCTATGGTATGATTGTTGTATATATCTTCTATCGACTAGCCTGGCCTCGGTTTATATAATGCACCAGAGGCCTAGGATAACAAGAGTCCTAGCCGAATACGCCGGCGGGGGAGGAGTCCTTGTCTTGATCGCCAAGTCTTGTGGAATCTTCCTTGTATGCGGCAGCTGTCCGAACTAGCCCATGAGTATACGGCCATGGGGGTCCTCGGCCCAATCTAATAGATCGGGAGATGACGTGGTGAGTACCCCCTAGTCCAGGACACCGTCAGTAGCCCCCTGAACCGGTCTTCAAGTTAGGGACGCTCCTCGATTCTTCTGAACTGTTCTTCATCTTCGGTCGTCGGTCTTGAAAACTGGTACAACAAATCTTCTCATCTTCGATCTTGAGGATCGCCGAAGTGCATCCGAAGAGTTTACACATTGGGTATCTGCGGAGCCCCTTTAAGTTTCCGACCTTTATCAATGCCTTGTTATTTTTATGCCACGCCTCGGGTTTGAAGTTGTTCCCGGGAGGCAGTGTCCTCTTGCGTCCGAGCTTCCAACGCCGGACTGCATTCGAGGTACCCTTTGCAGCCGAGCATCAATGCCGGACTTCTTCCGAGCTCCAACGCCGGACTGTGTCCAAGCTCCAACGCCGGACTATATCCGAGCTCCAACGCCGGATTTTATCCGAGGTGTCATAGTTCGCCTTGGTTCAAAAAGTTGAAAGAGTTTAGCTAAGCTTAATACCGGAAATGCCCTCTATGGAGCCAGCCACTGGTGCCCGAGCTTTATGCCGGACTACTTCCGAGGTGGTGCACCACCTTGGCCATGGGAATGATTTTTATGAATTTAATTCCGAATTGTGCAATGTAATATCTGACAAGATGTATAGCCAGTATCCCTCAAGGTGCGTGTTGGCCTAATATCCGAGATGCACCTGAAGGAAAACATGAAACCGCTGACCCTAGTAGCCCCTGAGACTCAGGTCGATGCGCGAAATCGGCCTGAGGATCAACTCCTAGCTCGGCAGCATACGTAGGAATAGAAACGCGGTATAATATATTAGGGAAAATAGTGATCGGCGAACAGGCCCTTGATAGAGGGCCTCGAGAAGTCGCCGTAATATATTAGCTTGACGCCGTATAGGTCCAGATGGTACCCATTGTTGTCCGAAGACGCGTTTGCGCATAGTTCGGTCAAGCCGAACATTGAGCACTTTGAATTTTCTGCATTGAATAGGCAATGCAGTAGCCCCCGAGACACTGGTCGGGTGGCAACAGCAGATCAGGGGATCGATGTACCCCTTTAATATTTATAAATAATGAGTGCAAAGCCCAGTAGCCCCGGAGCCTTAATGTGGGCATGGGTGGCCGAATTAAGGATCGATATCCAGAGTAAAATCACAAAGTATGTGCAATGATTCTATGTATCCAAGTACTCTACATCATTAATGCTCAGATCCGCATTGTACAAAACTTTGTTGACCGACCATCGGCTTCAACCTCCTCAGCCAGTAGCCGAGGAGTGTTTGTCCTACCTTATAAAGCATTTATGAGGGCAAAGATTTACGGCAAACAAGGCAATCCGGCCATACCGTTTTATAAACAAAGGTACGCGGAGAGATATGTTATATTACTTTTTAACGTAAGAAACATCTTCCAAAGAAAATAGTCCCACTATCGGTTCTTTTCTTTGGGTTGTCATGCTAAGCATGAAACCTCAGCTCCGATCAATGTGGGAGGAAAATATTGAGGATTTAGTTCAGGGAAAGTTCCCGAATTTTGTGGTATTAATGAACCAAAAATTTTACTTCCATTGTTGCCGACCAATGTGATCCTTTAAGATTGCTAGCTTTCGGCTTCACCCAGTCTGAGGTACTTAACTCGGATGACCCGGTAGTAACAATCACAGAGGTGCTCCCTTTACCGCCTAGCCGAACAATCGGGAACGTAGGGGTAAGCACAGGAGCCAGGCAACCCAGCTTGGCCAAAAATCCTAAGTCAAATTGATGCATATTTATGGCTTTATATAACAATAATTACGGAAGGCAACGCTTGTGTAATGAATACAAATGCTGATGATATATACTTATTTTGACCCCATTGCGACCATTTATGAGTTGAAAGTGGCCCATCGTCGGCTTCTACCCCTTTGTAGATACTATGCAGGGTGTTTCTGCAAGACAACCCTTAGCCGACGTCTCGGTGCCCGGAGGCGGTTGTGTTAGCGGAAACGAGGCAATCGGATATCTTGGCTTTATAGATTTCACTTAGTCATAGGAGTTTTAAACTAGGAAAGCTAGCTACGAGCCCCCGGTTAGTGTTCGGCGACAGCTGAGGTCAAGTCGTAAACACTTCGGCCAAAGTTATGAACGGCTCATCATTTAACACGGTCATCGGATCGCTGACCAGTTTGCGTTTACTATGACAGTCAGTTTTCGGCTTTCTCCACTGAGGTGCTTAACCATGCGAGCTGGAAGCACAATCGCAGTGGTTCTCCTTTTGCACACCTAACCAAACAAAGCGGAACATAAGAGGCAGGAAAAGGAGCCGGGCAACCCAACTATTGACCGAAGACACAATTCGAAACTGATGCATATATAACAATATCCGAGAATTTTTGCCGAATCCCTAAAGGTGTCCGGCGTTGCATTGCGAGACTAATGTTGGAAACACACAAATAGTTTGAAAGTGCCATAGGCTCGAAAAGCCAAAAAACTTATTCAAAAGTTTAATGTCCGAACTAGATCAAGTGTTCGGTGCCAATCCAAAAATTGGACTGTAAAAAAGGTGCTTCTGCCGTGCTTTAACATGACACATCCTATCTCAAGACTTCAAGCGGTTCAGCCTACGGCTTCAACCTCCTATCCCGAAGGCGGAGTACTTCTCATTAGACCAGTTTAGCAATCTAAACTCTAGCGGCTTTGAGAGAGAAATTAGGCTCCTCGGCTAGTGACCACACACTCGTGTCGAAAAAAGGAGTGATAAATAATAATAATAATAATAATAATAAATTATGCAACGACTAAGAAGAAAAAACACATATTACAAAATGGCTCAAATAAACTTAAGAGCCTCCAAGTGACTTGGGTAAAAGAGTTTTATGTCTAATGATTGTATGTACCAAAGTACTTATATCATATATGTGTTCACCCGAACTTTATACGTGTCTTAACCGACCGTTGGCTTCTCCCTCTTCGGTCAAGGACCAAAAAGTGTTATGTACTCCACCTGTCGAGAATATCGACGGTGTTTCTGAAAACCAGGCAATCGGGCCATAAGGTTGTAACAGACAAAGCGCGCTCAGGGAACTTATGCTATATTACAGTCGAAGTGTAAGAAGCATCTTCGAATAAAATAGTACCCCCACCGATACCTTTCTTCGGTGCTCATTATTATTATGAGACTTGTGCAATAGATTTTTTGTACTCATGAGTTCCGTTGTGTGCCGACCATGATTGAAAACAATAAGAGTGCTAGATTTCGGCTTCATCCAGTCTGAGGTCCGGCTCGGATGAACCGATCGTGACAATCGCAGAGGTGCTCCCTTTACTCCCTAGCCAAACAATCGGGAACGTAGGGGTAAACACAGGAGCAAGGCAACCCAATTTGCAAATCACTTAGGTCAATATGGTGCATATTGTGGAGTAATACACGAACAAGGAACGAAGCCGTACAAGTATACTCATTTGCAAGAGGAAAGGCTTCATAAAGGAAGCCCCCAAGTAAACGGGGTATTTGAATTTGTGTGTCACAAACAAAGTTTGGACAAGGAAGTTTTTTGCAAACAACCTTTTGTCAAAAAAGGTATAATGCTTGGTCGGACCAAACAAAATTTAAAACTGAAAGTTTTTTAGCATGAAAGCGGCTTAGCTGGTTAATGTGCTCGGTGTTGATGACGCGGTCCTAGTTTGATGCGGGACAAGGTCCCAGCCCCCAAGCCGGTCTCGAGGTGGCGGAGCGAAGAGCTCGGCAATCCGAAGTGGTGACGTAGCACGGCCAATGTAGGCCGGCAGAGTGACGCCGAAGAGACCACGCGACGCAGTCAAAGTCCATTACCTACACATGTAAAATAGTGCGGTCCAGGAAATAATAATAATATATATAATCCTTGCGTAACTGCTTTGCGCAAAAATAATTTATTTAAAGAGATGTGGCCTGGTGCTGAAGCCAATGTCGATGCAGGGCGTCAGCGTGATGCAATGAAAAAGCCTGAATTTGCAGGGCGATTCGGGCTCCGGATGCGGCATTCGCCGAACTAAACTGACCGAACCACCACGCGACCGTTTTTAATGTGGTCGCCATTTGATAGATCTGTGTACAGATGATGGAACAAACCACAGTAATAATTCCTTAAGAAAAATAAACCCAACAAGCAAACATTGTTAGGATTAATAACACCTGGTTTATTTGTTGTAGTAGTCCGAAGAAAAGCGACTCCCAAAATTGGGACTCGATCCGCATACCCATTGCCTGATGCGCGATGAAGCGATGGCATGGCGACGCTGGTAAAGGTTGGCTCGCCGAGGCAAAGCCCCCGGTCCCGCTGACGTGACGAAGCTGGTCGGCTGGTATCGCTTAAGTTACCGGAGTGTGCTGATGAAGGGATGACGAAGTCCCCGGTCCGGACAAGGAGACGGAGCAGATCGATGAGGAGATGTTGCACCTTCCATGTCAGCCGAGTTGTTGAAGTAGTTCGGCGTTGGTGGACATTGGCTCGATGAAGCAACAGTTCGGCCATGCCGATGCAGGTCGTAACTTGTGACGTGGTCAATACTGGCTTGCTGAAGTGGCCGTGCGGCGATGCCGGTGTGCCCGCTCCGTGTAATCCGTGCGGCGGTGATGTTGGTGATGATTTATCTTTGGTGATTCCAAACTCTTGTTCGGCTCGCCGAGGTGAGTATCCGAAGAAGTTGAGCTCGGCTCAAAAAGCGACGACATGTCTAGCGCAGGTCGGCAGCCATGGAGCTATATTGCCGGACTGGTTTGACACCAGCGTGATGGTGAAGATTACCTCAGAGGAGGATTTAAATTTTATGGGCGCGTGTTAAAAACAATGCGCAATACCTTAGAAGAAAATTCCTTTTAAAAAGGTTGTCAAATATCACGTTCATAAAGAAACATGAATTCGGGTCGGATCCGTATTCGCGTAGGAAACAGATCTGAAACATGATGCACTAATCGGGAGGTTCCTGGAGTTTGGACGGTCGGATCGAGCTGAATGTTTGACAGGTGGTAGATATAGGAATTCCACAGCCGATCAATGGTAGGATCTTCCAAAGGACGTCCGAGCTAGATGCTGAACACCACGCTCCAAACTCGTCCGGATTCTTGTCCAGATTCAATGCGGCTCCGGTATATCGGAGATTGCCGGAGATTCCTCCATTGGAACTCGACGAAATTTTCCAGGGTCGTTGTAGACTCAATTCCGCACAATTCCACCGAAGCAATCGTTAAAGCGACACTCGAGGAGGCGGCGGTGGCGGATACAAGTTCGCTGTCCAGAAAAACAACACGGTCGCCCGATGGTAATGTTGACGTTGAGCCCCTGAGCGCCATGGATGATTCCTCTATGATCTTGATAGAGATCAGAGTTGATGTGATGTTAATGAAGGCCCTTGTCCGAACATGACGATCAGAGGCAGGGCACAATATTCGGTCGAGCCGAGGTGACCGGTCGAGCCGGTGATGAAGAAGTCGACGTCGCAGTTGATCTGCTAACGAGCCATTGATCCTTTTGCCGATCACACAACGGAACTCTCAATGAAAGCACCAATGTCGGTGTCAAAACCGGCAGATCTCAGGTAGGGGGTCTTGAACTGTGCGTCTAAGGATGATGGTAACAGGAGGCAAGGGACACAATGTTTACCCAGGTTCGGGCCCTCTCTATGGAGGTAATACCCTACTTCCTGCTTGATTGATCTTGATGAATATGAGTATTACAAGAGTTGATCTACCACGAGATCGTAGAGGCTAAACCCTAGAAGCTAGCCTATGGTATGATTGTTGTATATATCTTCTATCGACTAGCCTGGCCTCGGTTTCTATAATGCACCAGAGGCCTAGGATAACAAGAGTCCTAGCCGAATACGCCGGTGGGGGAGGAGTCCTTGTCTTGATCGCCAAGTCTTGTGGAATCTTCCTTGTATGCGGCAGCTGTCCGAAATGGCCCATGAGCATATGGCCATGGGGGTCCTTGGCCCAATCTAATAGATCGGGTGATGATGTGGTGAGTACCCCCTAGTCCAGGACACCGTCAGGCGGCCTCGGCACATCCGAAGGTGGAGGCGCCCAAGAAGGGGGAGGGCGCCCCAGCGGTTAATACCACGTGGGACGTTGACAGTAGTCCGGAACAACGCCCCCGTGCTAAGCCCCAGGCCGCATCGTAAGTGACATGACTTATTTGTGGGCACATCCAGCCCTTGCTCTTTACCTTAACATGGTTAACTACAATATTGCAGTCCGGCCCATGGCCTTGTCCAGCGATCCTCATCTGAAGGTTCGTTGTTTCCGCCGGAGATGGCGAGCCAGTCGCCACCGCCTGCTTACTCCCCCGGGGCCAGGGACGATACTAAAGTGCTGTCCCGGAGGGCCGAACTGAACCGGGGAGGAGCCCAGGACGCTGTCCGGGAGGCGCCACGAGGCGAAGCCTCCACAGCCGTACACATGAAGGAGACGATCCCCATGGAGACTGGCGAAGAGGGCCGCATCCAGTTTGGCCCTCAGCCGAATACGATTCCGGAGACCAATATGGCTCCGGAGTCGGGCGAGCAGCCCCCTTTGAAGGAGTGGGGTGCGTCGCTTCCGCTGGTGGTCCCTGTTCATCCAGGGGTGCCGGACAACCTGATGGAGGCTCTACGAGGCGCCTCCATTATGGACGAGCACCGCGTCCTTATGGGTGTGGTGATCGAGAAGGTTCAGTCCGCCAAGAGTGGACTGAACGACGCGTGCAGCAACCTGTTGACAGGTTTCGGGGTAAGTGCCGTAGAAAGAGGAAAACCCCTGTAGTCAGTAGCCCCTGAGACACTGTCCGGTGTTCGGCGAGAAGAACCGGACAAAGGATCTATTGTAGGAGACTAACGTGGCATGTATGCACAAGCAGGCGTCGCTGTTGGCCACAACCTCTCATGCTGCCGAAGTCTCTGAATTGAGGCAGAGGCTGGAGCGGACCGAGAACGAGCTCGGCGAGGTTAGGGTTCGGCTCCAGGAGAAGCAAGGTGAATAACCACTTGCTTTATGTTCGGAAAGCGTAGGCGATGTATATTGACTGTAGTGTCGGAATATGTGTAGGAGCCGCGACCGAGGTCGAGGCCGAGGAAAAAGCTGTCCAGCAGCAGGCCGATCGTAAGAAGCTCAAGGCCCGGGTCAAAGAAGTCCAGCAGGAGCTTCAAGATGCGGTGAAAAAAATGTGAGACCTTGGAGAATGACGCATCGGCTAAAGAGGCCGAACTCACCAAGGCTCGTTAGAGCGCGGAGACCGCACGGAATGAGGCCCAAGCAACCCTCCAGGAGATCCAGGAGGCCAAGAAGATCACGGCGGGTAAGGCATTTAAGATGCAAAGCAAGTATGCGGAGAAGCAATACCTTTTACTAAGCCGGGTTCGGAGTTCCCCAGGGGCTTTTGCGGATCTACCACGCAGCGTATCAGACGCTGCAGAGTTCTACCGAGCCGAAGGAGGGGGTTCTACGGAGAAGCTATTCTGGTCGCAGTACGTGATGCCAGAGCATCCTGTGTCCTTCACCGATCAACTGAAGCAGCTGGTGGAGCTGCACAGGGTGGACGAACTAGCCATGAAGGATTTGTGAATCCGGCTATGGCCAGCCGAAGCTATGCCCGGCAGCTACTTCGGACTTGTGATGCATCTGGTGGAGGCATGTCCGTGGCTGGACGTCTTCAAGCGCTCCGCCTGTATTGAAGGTGCCCGTATGGCCTTCGCTCGCTGCAAGATCTGGTGGGTGAAGATGAACGCTGTTCAAGTTGCCAGCGGGCCGCCCGAGCGATATTTCACGAATGTCGTAGAGGGGTCTCGACTCGTGGCGGGGCAATGTTCGCAGGATATTGTATTTGAATAAATGTATTCATGCTGCCTTTGACTTGTATTATGGGAACAAAGCCGCACTACAAAAAAAAATACACTTCCGTGATGATACGTGTTTGTCACAGTAGGTCGCGTTTTCTGTCATGCATGTACATCCATGACGGTTTTATGACAGAATCAAGATAGTCATACCTGTGCTGTCGTAGAAGTGTTCCATGACATTACCAAAATTATCATCACGGAAGTGTCCACTTCCATGACGATAAATAGCGCGTCACAGAAGTGCTTTCGTCAAGGGTGACTGACACGTGGCATCCACCGTAACGGAACGCCGTTAAGCTATCGGGTCGGGTTTTGGATCCGATAACCCGTTAAAAGCCCTGACCAATGGGGATTTTCCACGTGTAAAATCATCATTGGCTGGAGGAAACACGTGTCGGCTCATCGCTGGGACAGATGTCATCCACTCGTTGGACAGAAGGCGCCTATGATACGTCGACACGTGGCAAGGCCCAACAGAGGCCCATTCCTGTGAAAAGGCCGGCCCGTTTGACTTGGTCAAAAGGTGGCGGGCCGGCCCATGGAAAGCCTGTTAACGGCCAGTTCACATATAGCCCATTTACAGCCCGCTAACCCAAGGCCCGTTACACCCTATTCGAATTAGGCCCAGTAGCCTCATCTGGGCCATCCAATATGATTCCAGCCCGTTTTCACTTTTGGCCCATGTATGGCCCATGACGTCTTTCGGCCCATATGAGGCCCTATGTAACTCTTAACCTATTAACGACCTGTGGTGAAACTGGCCCGTAATGAACAGTGTATCGCTTTACACGCATTAACAGCCCATGGTGAAACTGGCCCGTAAAGAACAGTGTATCACTTTATACCCATTAACGGCCCGTTATTCCGTTGGGACGTTTCCAGCCCGTGTTATCTTTTGGCCTTCTCAGAGCCCATTTATTCTTGGGCTCATTTCCAGCATTCGTTTACTTACGGCCCGTTACTGTCATTTTCTGCTTGTGGGCCAAATTCAGCCCGTGGTTACAGTCGGCCCGTTTGTGGTCAGTTAATATGTTGGGATGTTTTCATAGCGTCATCAGATATGGCCTATTAACAATGGCCCATTATGGTCGGCCCATGAACGGACGATTCCAACTCTAGCCCATTTACGGCTAGAATGCGGTCTATTTGGCCCATGTTTGGCCAATCGATCATACGGCCCGTATAAGGCCCATTGATGATACGGCCCATAGAGGGCCCATTGTTTCTACGACCCGTAGAAGGCCCATTGTTTCTATGGCCTGTATAAGGCCCACTGTTTCTACGGCCCGTAGAAGGCCCACTGTTTATACGGCCCGTAGGAGGCCCAGTGTCACTACAGTAAATATTAGCCCATGGTTATTGTGGCCTAGTTTTAAAAAATAGGTTATTGCAGCCACTAGCAAACCGCAGAAAAATAACTGCACTGACTAGAAGCAAACAAATAAACAAGACAACAAGGAAATAAATAAGCAAGCAACTTACACTAGGCTATCACGGCTATTACACATATTACATCCCCTGGGCATCAAAGTTCGCCACCAGTGCAAATATAGGGAACACAACAGCATATAAACGCCACAGCAAAACAAGTCTAGAACTGAAACCACTTCAGAAGAGCTCAAGAAACAATATCCTGGGTACCCATAATGCTGACAAGATGCTTAGCAAGCTTATTAACCTTCTCTTGTTTGGCACTTAAGTCCTCCAGTGCTTGCTGTTGCACCAGAAAGTATGCATCTGAATTCTGCAGGGACTTCCTCAGTCCTTCGGCTTCTTGTCGCATAAATCTGATCGATGTCTTTCAACTTGAAGTTGAGACTCAAGAAGCCGAACTGATTCAGGCAACGAGTTCAAAGAGATGGTGCCAGCAGTGGTAGCAGTAACTCGAACACTACATCAAGACAGGATTTTGGGGTTGTCTCAGTGTCTTCAATATAGTTTTTATCAGCTTTCTTGGAGACCAATAGGGATGTCTCACTGTCTTGAACCTTATCTGCATTATTTCCTTTACCATTGCATAACAGGGTACTCTTCTCCAATATTTTATCCGCGTTCGAAAAGAGAAACAAACAAACACATCTCATGTTTACAATGTAGTATATGAAACTCATTTTGGTAAACCAGTTCAGTAGTAAGGTGGACAGGATAACAACATGAAACAAACATATATCTATGTAGTATGGTCACTGTATGGTCTATATCATTCTAGTTTATGTTGCCAAATCAAGATAGATACAGTTCAATCATATCTATTTAAGACAAAGCAGCATAGACAGAATATAAGTGTGGGAAACTACACAGAATAACAACACTTGTAATGTGCATGGCATGAGAACATAACTGTTTATTCAATTGAAACTGAAATCAACATAGAGCAAGTTACAACAGCAAACAACCAAACACGTTGAAGAAACAGGTTTAAAACATACATGCTTGCGCCATTGGAGTTTCAATTGCATCCTTCAAATTTGAAATTAGTTGGTATCAAGAATACAAGTGATGCAAGAGCAAAGTAGTATGAACCATAGCTACGGAACCTGACATGAGAACAATTCTTCTTATGCTTTAAGCGTTGACTTCGGGTTCGGAGTGGTGGTCCTCGTGATTTGGGCACTGCAGTTGCCTTACTAACCGCTTCGTGTTTGGGTGCTCTGTGGTGGAGACGGTGTTGTGTCAACGGAACTGGGTGTCTATCTGCTTTGGGGTTGGGGTTAGAAGGGGTGTAGTTGGTTCTCTGTCCAACCGGGTAGGGGTACAATCTGCATGAGTGTGGGTTATGTGTGGTGGGGCTGGTTCTTGGGCAAGTACAACCGTGGTTCTATCTGCATCGACGGTAGCACGATATTTTTGAAGACCGTGTTTTACTCCCACGATATCGCCATCACTCCTCCAATTGAAATGGCTGATAAACAAGAAAATTAATTGAATGTACAACCATTGTAAGATAGACATGTGCAATGGATAGTAGGGAAGAAAACAGGGCATGAAATAATTCACATTTATGTTGTCTAAGCAAACAGAATAGCAGGACATAATTTCACATATATGATGGCTAATTAAACAGGATAGCATGACACAATTTCACATGTATGATGGCTAACTAAACAGGATAGAATGACATACTTCAAAATATGATGACTCTGTAAACAGGATGACATGATATAACTATACGATGTGTCTATTAAAGTGGTTGGCATGCCATAAATCACAAACATGCAGTCGATGGAAACATGATGGCATGATATAATTCATGGATAGAATGACATAATTTAAAATATGATGACTATGTAAACAGGATGAGATGATATAACTATATTATGTCTTTAGAAAATGGGTCGGCATGCCATAATTCAGATACATGCTGTCTATGTAAACATCATGGCATGTCATAATTCAAATATATGATTTATATACTAAGGAAGTGAGCAGAGGGCAATCGCATATATGATGTGTCAACTAAGGAGATGGCATTCAATATTGTGTATATGATGTAAAAACTAAGCATTGCAATACAACATATGCATTATATGAGTAATATAACCCTGCCAAGTTTGAGCATACACCTCAGGGGGATAATAGGACTGGTCATCTGCCTCTGAATCCTCCTCTGAAGAGCTATGTGTAACCAGCAAGATATCTGCTTTAGCAGGTAGCATTGTCTGCTCTGAAGACCTTGTTTTCACTCCAGATTTCTCCATCACCAATTCAAATGGCTGATGCACAGGAAGAGCAGTTGAATATACAAACATTGTCGACAAAAGCAATGAGAAATACAAAAAAGGACGGCATGATATAATTCACATATATGACGCTTGCCTAAACAGCATGGCATTGCATAATTCACATACATAATGCCTTGCAACAAGATAACATTGCATAATTCACATATATAATGTCTTGCAACAAGATGGCATTGCATAATTCACATATATGGTAATTAGACACTAAAAAGGTGGCATTCACACAAAGCATGTCTAAACTAAGCAAATGACATAGCAATGCAAGATACCATATGCACAATATGAGCTACATAACCCTGGCAAGTTAGGGCATGCACCTCGGGGGGAAATATGACTGGTCATCTGTCTCTGAATCCTCCTCTGAGGAGCTATCGGTAACCAACAAGACATGCGCTTCGTCAGATAGCATTGTCTGCTATGAAGACCTTGTTTCCACTCCTGATTTTTCCATGACCATGCCGAATGGCTGATGCACAGGAAGAGTAATTGAATGTACTAAAATTGTTGACAAACTTAACACGTAATAAAAAAATGATGGCATGATATAATTCACATATAAGATGACTGGCTAACCAGGGTGGCATTGCAAAATTCACATATATGATGCCTGGCTAGACAAGATGGCATTGCATGATTCACATATACGATAAAGAAACTAAGCAGATGGCATTGACACAAAGCATGTCTAAACTAAGCGGATGACATCTTTAATGTATACAGAAGCAATGCAAGGCACCATATGCATGATATTACCAACATCAAGATGCCAAGTTAGAGAGAAGACCTCATGGGGTAAATAGGAGTGGTCTTCTCATACGAATCCCCTCGAACAGTTATCTTCCTCTTGATTACGATCCGAAATGGGTGGAGGGGGCTGCCTTTAAGCCCACCATGGAACAGCGTCTGCATGAAATTTTATTGCCACGCAAGGCTCGCTCTTTTGCTCTACATGATCAGTTCCATTGTGTACAATAACGGCATGCATAGGAATAAAACATAGTGAGATTATGTAAGGAGTGCATGCACAAACCAGAGTGATGGTAGCAAACTGTGGATAGACCCAAAACCAATGATAGCGGTAGATAATAGCTTTAGTTAAAAAATACAGATAATGGCTCCTTTAATTTTTGTTTGCACCCAACATGAAACTCATAGTAGACACCGGAGATTAACCAGATAATAGACAGATAGTACTGATTGCTGTCCCAATATGTACCCCACAACCATTTAAAAACTCAAGTTTCAACATTAGTTTGGACCTGACTCGGAGTCTAATAGGTGAACACGACGATAATGTAGCATGTCATCATATTAAGCGACGCATAACGTAAGCAGACACGGAAGAGTGCGACCTCTCTTGCGGACCCGTGTAGTCCTCAAGGTCATCTGCTCAGTTGATGATGGTAATGCAGTTGTCATGGCTGCCGGCGGCGGGGAAGAAGATCTGAGGCGGCGAAAGACAGTCTGGAGAGCGGATCCCTGCTGTGGTGAACCCTTCCGTCGTTGGAGCAGCTGAGCTGGGTGGAACACAGCGCCAGCAGAGCAGGACAAACCACACAAGGTTTTCTTTGACACATATCTGTAATGAAGTAATTGAGTAAGGTCTTGTTTGAATTTGAGGATTCTAACAATGCAGGATAGGAAATAGACAGAATAGGATAGGAATGCACATGCAAAACAGAGAATTTAAAAACACAGGATTTCTGCCAATCTGGGTGTTTGATTCACAACAATTGGAAGATCACAAGATGCAAAAAAGCACGGTGAGATTAAGTCAAACCACAAGAAAATGTACCGTTATAATGCTATTATGCTACTATCTCTTAGTCTTGTGCTTGATGAATAGGAATATGAAAAGGAGGAGAAGTGGAAATTAGAATTCCTACGGTTTTTCTTTCAAGGAGACACTAAAGGAACAAATCCTACAGTTTTCCTTTGCTCCATTCCTTTGCACAAAATTCATGAAAAGTAGTACCATAGGAAACTTTCCAATTCCGATGTTTTTCATTCACTTTTCCTTTCAAGCACTGGCGATTCTAGTAGGCAGGCTTGAGCAAGGAAAATCCGACACTAAAAATATGTTTTTGTGCTACTTCTATTACTCTGGACCCAGGCCACTGCCATACTAGCTCATCTCCCAGTCCCATCGACGAATGCACAGCTCAAACGCGCAGAGATAAATAATGATGCCGTTCAAGAGAGTCCATCACGGATAGCAAAGTTGCCTGGTACCTCACTGCTTGTCATATAGTAGGATAAAATAATCGTATTTCCCGTTACTACGAGTGCTCAGTGGACAATATATATAACATGTAGAGTAAAAAAGAGATGCAACAAGTGTACAACCTCTTTGGCGAAGCCATGTCGATCTCAGCGTGATTGGGTTGGCCGGTGAGGATGCTCCGACTGACTTGGCTGTCAGAGGAGGGGAAGAAGATCTTAGGCATCTGGAGATGGAGCCCGAGGTACTGATTCGCTGTGATGGAGGGTTTCGTCGTTGGAGCAGCTCCGGTGAGTTGTACGACGCCAAGGCTGAAGCAGGACAAGAGAGACAACGGACAACGTTAACCTGAGTGGAATTGTAATAGCATCTCCAATACATGACGTAAAATACATAACCACAAAGTGCTAGATGTAAAATACATCAGCCGCTCATCTCTGAACTTAACTGTCGAAACTGAATTTAACTGTCGAAACTGAACTTAACTATCGAAACTGAACTTAACTGTCGAAACTGAATTTTGCTGTTGAAACTGAATTTTGCTGTTGAAACTGAACGCACTAGCAAGGTGAGGCTACACGTCGGTCAACTGACTTTTTCATCTCTGGTCAGTCGATTTTGCAGCCGTTGGATACGAAATCAAGGGCCTGCGGTTCATCTTCAACCTCCACCCCCCGAGCCGCCAGCCACCACCGCCAAACAGCAGCCCTCGCCGCCATGCCGGGCGGCGGTCGCCGCCCGCCCGCCTGAAAACACTCCCACCACCGTCCGCCGCTGCCCCGCCATCCTCTAGGCCCCCATGCCGAGCTTTTCTCCAGCGATCCCCACGCCACCGCCCGCCCGACCAACACTCCCCACCGCCGTCCTCCGCCGCCCGACCATCCCTCTAGCCCCCCTCGCCGAGCTTCTTCTCCGTGATCCCACGCCACCGCCCCACCACTGCGGCGACCACCGCCCCATCCTGAACCCAAGATAGATAGTGGGGTACCTCTCCGTGAGCCCCCCCCGCTGCGGCTGGTTCTTCCTTCACCCCGCGAGCCCCCACCCCCCCCTGAAAATCGACCGACCCAAAAGTCGATTCACCAATCAAGTGTAGCTAAATTGGAGCAGCATCGCAAGCAAGAGCAAGAGCGAGAGCAGCAGCATGAGAAAGAGCAATAGCAAGAGCAGACCAGGCAGGGGACCGAGAGCAAGAGCAGAGCAGCAGCGCGAGCGAGAGCTAAAGCAGCAGCAGCTCCTACTGATGTGGACGTCGCCGCCGAGAGAGCGGCGCCGTGGAGGAAGTGGCCGGCGACGCCGCAGTGGATGGAGCCGCGCCGTGTCGGCTCAGGATCGAGCACCGGCAGCACCTTGAGATCGAATCAAGAAGAAAATGCGGCGATTAGTGTACAACCTCTTTGGTGGCGCCGATTAGGCCGCAGCTTCATCCGAGGAAACGGTGATGATGATGCTCTTCCGGTGGTGCAGGTGAAGACGGCGGTGTGGGAATGGAGGTGGCGCGAAAGACGAGGGGAACGTCGGGGCAGCTTCTTGGAGGTGGAGGACGGGGTGGCTGAATCGGCGGGATGATGAGATCGACGACGGATCCTCATCCGGTACGGTGGGTGAGGGACGTCGAGGTGTTGCTATGGATGACGTCGTCGGGGAAGAGGCTCCGGCTGGGTGGCAGACGGAGCAGGGTGTGGGTTTTCGTCGCGGGTTTTCGCGGCCTCGGTGTATGAATGGGTGGGCGGATGGGATGGCAGTGGGGAACCATGGCTTAGAGACGCGCTTGTCCGAAATGTGGGGTAAGTTATGAAAGTACCCCCACCGATTTGAGCCGGTTCTTTCGGTTCAGGGGTACCACGGGCATTTCACGTGTCGGGATTTCACAGGAGGTGAGAGTTTTTGCTCGCGTTGTAATTTCGGAATAGCAAGGCGCGGGTTGAGATGGAGGGAGTTGTCGGAGCACAACGAGACAAAGATATATCTTAAATATTTCGGGCTAACAAGGCGCGGGTTGAAGAGGCGGGAGTTTCGCAGCACGATAGACAGAGACACTAGCTTGAATTTTCGGCACAACAAGGCGCGGTTTGGAATTTCGGAAGAATAAGCTTAAAGTGTAGCAAAAAAAGACAATTTGCACCTCAACACGCACAACACAAACAAACACCATTTAGACTAGAGTAAGGTACACGTGCATTGCACGCATGAGATTTGGCAACCAAATTATGAATAAATACCACATTATAGCATGCAAGCTTTGAGTCATATATGCATGATGTAGATGTTCGTTTAATTCTTATAGTTCATTTCATTCAAAATCATCTAGTTTTTATAAGAATGCTAATCTATTTTAAGATTCATGGAATTGTGCGTTATAAGACATAAAGTAAAAACAAACAATGGCAAATCATGTAGAAAAACATTTGGGCAATTCTGATACGGAAGATTCTAGAACAAATAAGAAGTGCTTGTGTTTTGATGTTTGTGCATTATGCTTAAGTTCAACCATGGAGTCTTCTAGATTATACATGTGGCGAAATCTGGTGGAATCTAGATGATATCCAACGGCTAGTAGTGCTCAAATTTGCCATCTTTGGACCATCGGATTCGCCTCATCCAACGACCATCTTTCAAAGTTAAAGTTACCTGCACACAATATAAAAAAATATAATATATAATATATATATATATAGGGGTATAGATATAGATATGTGATGCGAAAGCCGCCCATCATCTCCAATTAGAATAGTGTGTCCATGCACGGATGCGACGTGGCCAAATGATGTCTGCCATCGGTATCTCAAATTCAAATCAGTCTGACCTTGTTCAATGTGTATACATTACAACATGCTCGTTTCCAAACCACACCGCGCAGATCTCCATTATATTCATGCATGCATGGGTTTCAAACATCAGGATCTCTTATTCAAATATTTGAATTCAACTTTACATTGATTATGACCTCACCTATTCTTTTACACCCACACAGTAGTCTTCTCTTTATAATTGTACCACTAACTTTCTCTCGTGCATGCATGCACACACACTACCAGTCGGCATTATCCATCGCACGCATGCAATCTTTTTCTTCAGGTCGGTCTCCCATGAAGGCACACACCCACACACATCCCCCTCTCCATCATATCGGGCATTCTTTATCTCTCACGCGTGCATGCGCAACGATCGATGTTCCTCTATGTATGTGTGTATATAGCTAGGTCTTTCATAGTTTTCCACACAAACCGATCAATCGATATATCCAGTGAGGTCTCACCCTCTTTCCCACGTCCACATCGATCAATCTATACCTCTCTATATAGGATTAACATATATAGCTAATACACCCACATTAATTATATATCCAACGTCCCCTCTCATCATCCATGCTTTCCGCTTCATCTCTCGACGCTGCGTGCACAATGGCGAAGAGCAGGCGTAAGGGCCCTGCCCCCCTAACATCACTATATATCGAGGCTAATATGAATGTGATAATTAGACAATTGCTGCTAAAAATGGTTTAAGTTCATGAATTGACCCTCCGTAAAGAATTAGCAATGCTTGGCACCCTAGCTCATTTATTTTTCATGGCTCCGCCACTGCGTGCAACAACGCACGTGTTCGCCCCCTCTCTCTAAATATCGATCTCGCACTTGTGCATTCCTTCATAGTCTCCCTCCACTGGGCCCCTCGCACCATCTTCTAGCCCCGATTTTACCACATGTACAATCTAGCAGACTCCATGGTTGAACTTAAGCATAATGCACAAACCTCAAAACAATAATGGTTCTCTTTTGTTCTAGACCTTCCGTATCATAACTGCCCAAACTTTTTTTCTAGTTGAATTGCCATTATTTGTTTTTACTTTATGCTTTACAACGCACAATTCCATGAATCATAAAATAGATTAAGGGCTTCTTTGATTCAAAGGATTCTCAAAGGAATTTTGGAGGATTCTAATCATTAGGAATTTTTCTTATCTTGGTTGTTTGATTCGTAGGATTGTAAACCATAGGAATTTTTCCATATGATTCATTTGCACTAGATTTCATAGGAAACATCCCATCCACTCAAACCTCTTTGAAAGAATTCTGCGTTTTTTCTATGCACAATCAAACACTCGTACAATCCTGTAGGATTCAAGACGACATTCCACTATAATCCCATGTTTTTCCAATTCCCACGTTCTTAGCTTTTTTATAAAAACTAATTGATTTGAATGAGATGAACTATAGGAATTAAACGAAGGGCTACATCAAGCATATATGACTCAGAGCTTACATGCTACAGTGTGGTATTTATTCATAATTTGGTTGCAAAATCTGATGCGTGCAATGCACGTGTACCTTACTAGTACTTCGAGTATGTGCAAAACACGTAAATTAGAATACCAATGGCACGCTACACAGTGTCTCTCTTACAGTTCATGAAGCCACGTGGCACATGTGGAGGCGTTGTCGCGACCTCCTTGCATGGATTGATCACAGTGACGTGCTGCTGGTTCCAGAAGAATGTACTCGTCCTCCCTGAGCCATACTGGCGGTACATGCACGAAGCGAAGATGTGCACGCACGCCACGCACGCACTCATTCCCTCGCACGCACTGCCTTGGTACGGGCGGATGCAATTTTTACCAAGATCCACCCATGTGATAATTTGACGCGTAAAGTCATTCACTTCATTGATGGTCAATTAATACAGCGCATGCAAATTGAGTGGACGTGAGGGCGGAAGAAAGACATTATTACTCCACTGCGCGCATGCGAGTAGTTAAATCGTGGGTTGCTAGTAGTACTTCCATTGGTCTCCTTCGTATTTTGTGCCAATTTTTGACAGTAACATAATATTTACGCATTTGAGCAGTGTAGTACTTGAAATTTATGTTCCGCTAAACTCATCGGGAGCCGTTTCGGGCCTCGAAACCAAAACCATCAATTAATCTTTACCTTATTCCCTTCACATTTGAAAGCCTCCTCACACCTACTAGTACGTACCAAACCTGAACGTGTTCCCACTATGCATGTATTAGTACTAGTGCTAGTACTTAGGTTATAAAAAGGGGAACTACCTAACCGAAAATTACTCTACCTTTCCTCCTCATAAGTGCTTCTTCTTCTTCCGTCGTTGCCATGGCTGGTGAGCAGAGCTCTAGGTCAAGAACTACTCGTAACAAGGGAGCGGCAACCAAGGCTGCGAAAAAAAGAGAGGGCTCACCGCCACGCAGAGACCTCAAAAGATCTCTCACGGGCAGGCGATGGCTCCCAGGAGCGCCCTAGCCGCGGAGGCGAACATGCCGAGCCGACGGAGCTGGAGTCGTTATACCTCGACGGCATGCCCGATCAGCTCAATAAGCACCTCAATAAGCAGAAGGAGTTCATCCAAGGCTTGATGGAGTTGCTGAAGGAGAGCCTCGACGACATGCCCGCTGATCTCAATCAGCAGGGGGAGTTGACCGCCGGCTTGGTGATGCTGCTGAAGAAGAGCATTGCCTCGGAGAAGAAGGCGACCGGTGAAATCCTGCGACTTTAGGAGGACAAGGCGAAGCTCTGCCATGAGATCGACCTGTTGAAGGAGAAGAACGCCGTCTGGAAGAAGCTGCATGAGAATAGTAGTTCCTCGATGAAGATGCTGCAGGACCTCGTCATGGATCAGAAGGAGGAGTTGGCGAAGCTCCGCATCATGCACCCGGCTGCTGTCAAGGTACGTAATGTGGCCGTGGAACAGATGATGAAAGCTTGCGTCGAGAAATCCCGCGTCATGGACAGAATGAAGAAGATGGTGGAGGAGACACGCAAGGAGATGGAGGTCGTGGAGGCGATGAAGAAGCAGTTACGACTCCGCGGCGAATTAGATCATTTGGGGTGATAATCTTCCTTCTTCTTTTGCTCCTGTGTTCCATCTTTTGCTTCGGGTGTTTCGCCGCACGTGTCACGTTCTCTGCGAGGCATGAATAGAACAATGGTTTTTGAGGAATGAATAGAACAATGCTAACAATGAGATGACTAGCAAATTAGATCATTTTTATCGCCATATGGCACTTGGGCTGCCGTGTTTCATGCTCCTCCATCGCAAGACTACTCCGAAGGGAAAACTTGAGTATACCGCACGCAGTTCTTTGCTCCTCCTCGATCAGGTCGTCGGCGCATTTATCTGAAAGCAGTCAAATCACAAGGCCCCGCCTTCCAGCAGTAATGAGCCGTCAAATCACAAAGGCCCTCGCCTCGTGAAACCGACCAAGCTAGACTGCCCGCCTCTAGCCTTTTAAAAAATGTATACTTTTGTACAACAGTAGAATTGATGGATTGCGCCATGGAGCAAGACTTGAAATTAAAAAAAGGTGGTACATATAGAGAGCGCTCTTCGCCAAATTATGCATATAGTACTATTAAAAAGGCTAGTCACAATAATGGTGTCCATCACAACCCACCCCTTAAATAAAACTAAGCATCCTGGAATTCTTTGACAAAACTAAGCACCCTGAAATTCTTTGACAACTAAACTGTTGGCTATATGATGTTGGCCATATATATTGTACGTATATAATGTGAAGAAACGAGTGGTAGTACTATACCAACTAAAAGATGAAATGTAAGAAATACTAGTATGTACGTACTGAAGAGTTAAAGTAACAAGAAGAAACATAACATAGTTCTGCTGGGGGCTCAGCACAACACACCCCTCAAATTAAATTAAGCACACCTGAAATTAAACTTTGCAACTATTCCGGTAGACATTGCATTAGAACCACCATGAGCAACAACACTGCCACCTTACTCGGAGTCCTCGTCCACGTCCTTGACTTCGTCCTTGTCCCTCTTCCTCTTGGCCGATACTTCTTTGCTTGAACCGCACACTTGGCTCTTGCTCTTCATCCAACCCTTGCAGTAGATTTGAAGCAAAGGTAGCCATCCATTGCAGCGTAGTGGATGTGGTCTATATCTAGTACATTCCGCTGCCATGCATGACGATGAAACGTGTATGGAGGTTTCTCCAGTTTACCGTACGAAGGATGAACCATCGCTCCTGCCAGGATCAGCATTGAAGGCTGACGAGGGGACACCAGGCGATTCTTCTGGAGGTCAAAGGTGTTGCCTACAACGAGGCCTATCCGACGATGGACTTCTTTGTCATTACCAAAGTCTACAGTAACGAATTTGACTAGGTTGCTCTCGAGGAAGTCCTTAAAATCCTGGCACTCAACGTCGGCATGGCATATGTGGTAGACCAAGCATAAGTCATGCACGCAAACCTGGATCACGGCGGGCTTCTTCCTCTCTTCGTCCTTTAGATCCTTCTCTCGTCCCAGGACTGTGGTGTACTCAACATCTAGCCCAGCGACCCACTCATCATCTGAGTCTTCGAACATGCGTCTGAAGCGAGAAAGGCATCCTTTCACCGTCGCGGAAGAACAGGTGTAGATGACGTCGAACTCATCGCCAATGATGGCTCTAACCTTGTACTCATCGCCAATCGGGGAGATTTGGGACGCCATGGATTTGGGAGGAGGGTTAGGATTAGTGGAACTGCCGTAATGTGAATGGACGGGACGACTAGGAGCGAACCACCGTAATATTGAAGGACGTGCGGGGACGAGTAGGAGCGAACTGCCAGCGTGCGAACGGTAGGGTAGACGCTTTCCATTCTCCCATGATACGGGCTTCCGAGAGCCCTTGGATCTGAGATCGAATGGTTGCATGGCGTGATTCTAGACCTATGGGTGAATATCCTATCCTGGAGGGTTATTCTGCAAATTTTCAGCAACTTAGCATGCGACCGTTTGATCTCATATCCAAGGGCTGCCAGCAGCCTGTATCATGTTCATGCCTACCACGACCGTCGCGTCGCTCGTGCGGCCGCGCCCTTGGAGATTTAACACGGTGCATTAGGCTATCTAATGTTTGCATGCCATACATAGTCATCACTTAGTCACTCATACTACAACAAGGTTTTGGCTATAAGGTTGGCTATAAGTGTTTTTTTACTTCTCTCTATCTCTTTCTTCGTACTCCCTCCGTCCCATAATATAAGAACGTTTTTGACACTAGTGTAGTGCCAAAAACATTCTTATATTATGGGGCACATGGAGTACTAGTATTTATTGCATTTGCCAAGGAGTGACCTATTCCAATGAAATGGTGTTGCTAAGTTTGCTTCATTTAATTAGCTATAGATTCAAAATTGGCTTTTCACCTAGGTACACGCGCTTAGCACCGTTTCTTCCTTGGGTCACCAAACTAGTCTCTCTCTTCTTGATTAACTTGCCACATCAGACTTTATGCCTATGTGGCAAGCTTAAGCACATGTAGGAGCAAGTAAAAGTAAGTACAATAGTGCGCTTTACATGGCATTTTTGCATATGTGGAGGAAAGAGAGGCAAGGAAAAAGTGGAGAAGTGGGCTCTCATGCAAGAGCCAGCCTCTACTACATGGTGGAGCATTGGGAGATGCACCTGTATGGAGGTGGTCAGGAATCGGGAGACTCACGCCGGTCGTAGCGCCGCAGTTAAAATGATAATGGCAAGTCAAATCACGGGGCCCCACCTGTCCAGTAGTAACTCGCTGTCAAATCACATAGCCCTACGTTTGCAGCAGCCTACTCCCTCGTCTTCTCGCGTCTCTGTCAAACCGACTAGGCCCGCCCTCGACTTTTAAATAGTATACAGTATACTAATTTTGTATCCACGGATTGCGCCCGCGCCATGGAGCAAAGCGTCTAGAAAACGGCGGTACACATGTACGGAGTATACAACACGCCCTCGTGTTCGCGTCGCACCCCAGACGGTCGGTTGGTCTGGCACGCTGCTCTCTGAATGGAACACGCGTCATATTGTGTTTGCACACACATGTGGGATGGAAATTGAGAACCGACCATAGGCACACTCCCCGGCCCCGCAAGTTGGGTGACTTAATAGAAGAGGGAGACGAGCGATAGTACTAGAGAAGTGTTGTACTATGTTGGTGCCTGGACGATCCCTGCAAGACACGGAAGATCAGTTCGTCCATGCATGTGACCGGACTCCAGCAGACATGCCTGGATTGGCTATCGTATACATATCGTGCAGGCTGTGTTGTACATGGCTGTAGTTGTGGCGAGAAATCTAAAAAAGGTTTCTTGTCATCTCGCAAAATTAGGTGTCATGTGCTTCAGATCACTGCGAGGCTTAAACAGCGACAACTGAGTTGGGCTAGTCATTGGGGGCACATGCATGAACAGTGACTACTCGGCTGCCATCTAGTTCAAGCCGGCTATGTTAATTAGGACATCTATCGACGGACCCCTTTTCGACGAGTTTATCTTTAATTTGAGCTTTTTTCCTCGTCTAGTTTGTCCGTCGGGATTCATGTTGTCTCCTTTGGGCAGTGAGGTTATGATTTCTTGTCATGTGGCATTTTTTCGTGTTATATGTTATAATCCGGCGGTTCAGATCAAAATGACGACAACTGCGCCTCCGGGCCACGTGCATGAAGACTTCTCGACAGTCATTGACGAGGTCAAGCCGGCTCCGATAGACAAAAGAAAACTAATACTACTCCACTATATAGGCAGGAACCTCCGCGCTTGCTTGCTAGTGTTGCTCTCTTCACACTGTCTCGGCCTCTCCAGATCTAAACATGACAACGGTGGCCACACACAGTCTCTCTCTCTCTCTCTCTGCTCACCGCTGGTCACAGATCCAGCCGGATCCTCTCCGCCGGGGAAGGTGAGAAGGTGCAACGCTCACGCGGTCGTCCTCGGCGACGGATCTTACCCACTGCTGGGCGCGTCCCGAACAGCCTGCCTTGCCGTTCTCTCCCAAGCACCGCTGGCGAGGGAGTGCCTCCGACCCCTTCTTCTAGTGTGGGCAGATCCGGCCTCCCGCCGCCCACCTAGCGACATCCCGGCAACCATCAGGTATAACTTCCTTCCAAACCGGCCTTGCTCTACTTCCCGAGCTCCTGTCGTCGCTGCATTTTGTCGGATTTCGGGTTCCGGCAGACCCTTGAGGTTTGAACACTGGGGTGCGCGCGGAATCTCGCCCTCTACCTACCTGCACCCCGCCGCCTCGCTAGGATCTAAACTACGAAAGGAACAACACAAGAGACACATGGTTTATACTAGTTTGGGCCACCATTGTGGTGTAATACCCTACTCTAGTTTGTGGTGTGGTGGATTGCCTCTTGGGCTGATGGTGATGAACAATACAAGGAAGAACAGCCTCATGAGGGTTCTTGGCTGGTGCGATGAACTGCTAGGGGAGTTCACGCCTCTCTCTATCTCTCTCGTTTGTTCTCTTGCTATTTTCCTGAATGCCCCTACCCCATGGGTGGCTAGTCCTATTTATAGGCGAGAGGCCCCAGGCCTCTTCCCAAATATTGAGCGGGAAGGGCGCCAACAATTGGCCATTTTGAAGGGAACATATGGTACACTTATCCTGACTAAAGTTGGTCCTCGCTTTGTTAAAGGCTCGTGGTGGTGGCCGGCTTGGGCTCCACAATGACTTCCTTCCTGCCGTTGGACTGGTCTTGGTCTCGTTGCACCAAATGGACGCCTTTGCTTGATGCTCTACGCTGCGCTTGCTCCCTTTGCACCAAAGGGAAAGGAGGACACTCTGCTGGGCTGGCGCCCACCGCGCCCTTGGTCGTCATGGCTTGCGTCATGGGCACCTCGTGAGGTACCCGCCTTGAACTCTCCGCCTCCTCGAGCCCGGCTGATGAGGCCATGCCCGAGGAAGCTCCTGTCGTCCGCCCATGAGGCTTGCCCCTCGCGAGGGTCTTGAGCTCGTGTTGATGAAGATGGGCGTGATGGGCCCCCTTTGAGCCATGCCGCAGGCCGCAGCGAGCAAGTCTGGGACCCCGTTCCCGGAACGCCGACAAGAGCCCCGGGCTCAAGGCGCGCCGGACTTGGCCGCGAGAGAGGTGAAGGGGCAAGTCTGAGGCGCCCATGAGCCCTAACAGCCTGCGGCCTTGGGCGCCAAGGTGGCGGTTTATTGGGCGTGGGTGCCTACACTTCCCCACGCCTCGGCGATCGCATGCAATTGACAAGTCCATGCATGCCAAGCGGGTCATGATTACCTGCGATCGTGGAGGTCGGTGGTTGGCCTCCTCTGGCTTTAAGTACGGAACAATGAGCGCTCCTCTGGTCCGCTTCTGCTTGCTTCTTCTTCCCGGTTCTTGCTCTGTCTTGCTACAATGGCTCCGATCCGCCGGTTCTCCGTGGCAGAGAAGGGAAAGGCTCCTCGAGAGGGTCCCGACCCGCTCCCGCCGAAGAAACGGCTAACCCTTTGCCATCGGGACGAGGGTGCCCACCAGGTGGTGCCGAGGCCCTGGTGCGAGCGGCCACTGAGGGAGTCCTGGACTAGGGGGTGTCCGGATAGCCGAACTATCATCTTTGGCCGGACTCCTAGACTATGAAGATACAAGATTGAAGACTTCGTCCCGTGTCCGGATGGGATTTTCCTTGGCGTGGAAGGCAAGCTTGGCGATAAGGGATATGTAGATCTCCTACCATTGTAACCGACTCTGTGTAACCCTAACCCTATCCGGTGTCTATATAAACCAGAGGGTTTTAGTCCGTAGGACGAACAACAATCATACCATAGGCTAGCTTCTAGGGTTTACCCTCCTTGATCTCGTGGTAGATCTACTCTTGTACTACCCATATCATCAATATTAATCAAGCAGGAGTAGGGTATTACCTTCATCGAGAGGGCCCGAACCTGGGTAAAAACATCGTGTCCCTTGTCTCCTCTTACCATCCGCCTAGACGCACAGTTCGGGACCCCCTACCCGAGATCCGCTGGTTTTGATACCGACATTGGTGCTTTCATTGGGAGTTCCTCTGTGTCGTCACCTATAGGCCCGATGGCTCCTTCGATCATCAGCAACGACGCAGTCTAGGGTGAGACTTTTCTCCCCGGACAGATCTTCGTATTCGGCGGCTTTGCACTGCGGGCCAATTCGCTAGGCCATCCGGAGCAGATCGAAGCTACGCCCACAGCCATCGGTCAGATTTGGAAGTTTGAACTATCGGCCGATGTCGCGGAGACTTGATCTTCAGCGGATTCGAGCCGCAGCCAAGCGCCGCACTATCTCGATGGGCATGATCTAACTCTGCCGCGAGCGGTGTCCGAGGCCGCACTAGTGTCCGCTCCGAACATTAATTCGGAGCCGATCTCGCCGATCGAGGATGGTTGGTTGGACACCGCCTTGGGGACTGAAATCTCTACGGCGATTGAGCCGAACACGATCCCTGTCCTTTGCGAAGACCGTGACTCCAAGGTCCCGGACTCCTCTCCGGACTCCGAACCCTCCGTGCCCCTGCCAATCGAAGCCGATTGGGCGCTGGTCATGGAGTTCACTGCCGCGGACATCTTTCAGCACTCGCCCTTTGGCGACATCCTGAATTCATTAAAGTCTCTCTCTTTATCCGGAGAGCCCTGGCCGGACTACGGTCAGGAAGGTTGGGATGCGGATGACGAAGAAATTCAATGCCCACCCACCACCCACTTTGTAGCCACTGTCGATGATTTAACCGACATGCTCGAATTCGACTCCGAAGACATCGACGGTATGGACGACGATGCCGGAGACGACCAAGAACCAGCGCCTACAGGGCACTGGAAGGCCACCTCGTCATACGATATATACATGGTGGACATCCCAAAAGATGGGAATGGCGATGGAACGGCGGAGGATGACCCCTCCAAGAAACAACCCAAACGCTGACGTCAGCGGCGCCGTTCTAAATCCCGCCATAGTAAAAACGGTGATTCCGACACGGGAGATAATAACACCCCGGACAGTGCCGAAGACAAACCCCTCCAGCGGGACTTAGCGCAGGAGGAGGGAGAAGCAAGTCCGCACGATAGTGCGGCAGAAAGAGAGGTAGAGGACGATAATTATGCGCCTCCCTCCGAAGATGAGGCAAGCCTCAACGACGACGAATTCGTCGTGCCTGAGGATCCCGCCGAACATGAGCGTTTCAAACGCAGGCTTATAGCCACGGCAAGCAGCCTCACGAAAAAGCAGCAACAGCTTAGAGCTGACCAAGACCTGCTAGCTGACAGATGGACTGAAGTCCTTGTAGTCGAAGAGTATGAACTCAAACGCCCCTCCAAAAGCTAGCCCAAACGCAGGCCGTTGCCTCGATCAGAGGAGGAAGCACCCACATCACCAGCGCATGATGCGGCCGACCGGCCACCCCGTGCCCGCGACAGAGAGGCCTCTAGACCCTCCATTCAAGCCGCACCCGACGCCGCTCAAAAAGTACCAAGGCACGGGAAAACGCGCTGGACTTGCGAGATATATTGGACGATAAGGCAAAACATACAAGATCGATCTACGGATCGCGTGGGCACCCAACGACTCGGGATGATTACCGTCACGCCGGATACAGAAACTCTGGCCTGGATGAACACAATAGACAAAGCTCATTTGAGCTGCCTCGTGATATAGCCCAAGACAGAGGCGCCACACACCCACTATGCTTCACAGATGAAGTAATGGATCATCAAATCCCTAAGGGCTTTAAACCCGTAAACATCGAATCATACGATGGTACCACAGATCCTGCGGTCTGGATCAAGGACTATCTCCTCCACATCCACATGGCCCGCGGTGATGATCTACATGCCATCAAATACCTCCCACTCAAGCTTAAAGTACCAGCTCGACATTGGCTCAACAGCTTGCCAGCAGAATCAATTGGTTGTTGGGAGGACCTGGAAGCCGCATTCCTTGATAACTTCCAGGGCACATATGTGCGACCACCAGACGTCGATGACCTTAGCCACATAATTCAGCAGCGGAAGAATCGGCGGACAATTACGGACACGGTTCCTAACCAAGAAAAATCAAATCGTTGACTGTCCGGATGTAGAGGCCCTTGCAGCCTTCAAACATAACATCATGACGAGTGGCTAACCGGCACCTAGGACAGGAAAAGCGAAATCCATGGCAGCCCTCACAACACTCATGACCCGCTTTTGTGCGGGAGAAGACAACTAGCTAGCTCGAAGCAACAACTTGGCCAAACACCACGGTAGTTCGGATACCAAGGACAGCAATGGCAGGTCGCGTCGCAACAAGAACAAGCGCCGCGTTAACGGCGATAATCTTGAAGATACGGCGATCAATGCCAGATTCGGAGGCTCAAACCCGTCAGTGGAAGAAGCCATTAAAAAGAAATACCGGGGCCTGTCCAACTTGGACCGAATACTCGATCGCTTGTGCGGATACATGGCACCCCGAAAAACCAGCCAACCACACCAACAGGATTGTTGGGTGTTCAAGCAAGCAGCAAGTTAAGCGCCGAACTCAATGACAAGGGCTGCATAGCGATGACGGGAAGAGCCCGGTTGCCGAACAATAGAGGACGAAGGGCTTTCCCCACAAGTGCGGACGGTGAACATGATATACGCAACCCACATACCCAAAAGGGAGCGGAAGCGTGCGCTAAGGGCGTATATGCGATGGAGCGATCGCCCAAGTTCAACCCATGGTTTTCCTGCCCGATCACCTTTGATCGAAGGACCACCCACCGGCATCCGTCCGCGGCGGTTTCGCCGCATTGGTTCTTGACCCAATTATCGACGGTTTCACCTCACTAGAGTCTGATGGGCGGCGGCAGCAGCCCTGAACTGCTTTATCGGGATACGGTCATAAAATGGGCATAGACTCCTCAAGTTAAACCCACAAAGACGACCTTTAAAGGCGTCATACCAGGTGTAGAGGCCAATTGTACAGGCTCGCTTACACTCGAAGTGGTCTTGGATCCCGGATAACTTCGAAGCGAAGAGTTAATCTTCAACATAGTCCCGTTCCACAGCGGCTATCACGCCTTTGCTTTCGGACGAACCGCATTTGCAAAGTTCAATGCGGTGCCGCACTCGCATACCTCAAGCTCAAGATGCGGGCCCTCGAGGTAATCACGGTCAATGGAAACACGAGCGCTCTCTCCGAGCGGAAGAGCACACGGCGGCCTCGCGGCGGAGGTGCAAAGCAGCCTCTCACAGCAATTCTCGAGTCCGGCCACTAAGCGTCCGGACAACATCAAAAGCGCCCGGGTAACCTATAACAAGGCATACAGCACGATTCAAGCATCAGCGTAGCAATCCGGCTAACCCAGCCCTCGCGAAATTGCGAAGCCAAGATTACTACAGCGTACATAACTATGCTCTGGAGATACCATGGGCATAAGGGGAGAACACGACCACGACACGCCCGAATGCGGCTAACCGCACTCAGGGCTCCGATTGTGTCATTCTTTTTTTCTTTTTTCTTACTTTCAGGACTCCGTTTTCCAGAAGCCCTGTCCGGCACTTGAATTGCCGAACTCACGATGCAACAGCCAGGGAAGCAGAAAGCTGCGTCGAGTTTCCAGGTGGTCTCTATTATGAGCATTATACCTGTTTTACATACCATCCCGCAGCTTACCCCTGGAGGGGGACATATTAAATAGTCCCATCCCTTGCTTATCGCACAATTTGTATCGTTCTGCTTTTATTTGCAGTTTCTTTTTAATAACCAATATACAGCTCTTGCCTATTATTGCATTCTTTCCCATTATATATGTTCATTTATGACATTGCGCAACCGTACAATTTGGTATGGAAAATACACCAGGGGCTTAAGTACCCCTAAATTATGGTGTGATAAGTCCGAACACTTTCACAAGTGCGGCACCCCGAACTTATAGCATTATATGCATCGGCTCTGAATCATGTCTTGGGTCAATAGTTGGGTTTGCCCGGCTCCCATGTTTTGGTACCTTACGTTCCGTTATATCGGCTAAGGTAGCACTAGGAGAACCACTGCGATTGTGCCCCGGTTGAGCTGGGTTGAGCACCTCAGTGGAGAAAGCTAAAACTGACCGTCATGATAGGGCGAGACCCGGTCGCTGTTCGAGAGGTTTTTTCGAGTCCCTAAAGGCTTATGCCGCTTAGAGCGAGGAACCGGCATTGTCCGGCCAAGGCGTGGATAGCGCCCCAAACTCGGTCTTCCGAATACTAGGGGCTTCGCCGAAATTTAAAATTATAGAATTCTATGGCTAAGTGAGAGTGTTCAAGCATTATAAGTCCGGTTGCCTTGTTACGTTCGTTGGCGCCTCCTCGATGGACCCAAGAATGGGAACAAGAGCGCTCAAGTTTATCCCGAACACCCCAGCTCTCGTGGCATGGGGGCTGAAGCCAACGACATGCCATCTCTCAAATTTGATAAACGGCCGCACAAAAGGTAATATTTTAAATTAACAAGCGTTGCTTAGCGCATATGAACAAGTTTTCAGCGTACAGGATAAAAAATGCGAGTCTATTCAAAAATTACATCTTTGGAGCACTCATCCGCGGGCACCCTTGAGGAGGCCCTCATAGTACATTTCAAAGCGTGCGATGCTCCTTGCCCTTGGTGGCCCGTCCGTCACAAGCTTCTCGTATCCAGCTTGCCCCAAAGCACTTTAGCACGGGCAAGGCCCGACAGGCACCTTCAATGCAGACGAGTGCTTGATGACTTCAATCCATGAGCAAAGGCCCACCAGCCGCCGCACTAACCAGTAGCTCCTGGCATGGCTTCCAATGGCCACAGCCAAACTATGAGGCCCTTCATGGCCTGTTCGGCGACCTTGTGGAGCTCGACCAGCTACTTCAGCTAGTCGCTCAGGGGCACCGGACGATCGGCCTCGACATCTTGAGACGAGAACACCTTCTCCGTCGAGCTCCCTCCTTGGCCTTGATAGAACGCAGCAGCATCGGACACACTACAGGGCAGATCTGCGAATGCTCTGGAGAGCTCGAATCTGGGTAAGTAATAGGTAATTCACTTTCACATGCTTGCTTTGCATAAAGAATGCCTTACCGCCGCTATCTTCTTTAATGATTCAATTTCTTGGAGGGCTTTTGGGCCTCGCCCTTAGCAACTTTGGCACTCTCAAGAGCCGAGGCAAGCTCGGACTCTCGGGTCTTGAGTCACGCTCCAAACCCTCGTGTTTTTCACGAGCTTGGAGCTCTTGCCGCCACCTCCGCTAGCTCGCCTCCCCTTCTCTCGCTCGGTGCGCTCACGCTGACCGCTTTGTTTCGGCCATGGACCTTTGCCTCCTTGGGCCGCCACCTCGCTCGTGGCCCTGCAGTACCCATGTTATTCCTGTTATTTTTGCAACCAAATCCTTTTATAAGGTATTTCTTTAATAAGGTATTACCCCCTTCCTTGTCCTCGAGCTGCTTCTTGGCAAGGCCGAGCTTCGTTCTCAGACCGCTCGAGGCTACTGCTTCAATGCATTGACCTCCAGCGATCGGTCTGGCGAGAGGTCAGCGCTGCCACTGCATTCCCATATTGACATACTTATGTTAGACTCCTGCGTATATCTTTTTAGATCCTTAGTCCGGCTTTTATTTCCGAACACCGAACTAAGCATCAAGGGCTATTGTCTATGCGGTATTATTTTACATATTCTAAACTTACCTCAAAGCACATTTAGAAGGCTGGTACAGGCTTCACCAGCCCGCTCTTGGCGGATGAACCTTCAGATCACCACACTCATATGAGTCACGGTGCTCCTCCTCGATGGAGAGCCTGATTAAGCGCCTCGATAAGCTATCCGGTGCCTCCGGTTGGATGGAGAGACACGGCGTCTTACCCTTCCTCGAAGGGACCGCTTGCCGGACTCGGAACGCTGAAGGTTCGGTATGGAGTCGAGGCGGGTCGGGCTTAGAGCCCCGGGGTCTTGCCCCCAGCGCTGAGTCAGGGAGGTTGTCTTCGGCGCCTCTGCGCCACCTCCTCTTGACCAGGCCCCCTTGGGGCCCCACCTCGGCGTCGTCCGCGGCGTGAGGTGAGGAGGCGGAAGTTAAGTACTCTCCATTTCCGGCGAACTCGGGGACCCGCTCGGCAAGCGGCGAGCTCGCCCTTGGGCGGGCTGCATGATTGTTCGGCATTAGAAACACTATGCAATGAAAAAAAGCCATGGGGATCCGGACACTTACGATCTCGGCCAGGGGCTTGGCCCTTATTGGCCACTCCTCCTCGTCGCTGTTGGCGTTGGTGGAGAAGTCCGGAGGAAGGGTCCTTCCCTTCTTGGACCCTCCGGCCTCCCCAATTGGGGCGGCTCTCCTTTTCTTCTCTTCCCCGGGAGAGGCTTCTTTCCTCCTCCTCTTCCTCGAGGAGGATTCCACCTCGAGTTGTTGGGCGGTGAGTCCGGCAAGACTGGCGCCTGGAGCTCCTTGAGTTCCGTGGCCTCCTTCTTGGTTTCTTCTCGGCACCACGTGAGGTGCCGGAGCCAGCAACCCGTCAATCGGGCGTCCGCTGAGTCTTCTGGCAAAGGCCGGACGGTTTATCTGTCCGGGGCGTCTTCAACCAGTCTGTCAAAGGTTAGGGAGTTTTAGATCCCACATAGAGTCAGTCTATGAAAACGAGAGTCCCATAAAGGGTAAAATAACTTACCTCGCTGGCTTGACGCTGCGAGCTGAATCCGCGATCTTCAGTAACGGATGAGGGAGCCTCGGCGCCCTTGAACAGCACCTTCCAGGCATCTTCGTACATAGTGTCGAAGAGCCTTTTCAGAGTCGGATGCTGTGCCGGATCGAACTCCCATAATTTGAAGGCCCGTTGTTGGCATGGGAGAATCCTGCGGATGAGCATCACCTGGATTACGTTGACAAGCCTGAGATTCTTGTCCACCAGGTTTCGGACGCAGGTTTTGAGTCCGGACAGCTTGTCGAATTCCCCACGTCGAGCCCGTCTCTTTCCATGATGAGAGCCGTGTGGGAAGCCAGATCTGAATTGGGGCCGCCGCCCATTTGGAGTGGCGGCTGCTCGATGTAGAACCACCCGATTGCCACCCCTTTATGTCTCCACGAAGGAGCCCTCGAGCCATAGGACATTGGGCATCACGCCGCCATGGCGCCTCCACACTCCGCTTTGTCGGCCGCCCACTATCTTGACAGCGCTAAAGTCTTCAACCATAAACCAAAGTGAGGTTGGATGCAGAGGAAAGCCTTGCACATGACGATAAACGTCGAAATATTGAGGATGAAATTCGGGGCCAGATCGTGGAAGTCCAGGCCGTAGTAGAACATGAGCCGCCGGACAAATGGGTGAAGTGGAAAACCTAGTCCGCGGAGGAAGTGGGGGAGAAACACCACCCTCTCATGGGGCCTGGGGGTTGGAGTGAGCTGCCCCTTGTTGGGGAGCCGACACGCGATGTCGTCGGACAAGTATCCGGCCTCCCGCAGTCTTGTGATGTGCCCCTTCGTGACGGAGGAGGCCATCCACCTGCCTCCCGCTCCGGACATAGTTGGAGAAGGTTGAGGTGGGATGTCGGACTTAGGCGCTGGAGCTCGATCTGTGAAAATGGATGAGCAAAGGAGGAAGAAGGCGTGGGTGAAAAAGGTGGATCCTTATCCCTTATATGGACGGAATGAAGCTATCGTCCCCTTGACTGGTAAAACTCGCTTATCTCCCAAGCGCCGTAATCAATGGCGCGGATGGGTTACCCACGTCCGTATTGATGAGAATCCGGAATAAGGGGCACGATCTATGCTTTGATAAGGCGTGCCAAGGAAACCGCCTCGCTAATCTGCGCTAAGGTGGAGCAGTAAAAACGATTCATATAAAGGCGACCTTGGTGTGATGTCACACCGCTGAATCGTCGGCGGATCTGTGCAAAAATTATTCTCTCTCACGGTGGTATGTGGAACTTGTTTTGCGAGCGGACACTATCCTAGTGTTCAAAACCTTCTATGAAGTATTCGGAAGAGGAACCCGCCTTGCAATGCGAAGACAATATGCGCGCCGGACTCGTCGTCATTGAAGCCTGGTTAGGGGCTCTTGAGGAGTCTGGACTAGGGGTGTCGGATAGCGAACTATCATCTTTGGCGGACTCCTAGACTATGAAGATACAAGATTGAAGACTTCGTCCCGTGTCCGGATGGGACTTTCCTTGGCGTGGAAGGCAAGCTTGGCAATACGGATATGTAGATCTCCTACCATTGTAACCGACTCTGTGTAACCCTAACCCTATCCGATGTCTATATAAACCGGAGGGTTTTAGTCCGTAGGACGAACAACAATCATACCATAGGCTAGCTTCTAGGGTTTAGCCTCCTTGATCTCGTGGTAGATCTACTCTTGTACTACCCATATCATCAATATTAATCAAGCAGGAGTAGGGTATTACCTCCATCGAGAGGGCCCGGACCTGGGTAAAAACATCGTGTCCCTTGTCTCCTGTTACCATCCGCCTAGGCGCCAGTTCGGGACCCCCTACCGAGATCCGCGGTTTTGACACCGACAGCCACCACGGGGTTCCCGCCCTTATGCGCCCAGATCAAGGCTCTGAAGGGGTTGATGCCGAGCGCCACAGGCGGCGCCGCCGTCGGCGCCGGCGGGTCACAAAGGTGCGCATCGTTCCTCCTGGAGTCCACGCCGAGGGTTCCTCCCGGGAGTTCGTACTCCATGCCGCCATGCCTCCTCGGTCTTGGATTCGCCTTCCTCCTTCTTCGCCTCCAGCGATTCATGAGGAGGACCCTGAGCTCTGGCTGCAGCACGCCCGGCTGCGGCAACCTCGCAACCGGTGCGAGAGGTTGAGTCGTTGCCCGGGCGGCGTCTTCATGACTTCGAGGCTGGGGTGAGATTGCTCGGTCTGCGGGACAAGCGGCGATCTCGCGATCCACCTGGAGCAGCGGCGCTTCGGTCATGCTCTTTAAGGTCTTGATGCGGAAGGGCGCCGGCTGGAGTGCTGCCCCGGAGAGGTGTTCGAGGCCTGCCGTGGCGAGGCGAGCCGGCTGGCGCTCTCGGCAACTCCTCGGCGGTGGGCGTCGGAGGATCCAGCGACTCCGCCGAGCTCTTGGCGACTCTGGAGGAAGCGGCGACAACTCGAGCCCCGAGCTGCGCCGCTCTCGGGCGGGCGGGCTCGGCAGGTCGTCGCCGCCTCGATCTGGATGGGGTTGGCGCCGGTGCCCGACGGTCTTGGCTGTTGATGATGGCATCTTTGCGGTAGCGTGTAGTTAGCGTTACAGTAGGATCTACTCCTGCGTGGAATCAAAAGCGCGCCCGTGGGGGCTTGTAGGTGCTGTGGCCCTGTTTGTTAATATGATCCTGTTGTGAATCAACGTGAGTTGCTCATCCCGCCTTAGCTCGGTTCTCCTTGAACCTCGCAAGGGCTTGATGCTCTGCGCCGACAGGTCCCAGTCCCAAGGCAAGCTTCAGTCTTCGCTGGTATGCCAGGTTGCAATGCCGTGGTCAAGGCCAGGAGGTGAGCGGCCCGGGGTCCGGTAAGAGCCCCTGAGTCATGATGCTCAGGAGGTCCCCCTTAGCGCCCAAACGGCCATCGTTCGGTGAGAAAGGGGAGCGACGTTGCTAACTCGGGATTGCGTTTGGTGATGGGACGGTGCCGTGTTAGTTAATGCTTCCGGAGGGTGACTTATCTTGATAATCAGGAGTCGCTTCCGGGTGCGTTGCCGGGTCCTTGCATCGGCAGGCGAGGGGTCGCTTGGGGAGGTCCTCACGTGTCCCTCCCCTCTCGCCTTTGCTCCCCTTTCTGCTCTATGTCCTCGGGTCCCGGCCCTCGAGCGAGTCTCAACCGTCGCTGGTATGCCAGGTCGCGATGCCGTGGGCAAGGCCAGAGGGTGAGGCTGGAGAGCGATAGGAGCCACTGAGTCGTGATGCTCAGGCACCCCCTTTAGCGTGCAAGTGGTTCCGCGGGTGAGAGTGAAGGAGACACCGTGGGGCCTGCTTTGGCGCTGCTCCTTGCAGAAATCCTGTGGGCTCATCACAGAAAAAACGAAAGTTCACCGTTACGACCGTTAGTCAGCCGTTGGTTGCCCCGGAAGGGTGACGAGGCACTGAAGGCTTGACGAGGTAGCGCTATGCGGGGCTGCCGCGGCCAGAGCTCAGCCATTCAGGTTTGTCGGCGTTCCGGGGACGGACCCACGCGCAAGTGCCATGCCGTTAGGGATCAGCTCCATCAGTTGGTGTCAGTCGAGCGGGCAACTAGGTCAAGCATGTTAATCACGAAGGAGCATGTCCATTTAGATAAGCGCAAGGAAGACGAACATCGCTCGGTCGGAACCGAGCGACTTGGGGATGATGCAGCCCGAGGGGCGCCCCCGATAAGTTAAGCTAGGAACAGGAAGTAAAAGGGATACACGCCACAGGGACGGACCCACGCGGCACAGGAATAATGCAGCCACAGGCGCTCCCGGTGAAATTAAACTTGAGCGATGTCACTGGTAGCGTTGAAGGCGAAAGGTTGTTGGTGCGGCAGACTCGATGGGCTGCGGGGCGGATCCTCACGAGCCCCGGGCCCGGGGCCTCGGGAGGCTCGGGCTGGTGGCTCCTCGGGGACCATCTCCATCTCCGCCCGGGGCTGCGGGCGCTGGCCTCTTGAGCTTCAGGATGCTCCTCATGAGGCTGGTATGTGGCAGCCGCGTTCGGCAAGCCGTAAGGCATGCGAGCGTAGCTGTGGGGTGGACCTTCCTTGCGCCCCCGCGAGAGGGCCATAGGCGCTCTGAGGCGGCTCGGTTGAGCCTGGTATGTCGATCAGACGCGCAGCCCACCATCCTTGCTGGATGGGGAGCCACGGCAGTGGCGGCGGCTGCCACTCATGACTCTTGACTCTTGCAGCTCTGAGCGATCTTCTGGCGAACTCCACGAGGTTTGGCCCTCCTTGCCTTGCTCCTTCTTGAGAAGCGTGCTTGAAACACACCTCCAAGTGGTGCCCAAGCACCTCCCTCGTGACCCCAGCAAGGTCGGTGGCCCTCCAGGGGGGAGCCCCCGAGCCCTGCCTGAGAAGGGCGCCAGGCGCGCTTTCCTATGCGATAGAAGGAGGTTCCCCTTGAGCAGGCGCGGACCCTGAGGAGGCTGCCTCCTGAGGGGTCGGGCCGCACAATGTCTTCTTCTTCTTGGGAGCGGTCTCGGGAAGCCTCCTGCTTCCGCGATCCGGGTCCTCGGTGATGCGGCTGAAGGCTCGCTCTGAGGAGCACACTTTGTGTCTTTCTCTTCGCGGGGCACCGTGATGACTCCGCCACTTCTGACATCTTGAGGGCGTTGTAGCCGTGGTGGATTCTGACCATGAACTTGGCCAGCGCTGGGTACCCGAGGATGGCGTTGTATGGCGGCGAATGTGGGCGACGTCGAAGTCGATGAGCTCGGTCTGCGGTAGTTGTCGCGTCGCCCGAAGGTGACAGGAGGCGAACCTGCCCGATCAGGACCGTGGAGCCGTCGGTGACCCAGAGAAAGGCTTGGTCGGCTGGAGCTGATTGTAAGGCACTTGAAGATTGTTGAGCGTTTTCACAGACGGGGCGTTGAGCCCTGCCCGCCATCAATGAGGGTCTTGGTGACTAGCACGTTCTTGATGATTGGGGAACGGAGCATCGGGAGGACTCCGGCTGTGGCCGCACACTTGAGCTGGTCCGCTGAGCTGAACGTGATGGTGCACGCCGACCACCTAAGGGGGCGTGTGGCTTCGAGCTTGGGGAGGACTGCATTCACTTCATGGGCGAACTGCTTGAAGATGCATTGAGAGGCTGGGGCTTGAGCTCCGCCCAGGATCTGAAAGCGATCGCGCTTGCCTCTGAAGCCCCGGCCCCTCGTCGATGATGGTCTTCATTTCTCCTTGGCTGCGGCGGCAGAGGAGGGAGGCCTGTGTTGCCTTGCGGGCGATCCTCGCGAGGCTGATCCCTCCAGCCTCCCTCGCGAGGCGGGTCTTGCCAGCGATCCTCGCGAGGTTGCTCGCGCCATCCTTGGCGAGGGCCGCGGTCTTCCCAACGTCCTGCGTTCCTTCCTCCCCCTCGGCCGTAGGCCCGGTCGCTGTGGTCGGGACGTCGGCCGATCCTCCCTTCTCGCACGGCTCGGAGTTCTTGACATTCGCTGGTGTTGTGGGTGTGGAGGTCGTGGTACACGCAGTACCGGCCGCCCTTGGAAGACTCGGGCTGATCTCTGTCCCGCTTGGTGTCGGTTACGCATGAGCACGACAGCCCCTTGCGCTTCCGTCCTTGGCCTTGGGTTTCTTCTCTTACGGGTGCGGCTGGTAGCTCGAGGAGGGAGATGCCCTTCCTCGGCCTGGCGCGCTTGGTCGCCAAGTTGAACAGCTCAAGGAAGTGCACAGATCTTCATGCATCGCCAGGCTCCTCCTTCATCTTGGCGTCGCGCACACCGTCGGAGAAGGCGGAGATGATGGCCTCTTCGGTCACCTTGGGAATCTTGAGGCGTGCGTTGTTGAAGCGCTAGATGTACTTCTGCAGGGTCTCTCCTGGTTGCTGCTTGATGCGGCGCATGTCGCTCACGGCGGGTGGCCGGTCGCGAGTACCTTGGAAGTTGGCGATGAAGCGAGTATGCATATCGTCCCAGGAGGAGATCGTGCCTAGGGCCAGGTTCAGGAGCCAGGTGCGAGCCCCGTCTTTGAGCGCCATGGGAAACCAGTTCGCCATGACATTCTCGTCTCCGTTGGCGGCTTCGATGCCCAGCTCGTAGAGCTGGAGGAACTCTGTGGGGTCAGCCGTACCGTCGTAGCGAGGAGGAAGGTCCGACTTGAACTTGCTGGCCACGCGACCTGCGCAGCTCGGGGTGAAGGCTCGGCAGCCTCTTGTAGCCACGGAGGCCTTGGATGACGAAGAGCTTGGTCTTGCGGGTCCCCGTCGCTGCAGCTGGGAGCAGCGGGGTCTTGACGTGCGGAGCAGGGCGTGGTCGCGGCAGCTGGAGCGAGGAGCACTCGGGCAGCTTCTTGCGGGCGAGGACCTCGACAGCTCTGCTCTTGCCGCGGAGAGCTGGGCGGAGCGGGTTCCGCCCGAGGACCATGCGCCTTTGGGCTGGCGCCTTCTTGGGGGCGGCGAGGTGCCCCGAGCTTCGTCGCCAGCGCAGGGGCGGGGAGTTGGTGCGGCGGGACGACGGGCGTGGGGAGCCCCTGCAACGCAGACGAGCTCGGCGGCGCGCGAGCCACTCTTCGTGACGCGTCGTCGGCAGGGCGGTAGCGCAGGAGCTTCGTTTGCGCGATGAGCGCCTTCGAGCCTCCATGGGCGCGCGGAACACGCGAGACGAAGAACCAGCCGGGCGGCGAGGGGTAGCGATGCGGCCGTCTTGCCTCACGGAGGATCTTTGGGGCGATGCTTGCTGCTCGTTCCCGCCCGGGCGATGGCGGCGTTGACGGCGAGCAAGGGAATAGCGAGGGCGCCCGCCGACGGGAGCCGTCTGGGCGACAAGGGAAGCAAGAGCGGCTCGGTGCTCGGCACGGGCCCGACGAGCGTCAGACATGGATGCGGTGGTCGACGGACAATAGGGCGACGGGAGGCGAATCACGGCGCACCCCTACCTGGCGCGCCAAATGTCGGATTTCGGGTTCCGGCAGACCCTTGAGGTTTGAACACTGGGGTGCACGCGGAATCTCGCCCTCTACCTACCTGCACTCCGCCGCCTCGCTAGGATCTAAACTACGAAAGGAACAGAACAAGAGACACTGGTTTTATACTAGTTCGGACCACCATTGTGGTGTAATACCCTACTCTAGTTTGTGGTGTGGTGGATTGCCTCTTGGGCTGATGGTGATGAACAATACAAGGAAGAACAGCCTCTCGAGGGTCTGTTCTTGGCTGGTGCGATGAACTGCTAGGTGGAGTTCAGTCGCCTCTCTCCATCTCTCTCGTTTGTTCTCTTGCTATTTTCCTGAATGCCCCTACCCTGTGGGTGGCTAGTCCTATTTATAGGCAGAGGCCCTGGGCCTCTTCCCAAATATTGAGCGGGAAGGGCGCCAACAATTGGCCATTTTGAAGGGGAACATATGGTACACTTATCCTGACTAAAGTTGGTCCTCGCCTGTCAAAGGCTCTGGTGGTGACGCCGGCTTGGGCTCCACAATGACTTCCTTCCTGCCGTTGGACTGGTCTTGGTCTCGTTGCACCAAAATGGGCGCCTTTGCTTGATGCTCTACTTTGCGCTTGCTCCTTTGCACCAAAGGGAAAGGAGGACATCTGCTTGGCTGGCGCGCCACTTGGCGCCCTTGGTCGTCATGGCTTGCGTCATGGGCACCTCGTGAGGTACCCCGCCTTGATCTCTCCGCCTCCTCGCGAGCCAGCCTGATGAGGCGTGCTCGAGAAGCTCCCATCGTCCGCCCATGAGGCTTGCCCCTCTCGCGAGGGTCTTGAGCTTCGTGTTGATGAAGATGGGCCATGATGGGCCCCCTTGAGCCACGCCGCCGGGCCGCAGCGAGCAAGTCCTGGGACCCCTGTTCCCGAACACCGACACATTTGTATCTTTTACTATTTCTCAAGCCCCCGTAGATGGGATCGATCGATTGTTGAAAACCACCTATTTTTTACGCTTAAGAGGTAAAACTAGTTCATGCACTCGAATCTAGTACTACTTGGTTCAAACAAGGAAGAAAGGGGTGGGGATGATTTGTTACTGAATCTAGGACTTGGTGAAAGAGGAAATAATGGGGCGAAAAGTAGCGGACCTGCTATCCAACTGGTCTCTAGGTCTAATAGGAAATAAAGGGAAGCGGTACAAACTCAATATAAACCCGATCTATTGGTTGAAAAAGGAAAGAAAGTGGGGACGGGGGACAAGTCAATAGAGTAAGTCCAGCACTAGATTTGCTAGCCTCACACGGATAAGGTGGCTATACCAAACAAAAATGGGACCAACCCGGATATCCTGTTCTCATGTTTGTTGCCCGAGCCACTCTTATGTAATGCCACTAGTAAAATGTAGCGATCGACTTTGTTAAAAGTAAGGACACGTTAAACCAATGTTGTTTTCAATGTAATGCCTCCAAGAATATGAATCAATGGCACTTCTTTACATGTCCTGCTAAAAATTCCCATTAAGATAAGTTGGTTCTTTTCGTTAGAAATGCAACTGTCCTGGTCCGCCTACTCTCCCATGCCCAAAGTAATGTCGTATTTAACGGTTGTCATAGTTAATCCTAATGCCCACACTAATATCTAGCAATGACACTGCTTTAGAAATTGCTACTGTCCTTGTAGGATTGCCATTCAGATAAGGAACATGCTTCTTTTCATTTGATGCATGTTTCATCACTTGTTAGTCACCCTCCTTTCCACCTTTTTTGTGCAAACAGAGATATACATTTCACGCTCGATCTTAGTTGAACTGCACAATTGATATCCAAATTATAGTTGAGCATTCCAGGAGCTTCACAACCAACCTTGATGTTGCTCAATTTTATTGCAACTAATGAAGAAGAAGCTCTGTGGGTTTCGTTTTCTGATGGAAATGGAACCGGGGCTGGAGCCCTTTTCTTAATTTTTTTTGAAGAAGGTGCTAGCTCATGGGATATTGCTTCATTTTAGGTGAACGCACCAAAAGGTCCCATGAATTGAATCATCCATGTTGGTGACTGAAAGAGCCAGCTTCAGCATCCCAGTCTAAGCACCCCCGGCCTCCATCCTTGCGACGCACGGTACACCTCGTTTGCCACCTGCTCGACCCTAGTGTCACTGATAAAATGAAGTAATAATACAGTTAAAATAGAGCGAGTGTCATCTCTATCATTTCATTTCCAATGTAGATAAAGAAAGTGCTTCTCTTTGTTAATGTATGTTTCATCAACTAGTCCCATTGTTAATGTTTAAGCGTTTCTGCAAACTGGGGTGCTTAATTTTAGTTGATATGTACAAAAATAGAGATTTGAATGTCTCAAGGCGCCTCCTTGTACTACCGCTGTACACTGATGTTCATCACCGCGTAAGGTGTATCTGGGAGACTTGGGCGATGTCGATATGAGGCGTGCCGTATGAGGCGTCCCAGGCCCATCTCGCCCTCATGAGATGGCATACTATGATACTATCGCAATATTTTCTTCTATTTATTTTGTGTGTTTCATCAACTAGTGCCACTATAATGTAATCATGCTTTTCATTATCTGTGCAAACGGTTATTCAGCTGCATTTTGGTGGAACTGCACAAATGTACGTATGGAACCGCATATATGCAGAAAAGCGAGGTGTGCCAAGTAAAAATTACCGACACCAACCATGCTGCATGCACGCATTGGCATCCACCACCATCATGGGATGTGTGCGCTCTCTGTGGACGGATCTTTCGGCAGCAAATCCTCTAACCAAATACTAGTAGCTTATATTGGCAGTTTTCTAGGGAGTACTCTTTTACGAAAGAAGCACCAATCTATTTTTCTTTATTTGTACACAGTGTCACAACTTTGACCCAAAGGTCGAGCTATTTTAGGGTGATTGGCGAGTACTCGGAGACTGATTGTAAGCATGATTTTCATTAGCTGTCACACTGATTGTAAGCATGAGCAGGTGGAAGATTAGGTTAGTGCTAAGCTTACCTTAAACCCTACCGCCGTCGTTGAAATGAGGCGAGCGCTGAGGGAACCGTGGAGAACGGCAGGGAAGCGACGTCGCGCCGTCCGGCCTCCTCTTGCGGTGGGAGAACAAATACTCCTGTGGCTCCGGCTGGCTCTGCACCCTCACGAACGGCACACCATACTCGATCGATTCGTTATCCTCTGGGTGCTCGACCTTCGACCTATACGCCCACCACCTCCGCCTGACTGTCGCCTCGGGAGAATCTGTCTGCTCCATCGCCTAGAGGAGATACTCGATGAACTCGGAGGACTGCGGCATGACTGCCGCCGAGGAGTACATGTACATCGCCGCCCTCATCGTCGCCGTCTCGCTCTTTCGCATGCATTGCCACATGACCCGCACCGTCCTTGAAATCGCCCACTCATTGTCAAACCAACTAAGGATCTCCTTCAACCTGGCTAACTTTGCCTGGTCGCCATCGGTGATCTGCCTGATTCGCTGCTGCATCCTCTCCATAGATGTCCTTCTGAGTGGTCCGGTGCTAGCTTTGGAAGATGGGAGGAGAGACGGTGGTCTTGCAATAGAGAAGAGGGAGAGGCGAGGCGGTGGTTTTGGAATGGAGATGATGGAGAGGAGAGGAGGTGGTTTTGCAATGGAGAAGATCAGAAGAGGGAGAGGCGAGACGTGGTTTTGGAATGGAGATGATGAAGAGGATAGGAGGTGGTTTTGCAATGGAGAAGATCAGAAGAGGGAGAGGCGAGACGGTGGTTTTGGAATGGAGATGATGGAGAGGAGAGGAGGTGGTTTTGCAATGGAGAAGAACGAGAGAGGAGAGAGCGAGACGGTGGTTTTGGAATGGAGATGATGGAGAGGAGAGGAGGTGGTTTTGCAATGGAGAAGAGGGAGAAGAGGCGTCTTGGCAGCGATTTAGGATTGGACGAGAGGGCAAGGCTGTGGATGGATCAAAATCAAAATCAATTTACCCTTCAATTAAGAAAGCGACCCCACACTAACTAGTCTCCCTTTTATTCTGGGTCATAATTGACCATGATTTTCGCACATAAAATATATGTTATACGTTGCAAAAATAATATAATTTGAAAGTACATTCAGATACGAACCAAACGATACAATTTTTGGTGACATGCAGTCACATTTTGTTTGTCAAATACAGTACGTGGTCAAACTTTGACCCAAAATACGCAAAACAACAAAGAAAATACTTCCAAGACTAGCGCCGCTCTTCCGCTCTTCTCCTCTTAAACCACCGCCGCTCCTCTCCTGTTCCAATCTAAATCCAGCGCCGCTCCTCTCCTCTTCCATTTCAAAACCACCGCCCTCCTCTCTGTTCCAAATCCAAAACCAACGTCGCTCCTCTCCCGCTCTAATCCAAAACCAGCGTTGCTCCTCCCTCTTCCATTCAAAAACCACCGCCATGCAGTGAAGGTGCTGTGGAGAAGTTGATCGATGGAGGAGTACAACCGATATGTGAGGATCGCAGATGGCGACCACTGTGAAGCTAGCTAGGATGTTGAGATACAGTCTTGGTTTGATAACAAGGACCAACTAGCGCGACGGCGACATCCATGGCCAAATATCTGCAACAGAGCGAAAGGCGGCGATACTCCGGAGGAGTTGCGCCAGAGTACATAGAGCTGCTCCTCGGGCCATGGAGCAAACAGATTCACCGAATCCGATCGTGAGGGAGCGGTGGTGGGAGTATCGATCCCGGATGGAGCATCCACGAGATTGAAGGATCGAGCATCTCAGGGTGCCGTTTGTGAGGTGTCCTGCGGAGCGAGCGGTGGAGTCTTCGTCGACCGAACCCAACTGCAAGAGGAGAAAAGCAGTTGGCCTGACGACGCTTCCCCGCCATCGTCTCCCTCGCCATTCACATCGTCTCACGGGGCGGCTGTCTGCCATCGAGGAATAGGAGGGGGCTGCCCCCCCCCCAGCCCAATAGTCGGGCATGTTGTGAATTGTCAGGAGGAGCTTAGGGTTGTCAGTATTTGCAGGTTGTGAATTGTGTTTTGTGTTGTGTATTTTAGAGTACTTTCAGATATGAATGTCTTTTGAATTTCAGATTTGCAGTATTGAGCATATGAAGTATTTTATGAATTCTAGAGATCTATTTTAGCACTTAAAAATGTAGTTTCATAGGAGTATAAAAGTGCGGATAATGTGATTCTCGAGAAGAAACTGCAAGTTTCAGTTTGAGATAAGAAACGCAAGTTCAGTTTCGATATAAAAACTGCAACTTTCAGAGGCGAGCATTTATATTAACACGGCCTTTTCAAACAGGGTTAACATCATGTTGGAAGTTTTATTCATGGTCGAAAATGGAACTACCAGCCAGTTAACATCATGCTAATCAACATTCATGCATAGCACATCTTCATATGATGCATAGTCAAAATGCCCACACAATGTCGAAAAGCGAAACACGGAGAAAACGAGGGACGAAGTTTTGGCAAGTGTTGGGCGTGGTTTTGGGCTGCCCGTCTAGGCTTTCATTTTTAACATGCATAGCCCACGACCTCGGATGGGAGGTCCATAGGCATGTTTGTATTTTCTTAAGGCCGTCATGTATCGACCGCCCATGGACCTCCCATCCGAGGTTTTATTTTGGCAGCCCAATTTATGTATTTTTTGAAGAAAACGCAGAGGTCTGTTCTATTTTTCTATATAAGAATAGGAACGCCAGGTCCAACTTATGTTTCCCTTCTAACTATATTATATATATTTAAATTATTTTATATGTTATTATATATTATTTTTATTGTCATCATATATTTAATAGATACTTACATATGTAAGAAAACAATATCCCACATCTTATTAACTTATAAAAATAATTTCTTAACAAATAAAATCCTGGATTGTTTTGGCACGAAAATCCTAGTGATTGTGTAAAAAGCTTGGTAAGATTTAAGGACTAATGTAATAATATCACTTATTATTTAAATATATTTATAACAAAATGCTCAGCCCTTTTTATTTTTTTGATAACATTGCTGGCCCAACCCAACATTATAATTAGAATCAGCCCAGCAAAATCGTGTATTTTAGAAAGTGCAAATGGCCTGTAATTTTTAGGAAATAAAATAAATGGGCTGCATGGACGCTACATTATTTGTTTACCCAGCCCAGCTAATGGCTGTAATTCAAAAAAGATCAAATTGACTGTAAATTCTACAAAGACAAAAAAAGACTGTAAATTCTGAAAAATGGGTTGAATACGCCACATTTTGGAGGCTGAAATGTGGGCCAATAGGTCAAAGCCAACGCAAGTCGTTGTTAATTTAGTCAACAAATGATTCTGACATGTTAGCCGTTGGATTTACATCCAACGACCGGCATCCATCTTCAATATCTCGTCTTCTTCCTCCTGCGCCGCCGGGACCACCTCCCGCCTCCTGCTGCTAGCAGCTCTGCTTAGCACGCTTCACTATGAAGCGCTACTCCACCGTTGGCCAGGCCATCCTCCACCCCTCCACACCTCCTGTTCTTCTCCACCGACTGCCAAACCACACCGCGACTAGAACGAAGTTAACCTCGTACACCTCTCCGTCTGCGACTCTACTCCCGCATCTTCCCATCTCCGGCTCGTTGCTGTCCGGGGCCTCGCCGTCGTCCACCACCTTGGATGCGCTCGGCGCGGCGTGGTCAACGCGGTCAACGAACGACGCCATCGGAAGTAGACTGTGCGTGGAGAGGCTGACAGCTCGGTCCACGGCCGCACACAAGGAAATGCCTCCTTATTACGCGCAAAATAATGATTCCTCCACCTGACATCTGGGACCCACCGGAAGGGCCTCTGTATTTCGCAAAAAAAATGTGCCCCCCGCTGACATGTCGGACCCACCAGCTATCTTCGCACGCAAGGAAGTGCCTCCTTATTATGCACAAAAATATGAATACTCCCCTGCCAGTTGGAACCCAGCATAGTGGGAGGCTGACTTGTGGGCCTACCAAGTTGACGGGGACAGAGGGCTTTGTCAACTTAGTCAATATGAACGATTCTAGCTCCTGTTACCATACGATGTTCATCCAACGGCCGTAGTGCTTCTTCAACCTCTTGTCTTCTTGCTCCAGCCACCCAAACCAGCGCCGGTCATGCCGCGTGCTCCTGCCTCCTGTGGCCGACTGTGATGCCGCGGAGGCCTCACCGGCCCCTACTACTCCCACCGCTGGCCAGGCCATCCCTCTATTCACCCACACCTCCTGTTATCTCATGGCGACAGAGCCTCACACCGCAGCCGAACGGTGAACCCTCGTACTCCTCTTCGCGTGGGCATCCACTGCTGCGTCTTCCCCGGCTCGGAGTCGTCCCCTTCCTAGTCCTCGCCATCGTCCACCGCCGTGGTGCTCTCGGCGCGGCGTGGTCAACATGGTCAAGGAACGACTTCCATCGGACGTGGATCAGACGTGGAGAGGTCGACAGTGGGTCCACGGCCGCAGCAAGGAAGTGCCTCCTTATTACGCGGCAAAATAATGATTCCTCCACCTGACAGCGGGGACCCACCGGACGGGCCACCGTATTTCACGAAAAAAACATTTCCCCCTGACCACTGGGACCCACCAGCTACATCTTCGCATGCAAGGAAGTGCGTCCGGGCAAAAAAATGATTCGCCCGGCGACCATCGGGACCCACCGGCTACATCTTCGCACGCAAGGAAGTGCGTCCGGCAAAAAACGATTCGCTTCGACCGGGTACCCACCAGCTACACCTTCGACGCAAGGAAGTGCGTCCCGGCAAAAATGATTCGCCCCCATTGCTGGGACCCACCAGCTACATCTTCGCACGCAAGAAAGTGCCTGACAGTCGGGACCCACCTGGTCGAAGCGTACGTAGCGTTGTCATTCTGGTCATGAACGTGTACGTACATATATACTGGTCGATGTAGAGGCGCGCATGTGTCGTGGTAGAGGCGCGCACGTAGCATGTACACGTACGTACAGCGGGCAGGGTCTCGAACGCCTACTCGTGCATAAGTACATGGTTGGGTCTTGAACGCCTACTCGTGCATACGTACATGGCCGGGTCAGAACGGAGAAACAGCGTCGTCGTCGTGTTCATGGGGAGCCAACTGGCTGGGTCGGAACGGAATGCGTGTTCGTGTTCATCGGGAGGGCTTGGATGGAACAGGCGATGGAAACGAGGCCTGGCGTACCGCAGAACGGAGGAAACAGACCTCCTATGTTCGGAACGGGGTCCTGTTGATCGGGAGGTGTGTGGCGTACCGCAAAACGGAGGAAACGGACCTCCTACGGTCAAAACGGGGGGTCCTGTTGATCGGGAGGGGTGTGGCGTACCACAAAACGGAGGAAACGGACCTCCTACGGTCAAAACGGGGGTCCTGTTGATTGGGAGGGTGTGGCGTACCGCAAAATGGACGAAACGGACCTCCTACGGTCAAACAGGGTCCCGTTGATTGGCAGGGTGTGTCGCATCATAAAACGGACAAACGGACCTCCCACGGTCGAAACGGGGTTCTATTCATCGGGAGGGTGTGGCGTGCCGCAAAACGGACTCCACGGATACTGCTCATCTCCACAGCGACCTCCTCCAGCCTCCACGGGTCCTATTCATCCAGCCTCCACCGCGCTTACTCCACGGCCATCGCTCAACCACCCTCCACCGCTCACTGCTCATCCAGCCCTCCGCACCACGGGTCCTGTTCAACCACCCCTCCACGGGCACCCCTCCACCGCTCACTGCTCATCCAGCCCTCCACCACACCATGGGGTCCTGTTCATCCAGAGGCAATGCCACCGCCATAGTTCATCCAACCCCCCGCAACGCCACCGCTCATCCAATCGATCGGCTTCATTAGTAGCATGAGCGAAGAATCGCCGATCGTGTTTAGTTAACAGCCATCGATCGATCGCTTCAGTTCAAGAACGCGTAGTTCGCAGCAATTGCTCGGGTTCGTTAGAGCCCAACGCCGCTCGGGTTTAGTTAGAGCCAACGCCGCACACACGCCAGACGTGTCACGAGAAACGCATCACTCGGCCCCCGACCTCCCACCGTAACCGGGAACTCCCCGAAATTTTCCTCCCCCTCGCTTCTACCATGGTTTTTTCCATCATGGACGGCCCAAAGAATGTCATGCAGCTGCGTCTCCGGCCCGCCCAGGACAAAAATCCCATTTTCTATCGTGATTTTTTGTCATAGAAGTAGGAGCCCACCACATCTATGATGATACTGGGTTTTGTCACAATTATCGTCATAGAAGTGTCATATGTATGACAGGAAAAAAATTCGTTTGGCCCAAAATGTCACGGGTGTGTCTTTTTTTTGTAGTGCCGGTGTTTGTAAAATAATTTGATTATGCTTTGAATTGTTTCCTCCTGTGCGGCCGTGTTATTTGTAATCTGAGGGTTGGCCAGTCGCCGGCTTCTGCCCTCGCGTAGATAGTACGGAGGTGTTTGGGATTTATTCTAAACAATTTTGATCCAATTATATGGTCCTTTGGAGGAGTTGTTTAGCGCAACGAACAAGGCAATCGGACTGTACGGCTTAAACGCCCTCACTTAGCCATAGGAGTTTTATAATTAAGCAAGTGCGCAACCCCTGGTCCAATCCAGGGTGCTGTCAGCGTCTGATCAGGAAGTGTCGATCCTTCGCACGACGCAGAAAAAATCTCCAACGATTTTGTGACCCTCGAGCAGCTGACCGGATCTCGCCGTATCATGACAGTCAATTTTCGGCTTTCTCTACTGAGGTGCTCATCCGGTCAAGGCCATGGCACAATCGCAGTAGTTCTCCCTTTACTACCCTAGCCGATAGAGCGGAACGTAGGGTAGCAAGCACAGGAGCCGGGCAACCCAACTATTGACCAAAGATATGATTCGGAGCCAATGCATATAATGCAGAATTCAGGGTGCCGAACTTATATATAAGAAGTGTTCAGACTGTACTGCTGTATTGTGGGGCGGCAGGTAGCCCCTGGCGAAAAACGCAAAGGAGTTTCGATGCAGCAAATAAGCAGATCGAAATAAAACAAAGTAAGAAGCGAAAACCACAGGAACTGGGCCACGAACCATTTTTATTATAACTGGATGGATACGTCAAGGCGTATCTTATATAGATGGTGCGAGAAGTATCCGGCTATTTAACATGCCGGAATCAATAGGGCGCAGCGTGCGGGTCTTAAGAAATAAGTATGAATATCGTCAAGAAGGACGTATAAAGGTTACCCTACACACCTGTGCTGCTTGCCTCCGTTGTATGCCAATCCTCCTGAAACAAGGTGCTTGAAAAAGGTGCCTGAAACAAGAAAAGGAAGTGAAGGTATTTGTGTCCGGGGTCGGTCTGATCGAACTGTAGACCCCGGGTTATCTTGTGCCTCCGTCGACGTCCATGGAATTTTGAGTGCGTAATTGTGTACGCGTGGTACAAATACCACAACCTCGTTGGGGCTGGGATGGAGGCCGAATTGCTAGTCGAGCTCTTGAAGAGCGGCGCTTCCTATAGCAGTGTAATCCGGACCCTCTTGATGGTGTCCAGGGGCTCGGCGGCTGGGTTCTGATGCTGCTTGAGAAGGCCGCTTTGTACTTCTTATGCTAGGGCGGCGATGTGCTCCTCTGTTCGGAGGGAGCGTTCCGTATTGCCATTGACTGTTATGACACCGCATGGACCGGGCATCTTGAGCTTGAGATAAGCATAGTGTGGCACTGCATTGAATCTAGCAAACGCAGTTCGTCTGAGCAGTGCGTGGTAACCACTGCGGAAGGGGACGATATCGAAGATTAATTCTTCGCTTCGGAAGTTGTCCGGAGAACCGAAGACCACCTCCAGCATGATTGAGCCCGTGCAGCGGGCCTCTACGCCTGGTATGCCTCCTTTAAAGGTGGTCTTTGTTGGTTTGATTCGTGAGGGATTAATGCCCATCTTTCGTACTGTATCCTGGTACAGCAGGTTGAGGCCGCTTCCACCATCCATCAGGACTCGTGTTAGGTGGAATCCGTCGATGATTGGGTCCAGGACCAGTGCGGCCGAACCACCATGGCGGATACTAGTCGGTTGATCTCGACGATCGAAGGTGATCGGAAATGATGACCACAGATTGAACTTTGGGGCGACTGGCTCTACCGCATAGACGTCCCTGAGTGCCCGTTTGCGTTCCTTTCTGGGGATGTGCGTGGCGTATATCATGTTCACCGTTTTGACTTGGGGGGGGCGGGGGAGGATTTCTTCTGCCCCCCGGTGTTCAGCTGCCGGGGCTCCTCATCCTCGTCCTCACTTTGTGATCCCTTTTCTTTGTTTTTGGCATTTAACTTGCCGGCCTGCTTGAAGACCCAACAATCTCTGTTGGTATGATTGGCTTGCTTATCAGGGGTGCCGTGAATTTGGCACGGACGATCGAGTATGTGGTCCAGGCTGGAAGGTCCTTCGTTGTTTCTTTTGTAGGGTTTCTTCGGTTGGCCGGACTTGGAGCCACTGAATCCGGTGTTGACTGTGGTGTCATCGGTGTTGTCTACATTGCTTCGGCGTTTGTGTCTATTGCGCCGGAGCTTGCCGGTGCTATTCTTGGCCTCGGTGGGGCCTGCCTTGCTGGCCGTGTTTTTGCTACGAGCCAGCCAGCTGTCCTCACCCGCGCAAAAGCGGGTCATGAGTGTCATAAGGGCTTCCATAGACTTCGACTTTTCTTGGTCGAGGTGGCATGCTAGCCATTCGTCACGGATGCTGTCTTTGAAGGCTGCTAAGGCCTCTGCATCCGGACAGTCAACGATCTGGTTCTTTTTGGTTAGGAACCTAGTCTAGAATTTTCTAGCTGATTCTCCAGGTTGTTGAACTATGTGGCTTAGGTCATCGGCATCGGGTGGCCGGACATATGTACCTTGAAAGTTGTCGAGGAAGGCTTCTTCCAAGTCCTCCCAGCTGCCGATGGAGTTTTCAGACAGGCTATTTAACCAGTACCGAGCTGGTCCTTTGAGCTTTAATGGGAGATATTTGATGGCGTGGAGGTCATCTCCTCGGGCCATGTGGATGTGGAGAATAAAATCTTCGATCCACATTGCTGGATCAGTTGTCCCGTCCTATGATTCGATATTGACTGGCTTAAAACCCTCGAGGAATTCGTGATCCAGTACTTCATCTGTGAAGCAGAGAGGGTGTGCGGCACCTCTGTATCAGGCCACATCGCGGCGTAGCTCTGATGGAGTCCGTCTGCGGCATTCGGCCCGGGCGTGGTTAGGTTTGTCATGTCCGAATAGGTAGCCGTCGTCATCGTGCCTCGAGGCACGCCCTCGCGATCCGTAGATCGATCTTGTATGTTCTGCTCTACTGTCTAGGATTTGCCGGAGGTTATACGTGTGACCCCGAACTCTTCTGTCTCTATTTTTTCGGGGAGGTGGGGCCGGCTGCTGTTCGGCCTGAGTTGCCGCTTTGTCCCGACTGTGGGGTGGCTGTTCGGCCGCCCTGTCTCGACCACGTGGTGGTCGTTCCGCATTACGCGAGGGAGATATGTGCTCCGGCGCCTCCTCATCGAATTGAGGTAGCAGTTTGTGTTTCGGATAGCTCTTGGTTGGGAACTTGAGGCCGTATTCTTCGGCTGTCGGGACATCGGTCCATCTGTCGACGAGCAGATCTTGTTCGGCTTGAAGCTGTTGTTGTTTCTTTTTCAAGCTCTTTCCCGTGGCTATGAGCTGGAGCTTAAAGCGCTCATGTTCCAGGGGATCCTCAGGCACGGTGAAGTCTTTGTTGCCGAGGCTTGTCTCCTCCTCGGAGGGTGGACGGTAACTATCGTCCTCCGAATCCTCTTCTATGGCCTGTTCATCAGGGTTGTCTTGCCTGTCGCCGTGTTCCTCCTGTTTGGATGTAGCTCCGGCAGCGTCTTCATTGTTTTGGGCGTCACCCGGAGTACTATTTTCTCCGGTGCCCGTGTTGCCGTCCTTTGAGCGACGAGGCTTGGAACGGCGCTTGGGGCGTCGACGCTTGGACTGCGTCTCAGAGGTTTTATTCGCATCTAGCTCTCCGTTGTCGTTGCCAGACCCTTTGGGTGTATCAACCATGTACACGTCATACGAAGAGGTAGCCGTCCAACGTCCGGTGAATGGCGGGTCTTGGCTGTGCTCCATATTGGCATCGCCGTCCATATCGTCGATGTCTTCGGAGCCGTAGTGAAGTACGTCGGTTAAGTCATCGACAGTGGCTATGAAGTGGGTGGCAGGTAGGAAGCAAGATTCCTCGTCATCTGTTTCTAGCTCGAACCGGACATAGTTCGGCAGTGAGTCCTTTTCCAAGGACAAATTCTTTAAAAAAAATTAGCACGTCACCCAAAGGCAAGTGCTGGAAAACGTCAGCGGCGCTGAACTCGAAGATCGATAGCCGATCTAGCTCGGCGTCCGCAGGCGTACACAGTCCGGAACTTATAGTCGGAGACAAGTCCGAAGTTCCGTTAGAGCAAATATTGCTAGGCGTTGAGTCTGTGTACGGCTCCAACGTCACGGACCCTGCAGCCTCGGAGGGCCCGATCTGCTTTGGCTCTAAGGCCGTTGTAGCCGTAGGAACTATCTCCTGGGCATGATCCGATGACAGATTTAAGTCACGTTCATCGGAGTGAGGGGGAGCGATTGCCGCGGGCTCGAATCCCTTGAAGATCACGTCTCCATGGATATCCGCGACGTAGTTCAAGCTTCGAATCTGACCTGATGGCCAGGGGCGTAACTGTCGATCTGCTCCAGGTGGCCGAACGAGTTGGCCCGTAGTACGAAGCCGCCGAATACGAAGATATGTCCGGCGAGGAAGGTTTCTCCCTGGACGACGTCATTACTGACGATCGAAGGGGCCATCGAGCCTTTTGCCGACGGCATAGTGGAACTCTCAATGAAAGCACCAATGTCGATGTCAAACCGCGGATCTCGGGTAGGGGTCCCGAATCGTGCGTCTAGGATCGATGGTAACGAGAGGCAGGGGACACAATGTTTACCCAGGTTCGGGCCCTCTCTATGGAGGTAATACCCTACTTCCTGCTTGATTGATCTTGATGAATATGAGTATTACAAGAGTTGATCTACCACGAGATCGTAATGGTTAAACACTAGAAGTCTAGCCTATGACTATGGTAATGTGTATATGTCTTGCCCTTTCTGGACTATCCCCTCTGGTTTATATAGACACCGAGGGGATCTAGGGTTTACATGGAGTCGGTTACATAAGAAGGAATCTTCATAATTGGTCGCCAAGCTTGCCTTCCACGCCAAGTAGAGTCCAGTCTGGACACGGGTATGGTCTTCGGTCTTCGTGTCTTCGCAGCCCATCAGTCCGGCCCATGGATAACAGGCCGAACGCCCGAGGACCCCTTAGTCCAGGACTCCCTCAGACACGTCAGCAGTATCCTACATCGTGCTGGCGTATCATCAGTCCAGCACTAAGTCCATCACAACTCTGGCGTGCCTGCTCGTCCTACGCTAGCAAATGCTTTTTTATAATTAAAAAAATTACTCATCAACACTAGCTAGCTACTTACTTAATAGATACTACTGAACACAATACACTCATCAACATTAGGTACTTACTTAATAGATAATCATTACATAAAGAGGCTCATGAACTCAACAAGTTGATATTAAACTTCACAAAATTTCACTCAAGCTAAGTACTCTAGTTACCCGATCATCATCAACTAATAAGATGAGCTAGCTAGCTACTTAAAAACCTAATCTACAGCAAGGGTTATGCCCAGCTTGATAATGTTTGCTAAGACTACGTCGATGTTTCCCCCAAGAGGAGAGGATGATGTAGCACAGCAATGGTAGGTATTTCCCTCAATAATGAAACCAAGGTATCGAACCAGTAGGAGAACCAAGCAACAAAACGTAAACAGCCCCTCCACACAAATAACATCCACTTGCAACCCAACGTGTTAAAGGGGCTGTCAATCCCTTTCGGGTAACGGCGCCAGAAGGCACGATGACGGGATAAAATTATAATAGATTGAAATAATAGATCGTAAATAAAATAAAGTGTAGCAAGATATTTTTGTATTTTTAGTTTAATAGATCTGAATAAAAATGCAAAGGAAAAATAGATCGCAAGGAAAATATATGAGAAAGAAGATCTGGGGGTCGTAGGTTTCGCTAGTGGCTTCTCTCGAGAAAAATAGCAAAACGTGTGTAAACAAATTACTGTTGAGCAATTGATAGAACTTCAAATAATCATGATGATATCCAGGCAATGATCATTACATAGGCATCACGTCCAAGATTAGTAGTCCGACTCCTGCCTGCATCTACTACTATTACTCGGCACATCGACTGCTATCCAGCATGCATCTAGTGTATTAAGTTCATGGAAAAATGGAGTAATGCAATAAGAACGATGACATGATGTAGACAAGATCCGTTTATCTATATGGCGGTAGATATAGATGTTGGGGAACGCAGTAATTTAAAAAAATCCTACGATCATGCAAGATCTATGTGATGCATAGCAACGAGCGGGAGAGTGTAGTCCACGTACCCTCGTAGACCGTAAGCGGAAGCGTCAAGTGACGCGGTTGATGTAGTCGAACGTCTTTGCGATCCAACCGATCCTAGTACCGAAAGTACGGCACCTCCGCGATCTGCACACGTTCAGCTCGGTGACGTCCCACGAACTATAGATCCAGCTGAGGCCGAGGGAGAGTTTCGTCAGCACGACGGCGTGATGACGGTGTTGATGAAGTTACCGACGCAGGGCTTCTCCTAAGCACTACAACGATATGACCAAGGTGGAAATCTGTGGAGGGGGGCACCGCACACGGCTAAACAATGTCAACTTGTGTGTTCTAGGGTGCCCCTGCCCCCGTATATAAAGAGCAAGGGGGAGGCCGACCGGCCCTATGGCGCGCCAAGGAGGGGAGGAATCCTCCTCCTAGTAGGAGTAGGATTCCTCCTTTCCTAGTCCTACTAGGAGGGGCGAAGGAAGGAGTGGGAGAGGGGAAGGAAAAGGGGGCGTCGCCCCCCCCCCCTTCTAGTCCAATTCGCACTCAAGTGGGAGGGGGTGCGCGGCCTGCCCTGGCCGCCCCTCTCTCTCTCCACTAAGGCCCACCTAGGCCCATTAGTTCCCCGGGGGGTTCCGGTAACCCTCCGACACTCCGGTTTTATCCGAAACCACCCGGAACACTTCCGGTGTCCGAATATAGCCGTCCAATATATCAATCTTTATGTCTCGACCATTTCGAGACTCCTCGTCATGTCCATGATCACATCCGGGACTCCGAACTACCTTCGGTACATCAAAACACATAAACTCATAATATCGATCGTCATCGAACGTTAAGCGTGCGGACCCTACGGGTTTGAGAACTATGTAGACATGACCGAGACACGTCTCCGGTCAATAACCAATAGCGGAACCTGGATGCTCATATTGGCTCCCACATATTCTACGAAGATCTTTATCAGTCAAACCGCATAACAACATACGTTGTTCCCTTTGTCATTGGTATGTTACTTGCCCGAGATTCGATCGTCGGTATCCAATACCTAGTTCAATCTCGTTACCGGCAAATCTCTTTACTCGTTCCATAATGCATCATCCCGTAACTAACTCATTAGTCACATTGCTTGCAAGGCTTATAGTGATGTGCATTGCCGACAGGGCCCAGAGATACCTCTTCGACAATCGGAGTGAGAAATCGTAATCTCGATCTATGACAACTCAACAAACATCATTGGAGACACCTGTAGAGCATATTTATAATCACCCAGTTATGTTGTGACATTTGATAGCACCCAAAGTGTTCCTCCGGTATTCGGGAGTTGCATAATCTCATAGTCATAGGAACATGTATAAGTCATGAAGAAAGCAATAGCAACATACTAAACGATCAAGTGCTAAGCTAACGGAATGGGTCAAGTCAATCACATCATTCTCTAATGATGTGATCCCGTTCATCAAATGACAACTCATGTCTATGGCTAGGAAACTTAACCATCTTTGATTAACGAGCTAGTTAAGTAGAGGCATACTAGTGACACTCTGCTTGTCTATGTATTCACACATGTAGAAAAGTTTTTGGTTAATACAATTCTAGCATGAATAATAAACATTTATCATGATATAAGGAAATATAAATAACAACTTTATTATTGCCTCTAGGGCATATTTCCTTCAGTCTCCCACTTGCACTAGAGTCAATAATCCAGATTACACAGTAATGATTCTAACACCCATGGAGTCTTGGTGTTGATCATGTTTTGCTCGTGAGAGAGGCTTAGTCAACGGGTCTGCAACATTCAGATCCGTATGTATCTTGCAAATCTCTATGTCTCCCTCCTTGATTTGATCGCGGATGGAATTGAAGCGTCTCTTGATGTGCTTTGTTCTCTTGTGAAATCTGGATTCCTTTGCCAAGGCAATTGCACCAGTACTGTCACAAAAGATTTTCATTGGACCCGATGCACTAGGTATGACACCTAGATCGGATATGAACTCCTTCATCCAGACTCCTTCATTTGCTGCTTCGGAAGCAGCTATGTACTCCGCTTCACACGTAGATACCGCCATGACGCTTTTCTTAGAACTGCACCAACTGACAGTGTGACGCCCGGATAATTAAGCTACAGTAATAATCTGCTAATGATGCCACGTCACCACTATTACTGTTGTTAGAATCTCGTTGATTCGAAACCAGTTCAAATTCAAATTTAAAACAAAGTCAAAATAAAAGTTTTTTTAAAATGTCAAAACTAAAATGTTCAAAGTGTGGCAAATATTCCATAACCAATTATGGTGCTGACCCAACACTTTTGTAAAATATTTAAATGTTGGTTTGTGAATATAGCAGTGGCTAAAAAGAATTATTAAATACTTTTTTAAATTATAAAAATACTAAACTATTTTATTTGAACCTCAAACTAAATGTGGCAGTGGTATAATTAGTATAACCAATTTAGGTGCTGTCCCTATATTTTATAAATCTAAAATAAATAGATAGTAAAATAGAAAAGCAAATGTATAGAAAATAGCTAAAAGCAAAACAATAGAAATAAAACAAAGCCCCCCTTCCCCTCTAGACTTGGCCCACCTAACCACTAGGCCGGCCCACTTCCCTGCTACCCCCTCCCTCGTTCATGGGGGGATCGTGGGCAGCACCGATGCCTGCCACGGCACCGGCCGTCACCGTGGCAGCCATCCCCCCCCCCCCCCCCGGTGACCCCCGCTCCTACTTAGCCGCTCCGGTGCCTCGAACCCTAGCTGCTTTCCCCCTCTCCCTCGTGCCCCCGTTTCCAGATCTGGACGCCCGCGGCCCCGAGGCCGACGCCTGAAGCCGGAGCTCCTCGTCATCGTCCCGTCCCCGACTCCTCCACGACGACGCGGGCGAAGACGCCGCTTGACACCCCGACTACTTCGTCCTCGCCTCCCCGTCGCCTCGTCGTACCCGGCATCCTCCCCGACGAGCTCCACCGAGCCTCGCCGCCCCTCTTCCCATCAACGGAGGGTGAGACACCTTCCCCCCCTCTCTTTGTCCCGCCGTAGTACGCGACCGTGCGAGCCACTGGTTCACGCCCCCCTCCGCTCCGTACGCATGCCCGATGCAGCCTTGTGCGCCTGCTACCGCCACCATTGGCCGCTGCCTCTGCTTGCGCTCACCCCGCCTGCACTGCTGCTGAGCTGCTAGCCGCTCCTCCGCCACAGTTGCTGCCTACGCCCCACCGGCGACCGCCCTCGCCCGTGCTCGCCCATGCCCCCTGTCGCCCCGCCTTCCCGCTAGCCCAGCCATGCCCCACGCCGTCCCGCTCCGGCCATGGCCTCACATAACTGCGCTCCCCGGCCAGCCGCCGCTGCCTGCGCTGGCTGCCCTTTGCCCCGCGCCTCCCCACTTGCGCTGGCTGTCGCCCGTCGTTCAGGGGCTACTGAGGGAGTCCCGGATTACGGGGTGTCCGGATAGCCGGACTATGACCTTTGGCCGGACTCCTGGACTATGAAGATGCAAGATTGAAGACTTCGTCCCGTGTCTGGATGGGACTTTCCTTGGCGTGGAAGGCAAGCTTGGCGATACGGATATGTAGATCTCCTACCATTGTAATCGACTCTGTGTAACCCTAACCCTATTCGGTGCCTATATAAACCGGAGGGTTTTAGTCCGTAGGACGAACAACAATCATAACATAGGCTAGCTTCTAGGGTTTAGCCTCTCGATCTCGTGGTAGATCTACTCTTGTACTACCCATATCATCAATATTAATCAAGCAGGAGTAGGGTTTTACCTCCATCGAGAGGGCCCGAACACAGGTAAAAACATCGTGTCCTCGCCTCCGTTACCATCCTCCTAGACGCACAGTTCGGTACCCCTACCCGAGATCCGCCGGTTTTGACACCGACATTGGTGCTTTCATTGAGAGTTCCTCGGTGTCGTCGCCGTCAGGAAGGATGCCTCATCCCGTCTTTAAAGACGGGACTGTTGCTAAAGAAGCTTTGGCTGTCGGCCAAACTCTCCGGCTAAGCGGTTTTCTTATGACCGCTGTCGTCGCCGCCGACGATGACTTCTCGGGTCATCGAAAGCAATCTTCACGTTAACTCGGAGTTCGCCGAGCAGTTATATCCGATGGATCTCTCTTCCTTAAACGAGCTCTTGGATCGCGCCGCTCGGGAGTCGCTATGACTATGATCAGATTGGGCTTAAACCCGATCTGAGAGAGATTAACTCTCCCCAGGTTACCCACCACGTTGCTGTGGTGGAGGAACAATACGGCGACCCTTCTTCTATCTTAGGAACTAGCCACATCCGGATTCCCAATCCCTCCATGCTGGATTCCCGTGGAGGAGAGGACGTCACTCAAGCCCTGAACCTAAAGTCAAGCAACGGGCTAGATTCATTGGACAACATCCAAGAATCCAAGCTTCCAAGTTCGGAAGCTCCTCGGCCCTTAAGTTTCAGATTGGGCGCGGTTCCGGATTTAATTCCACCCGCCCACCCAAACATAAGCGACCTATCTCAAATTCGGCAAGAGCCCGCAGAAACAGTACACCATTACTGGGCCAGATTCCTCCTGGTTATGGACAGGATAAAGGACTGCCGCGAGGAGGACGCAATCTCATTATTCAGCAACAACTACACGGACAACGGGATCCTAAACACTATAAGTTGCCGTGACATTACACGCTTTGCCGACTTGGCGACCATAGTACGAAAGTACTGTGCGATGGAAAGCGCCTGGAAAACCGAATCAAGATTTTGGGACAATCCGGCCTTGAATACAACCCCAGTCCAAAATAAAAGGGTGCATCATCGCCAGGCACCTGGGTTAAATACCAAAAAGCCGGCCCTATGGCGCGCCAAGGAGGGGAGGAATCCTCCTCCTAGTAGGAGTAGGATTCTCCTTTCCTAGTCCTACTAGGAGGGGGAAGGAAGGAGTGGGAGAGGGGAAGGAAAAGGGGGGCGTCGCCCCCCTCATAGTCCAATTCAGACTCAAGGAGGAGGGGGCACGCGGCCTGCCCTGGCCGGCCCTATCTCTCTCCACTAAGGCCCATCTAGGCCCACTAGTTCCCCGGGGGGTTCCGGTAACCCTCCGGCACTCCGGTTTTATCTGAAACCACCCGGAACACTTCCGGTGTCCGAATATAGCCGTCCAATATATCAATCTTTATGTCTCGACCATTTTGAGACTCCTCGTCATGTCCGTGATCACATACGGGACTCCGGACTACCTTCGGTACATCAAAACACATAAACTCATAATACCGATCGTCATCGAACGTTAAGCGTGCGGACCCTACGGGTTCGAGAACTATGTAGACATGACCGAGACACATGTCCGGTCAATAACCAATAGCGGAACCTGGATGCTCATTGGCTCCCACATATTCTACGAAGATCTTTATCGGTCAAACCGCATAACAACATACGTTGTTCCCTTTGTCATCGGTATGTTACTTGCCGAGATTCAATCGTCGGTATCCAATACCTAGTTCAATCTCATTACTGACAAGTCTCTTTACTCATTCCTTAATGCATCATCCCGTAACTAACTCATTAGTCACATTGCTTGCAAGGCTTATAGTGATGTGCATTACCGAGAGGGCCCAGGGATACCTCTCCGACAATCGGAGTGACAAATCCTAATCTCGATCTATGCCAACTCAACAAACACCATCGGAGACACCTGTAGAGCATATTTATAATCACCCAGTTATGTTGTGATGTTTGATAGCACCCAAAGTGTTCCTCCGGTATTCAAGAGTTGCACAATCTCATAGTCTAGGAACATGTATAAGTCATGAAGAAAGCAATAGCAACATACTAAATGATCAAGTGCTAAGCTAACAGAATGGGTCAAGTCAATCACATCATTCTATAATGATGTGATCCCGTTCATCAAATGACAACTCATGTCTATGGCTAGGAAACTTAATCATCTTTGATTAACGAGCTAGTTAAGTAGAGGCATACTAGTGACACTTTGTTTGTCTATGTATTCACACATGTACTAACTTTCCGGTTAATACAATTCTAGCATGAATAATAAACATTTATCATGATATGAGGAAATATAAATAACAACTTTATTTTTGCCTCTAGGGCGTATTTCCTTTAATATATCTCGTCTTTTTATCCTTAGTAGCAACTATACATACGTGTCGGTTCCCCTTTTGTCACTGGGATCAAGCACCGTAAGATCGCACCCAGTACCGGGCACCTCTTCCCATTGCAAGATAAATAGATCAAGTTGGCCAAACAAAACCCAAATATTGGAGAAGAAATATGAGGCTATAAGAGATCATGCATATAAGGGATCAAAGAAACTCAAATAACTTTCATGGATATAAAAAGATATAACTGATCATAAACTCGAAGTTCATCAGATCCCAACAAACACATCGCAAAAAGAGTTACATCATATGGATATCCAAGAGACCATTGTATTGAGAATTCATCGAGAGATAGAAAGCCATCTAGCTACTAACTACGGACCCGAAGGTCTACAAAGAACTACTCACGCATCATCGGAGAGGCACCAATGGAGGTGGTGAACCCCTCTGTGATGGTGTCTAGATTGGATCAGGTGGTTCTAGACTCTGCGGCGGCTGGATGCATATTTTGTTGACTCCCCTAGGGTTTGTGGATTTTTGGGGTATTTATAGAGCAAAGAGGCGGTCCGGGGGCACCCAAGGTGGGCACAACCCACTGTATGCGCTGGCCTCCCGGGCGCTTCTAGTGGGTTGTGCCCCCTCGGGCACCCCTGTGCAACCAGGGCCCATTGCCTTCCTTCTGGCCCATAAAAAATCATCATGGAGTTTCTTGGCATTTGGACTGCATTTGATATTGATTTCCTGTGATGTAAAAAGCATGGGAAAAAACAACAACTGGCACTTGGCACTATGTCAATAGGTTAGTCCCAAAAAATGATATAAAATGACTATAAAATGATTATGAAACATCCAAGATTGATAATAAAACAGCATGGAACAATCAAAAATTATAGATACGTTGGAGATGTATCAGCATCCCCAAGCTTAACTCCTACTCGTCCTCGAGTAGGTAAGTGATAAAAACAGAATTTTTGATGTGGAGTGATGTTCATCAAGTCATATCATATTCTTTTTTTTATGGCATGAACATTTGGACTTTTATGTGATTCAAAGCGATAGTCTAGTTTTGACATAATAATTTAGATACTCAAGCATATCAACAAGCAACCATGTCTTTCAAAATATCAATACTAAAACAAGTTATCCCCAGCCCATCATGCTCAAACATTGATCCATTCATGAAACACACTCAACTATTAGCTACACCCAATACTTAAGTACGATCATATTGCCTCCTAGTTGGTGCTTTTGTAAGAGAAGATGGAGATTCAAATTCAAAAATAAAAATTGCATAAAGTAAAAGAAAGGCCCTTCGCAGAGGGAAGTAGGGATTTGTAGAGGTGCCAGAGCTCAAAGCAAAAAAATTGAGATAAAAACATTTTGGGAGGTGTATCCATCCCACCAGAGAAAACGACATAGAGCTACGAACACTTTCCATGCTAGATATGCCGTAGGCGGTTCCCAAACAAAAAATAAAGTTTATTCTTTTTTCCACCATACTTTCACTTTCCATGGCTAGCCGTATCCACGGGTGCCTTCCATACCAACACTTTCCAAGGAATTTATTATTTGACAACATAAAGTAAATTCATTTTTGCATTTCGGGACTGGAAATCCCTAAAACCTTTGCCTTACTCTCGTGCAATGACAAGTGAATAAACACTCATCATGAGAATAACACATCCAGCATGGAAAATATTAGCCACCCGTTACCGTTCCATGAGCGAAAAAATACACAAAAGAGAAGTTTATCTTGAAAATTAGAGATGGCACATACAAATTTGCTTAGAACGGCAAAAGAATACCGCATATAGGTAGATATAGTGGAATCCTGTGGCAAAACTGGTTTAAAGGATTTGGATGCACAAGTAGAGATCAAACTTGGTGCAAAATGAAGGCTAGCAAAAAGAATGAGAAGCGACCAACCAAGAAACGAATAATTTCATGAAGCAAGTATTAAGCATAATTAACACCGAATAATGCACCACAAGTAGGATATAATTTCATTGCATGATTATTGACTTTCGTGCAAGCATAGGGAATCACAAACCTTAACACCAATATTCTTACTAGAGCACAATTACTCATTAATATAACTCACATATCACATCATCATATCTCAAAACTATCACTAAGTATCAAGTTATTTTGTCCAATTATCTTCATGACTGTCGGTGTCAAAACCGGCGGATCTCGGGTAGGGGGTCCCGATCTGTGCGTCTAGGCTGATGGTAACAGCAAGCAAGGGACACAATGTTTACCCAGGTTCGGGCCCTCTCGATGGAGGTAAAACCCTACTTCCTGCTTGATTAATATTGACGATATGAGTAGTACAAGAGTAGATCTACCACGAGATTGTAGAGGCTAAACCCTAGAAGCTAGCCTATGATGGTATGATTGTAATTGTGTAGCGACCAGACCTCAAACAGTCTGATCTGTGTGCATCTGTGTCATCCCTGGATCAGTAATGCTGACACTCATAGTACTTGAAGGATTTATAACAGAGTAGCAATCACACACTTATTACATCGAATGTCTCAAAAGAGAACTTATTACAAATAATATGGCTTAAGGCCATGTAATAACGATAACAGCGGAAGGCTTGCAAGATAAGCGAGCCCATCAACTCCAACGGCATCACTGAGTATAGAACCACGACCTAGGGCACCGTACTCGTCGTCTGAAAAGTCTGCAACATGAACGTTGCAGCCCGAAAACGGGTCAGCACATGGAATATGCTGGCAATGTAACACATAGAGGGTAATATGAAAGAGTAATGCTATACTACATGCATATATGGCTGGTGGAAAGCTCTATGGTTACAGTTTTGCGTAAAGCCAATTTTTCCCTACTGCAAAGGAATAAATTTTATTTAACTATCATGGTGGTTGTTAAACATTGAGAATGGTTGACAGCATTCTCAATCCCAATTAAGAATCATCATTAAAAACCCAACAATATTAATTAAAGTAACATGATGAGATTCACATGATAATCCAAGTACTAGATACTCAAGTTGTCCATAACCGGGGACACGGCTAACCATGATTAGTTTGATACACTCTGCAGAGGTTTGTGCACTTTTCCCCAAATGACTCGATCTCCTCCGTTGGGATTCTCGCACTGCATGGTGTTTGAGAGACGGATGACCGAGACATAGTCTTTCAGAAGCGCTAGCACCTTACGAACGGGTAGACCGTACCAACCTACATCCCCTACATCTGCTAGTCTACCACTGTAAGAGTTCGCACGACTTAGTCAACTATGCTAGATCCCATAGTAGCTTGTGGCTGCACACGGAAGTTTCTAGCATGAATAATCTCATGATCCCTTTGAGCCTGGGCAGCGGTCCATAAAGAAAAACAGGCAATCCTGGAATACCCAGGTACCTCAATCCACCCAGATGTGAGTTTAAGTTGCCACCTTAGATAAACCATTAATTAACAATCTCACATCTGTCATGGATACACTCACCCAATCCACGTCTACTAGCATAGCATGGCAATATAAGCAAACATAGAAGTAACTCCCAAGGGTTTGATAATAAAATAGGTAATAGGTACTACCTCATCTACTTCCCAAAACCCACAATTTAATTAGATCCTAATAATGCAATGTTTGAGGATTGAACTAATGCAATAAAAACTGGGTATGAAAGGGAATATGATCAAAGTATTACTTGCCTTGCTGATGATCCGCGGAACCTAGAGATTCAAAGTAGCAAGCGGCGCACTCCGGGTACTCTATCGCAAAAAAAAAACACAATCAGTACTCATCTAATGCACAGGTAAAACTTGAATAAAAGATCTAACCAGAAAGTTCAACTTAAGAACTCTGGTTTGCAAAAAGAGTCAACTCGAACGAAGCAACGAAAGTCAAACGGCGAAAGAAACAAGCTTCGTTTTTCTAATCAGGACCTAAGTCAAATTTTACAGTAGCAAAAACTTGTTTGAGTTGATTATTCGGAAAGAGGGTTTTGAGACGAAACTCTAGGCGCTTGAATCGCCTGATTCCGATAAACGAGCGAAAAGTTATACTAGATCGAAAATCGGATCAGAAATCACGATCAGAAAAATCACGAAATAAATCCGAGAAAAAGGAAAACGACGAACAGATTAACGAACGAATGTTCGTTATCTGGATCTAAACGGTGAATGCGTTCGTTAAAATGAACGAACGAGCGAACGCTCGCTAAATAACCTAAACCAAAAAAACCGATCTAAAAAAACGGATCTAAAAAAACCGAACGAAAACGCGAACGGTTTTAAAAAAACGCAGCGGGTCAACCTCGGCGGCGGCGGCCGGCAGCGGCGGCGGCGGCAATGGCGGCTCCGTGAGCGCGGCGGCGCTTAGGTCATGGCGGCGGCACTGGCTAGGCGGCGCGGCGCTGGGTTCGAGTGGCGGCGGGGGTCAAAAGGGCGGCTTGGGTGGGGTCTCCCAGGCGCTATTTAAAGGCCTCCCCCAGAGGAGTCCGGGCCTAACACGGCCCGTAGGTCGGTTCAGTTTTTTTTAATTAATTACGCGCAGAAAAACTAACGAAAGAAATACTAAACGGACTCCAAAAATCCCGAAATAAATTTTCCCCGGCTTCTAAAATCAAGCCGGACAAGATGAACATTTATTTGGGGCCTAAATGCAATTTTGAAAAACGCGCATTTTCCTAAATTCAAATAAAATAGCGAAAAACTCCAAATAAAATCTTATTTGATTTTTTTTATTAAATCTTCAATATTCCTTTATTTTCGAAAAGTCATTTTATTTCCTCTCTCGTATTTTTACAATATAAATAGTTGAAGATAAAATAAATAAAATCAACTGGTCCTATTTTAAGAATTTGAGAAAACTCAAATATGAAAATAACGAAATCTCCAACTCTCTCCGTGGGTCCTTGAGTTGCGTGAAATTTCTAGGATCGAGCCAAAATGCAATAAAATATGATATGCAAGTGATGATCTATGTATAACATTCCATATTGAAAATTTGGGATGTTACAAACCTACCCCCCCCCCCTTAAGATGAATCTCGCCCTCGAGATTCGGGTTGGCTAGAAAATAGGTGAGGGTGGTCCTTCAGCAGATCTTCCTCTCGCTCCCAGGTGGCTTCATCCTCGTGTGGTGGCTCCAATCGAACTTTGCAAAACTTAATAACCTTGCTGCGCAGTGACTCACCGGCATACTCTAGAATTTTGACTGGTTTCTCCTCGTAAGTCAAATCATTACCCAACTGAATAGCTTTCAGCGGCACAGTATCCCTCAGAGGTATATCAGCCATCTCTGCGTGGCACTTCTTCCACTGAGAAACGTGGAACACGTCGTGAACTCCTGACAATCCTTCGGGCAATTCCAACTTGTAAGCAACTTCTCCCATGCGCTCCAAAACTCTGTATGGCCCCACAAAACGTGGCACTAACTTTCCTTTAACTCCAAAGCGCTTAACTCCTCTAAGTGGGGATACTCGACGATAGACTCTATCTCCGACTTCGTAGATTGTCTCCTTACGTTTAGAATCCGCATAGCTCTTCTGCCTAGATTGGGCTACCTTGAGCCTATCGCGAATCAACTTCACCTTCTGTTCAGAATCCTTAATCAAATCTGGTCCAAACAACTGGCGGTCTCCAACTTCATCCCACAACAGCAGGGTCCTGCACCTCCTTCCGTACAAAGCTTCGAAAGGGGCCATTTTCAAACTAGATTGATAGCTGTTGTTGTAAGAAAATTCCGCATATGGCAAGTTGTCATCCCAACTTGATCCATAATCCAATGCACATGCTCTCAACATATCCTCCAAAATATAATTGACTCTCTCGGTCTGTCCATCTGTCTGCAGATGAAAAGCTTTACTGAACTCTAACCTGGTTCCCAAAGTTTCGTGCAACTGATTCCAGAATTTTGAGGTGAATTGGGTTCCTCTATCTGATACGATACTCCTCGGAACTCCATGCAGACATACGATCCTGGTCATGTATATCTTAGCCAACTTGGCACTGCTGTAGGTAGTCTTTACTGGGATCAAATGAGCTACCTTAGTCAAACGATCGACTACAACCCAAATCGAGTCATAGCCTGAATGAGTCCTGGGAAATCCCGTGATAAAGTCCATGCCTAACTTTTCCCACTTCCATTCGGGTATCGGCAATGGTCAGTAATAACCCAAATGGCTTCGATGTTCGCCTTCACTCTCGACATACATCACAAACTGCTACATACACCGCAATATCCTTCTTCATTCCGTCCACCGAAAGTATCCTTCAAATCCAAATACATCTTGGTATTTCCGGTGAATCGAGTATGGCGAATCATGGGCCTCTTGCAAAATCAACCTCCTGATCTCCGGATCACTAGGCACATAAACGCGGTCCTCAAACCATAGGGTATCGTGCTCATCCTCATGAAATCCCTTAGCTTTTCCCTTGCTCATTTTCTCCTTAATAGAGGCAATCTCCTTATCGCCTTCCGAGCTTCTCCGATCTTATCCATCAACGTAGATCAGATTCCAATGCTGCTACATAGCCTCTGGAACTATCTCCAAACATAGCTCTCGAAATTCCTCGGCTAACTCCTTTGGTAACCCTCCAGTCATTAATGTGTTGACATGGCTCTTGCGGCTCAACGCATCTGCTACTACGTTAGCCTTTCCGGGGTGATAATGCAATCTCATATCATAATCCTTTATGAGCTCCAACCATCTCCTTTGCCTGAGATTCAACTCCTTCTGCGTGAAGATGTACTTCAAACTCTTGTGATCGTGTACACCTCATAGTGGTTTCCAATGAGAAAAAGTCTCCAAGTCTTCAATGCGTGTACTACGGCTGCTAACTCCAAATCATGTGTAGCATAATTCAACTCATGGGGCTTAAGCTGTCGTGAAGCATACTAAACAACTCTTCCTCCCCGCATAAGCACCGCTCCAAGTCCTCGACGTGAAGCGCCGCAATACACCTCATAATCCTTGCGCCGATCCGCAGAATCAACACTGGTGATGTAACCTATAGTTTCTTCAACTCTTGGAAAATAGCCTCACATTCCTCAGTCCAATTGAACTTGGTATCCTTCTTTAATAACTCCGTCATAGGCTTCGCAATCTTCGAGAAATTCTCAATGAATCTCAGGTAGTATCCTGCCAGTCCAAGAAAACTCCGGATCTCTCCAACAGTTGTTGGTGCTTCCCAGTTTGTCACCGTGACAACTTTAGTGGGATCTACTGCTATTCCTTCTCCGGATATAACATGTCCGAGGAATCCAACTTCCTTCAACCAAAACTCACATTTGCTGAACTTGGCATATAGCTGATGTTCTCTGAGCTTCTCAAGTACTAAACGCAAATGCTCCTTATGCTCTTCTTCATTCTTTGAGTAGACCAAATATCATCAAGGAACACCACGATTTAACTTATCCAAAACTCCATAAACACCTTGTTCATCATGTTCATGAAATAGGCAAAAGTGCGTTAGTCGCACCAAATGACATAACGGTGTACTCATACAGCCCGCACTGTGGTAAAAGCCATCTTAGGTATATCCTGCTCCCGAATCTTTAGCTGATGGTATCCTGATCGCAAATCGATCTTGGAAAATACCTTAGCTCCTTGCAATTGGTCAAACAAATCGTTGATCATCGACAACGGGTACTTGTTCTTAATGGTCACTTCATTCAATCCTCGATAATCAACAACCATTCTCAATGATCCATCCTTCTTCTCCACTAGAAGTATCGAGATCCCCAAGGCTAAGAACTTGGGCTTAATAAAACCTTTATCCAAAGAACTCCTTAATCTGCTTCTTAATTTCTTCCAAATCTTGTGCGGGCATCCGCACGGTCTCTTAGATATCGCCCATGCTCGCAACAACTCAATCAAAAACTCAATGTCTCTATCCGGTGGCATGCCTAGCAACTCTTCTGGGAACACGTCCGGGTAATCCTTCACCACGAGTACTTCCTCCTGCACAACTCCTAATAAGGAATTTACTTGTGTCCTCCTCGGCTCATGCCGTGACACATACTTGATTCTTCTTCCCTCTGGGGTGGTAAGAAAAATCGACTTACTGGTGCAATCAATGTTCCCTCCATACTTTGATAAACAATCCATGCCTAATATCACATCCAAACCTAGAGATTCCAAAACTATTAGGTCCGAGGGAAACACATAGTTACCAATCCTTAATGGTAATCGATCACACCATAGACTAGCCATATATTCTGCTCGAGGCGAAGTTACTAGCATGGGTGACCTAAGGGCTTGGGTCGGCAATTTATACTTATCCACAAATCCCTTGATATGTATGAATGCGATGCACCAAGATCAAAAAGAACGATCGCAGAAATGTCTTAACCAAAACTTACCTATTATCGCATCCGCTGAGCTTCAACCTCCTCCACGGTAACGTGGTTCGCCTGTCCCTGCTGAAAGGGTTCGCTTTTTCCCTTAGCTTCCATTGCCATTTCCATTCTGGGCTTCAGGACATTCATTTGCATAATGTCCAGTCTTCTGACACTTAAAGCAAGTGACTTGGCTCGGGTCTCTCTTGGCTGGGGTTGACGGGTTGGTGCGGTTTTGTCCGTTGCTTCCTCCATTCCCGTTTCCATTCTTGGAACCATTATGATTGTGTGAGCTACCTCCTACATGGGTATGCTGAAATTGTCCTCCCGGTTTCGGGGTAAAGCATAGCTTCTGCTGAGCTCCAGAATTGTATTTCCCCTGTCCATACTTCCTCTTGCGGTTGTCAATCTACTGTTGCTTCCCTTCAATCATAAGAGCACGGTCTACCAACTCCTGGTAGTTATTGAAAGTTGCTACCATCAACTGCATGCTCAGCTCATCATTAAGCCCTTCCAGAAACTTCTCCTGCTTAGCTGCATCTGTAGCAACGTCATCTGGGGCATAACGTGCTAACTTACTAAAGTCCTCCACATACCGGCTTACAAAGGCCCTCCTTGGCGAAGTTATAAACTCACGCTTCTTCATGGCCATAGCTCCTCGCTGAAACGTGGGCGGTACGGAAAGCTTGTTGAAACGATCCCATGTGATGTGTCAATGGGGTGTGTGGCTGTGTAATTCTCCCACCATGATGATGCGGGTCCATCAAGCTGATGTGCGGTAAAACGACTCTCTCCGTGATCTGCAGCATTCTGCAGTGGCCAGCTCCCTTCCAACCTTGTGGAGCCAATCATCTGCAACAATCGGCTCGGTGCTACTGGAAAAGACCGGCGGATTTAGCCTCAAGAAACGAGTCAAATGGTCAATAGGTGGTGGTGGTGGTGGGTTGTTGTTGTTGTTGTTGTTGTTGTTGCCTTGGTCCTGTACCAGTGTTTGAATCAAGGCATTCTGCTGCTGAATCAACTAAGTGATCTCCGGCGGGAAAACAAATCTGGTGTCGCGTCTCGGAGGCATCTGAGGGTGTTAGAGGAGATTAGAAAATAGAATAGAATGAGGTCTAGTGAGAAAACACTACCCATATGCACATGAGACAAAAGCAATCAATATCACTCCAATCAATTCAAACAAGGGCATACAACGGTCTAACTGTCGTTACAAAAGTGCTTGGACTAAACTAAATACAATGGGGGAATTCTACTACTGTTATGGTGGTCAACTAGAAAAACTGCTCCAATGAAGACTCCATGATATCCGCTCCAGCTTCATCAACATAGTCATCATCGCTGTCGTCGGGATCAGAGTCGGTGTCGCCGATGATGATATAATTATTCGCAAGTGGAATCGCCATCATTTCCTCCCGGCGCTGGGTCTCCCATGAAAACTCCTAGCTTCCCCGGTTAAGTGGTCATTCTTCTCCACTAGTACTTCAGCTTCTTCCATGTAATCTTCACGTAGCCTTGAGTTCTTCTTCTAGCTCCTTGATCTTAGCCAAGGCCTTCAGAGATCCTCCATGCCCGCCAAGACATCCGGTTCTCCGACGCCGGATGTGCTGGTTTAACTCGGATATAAGCTGCATTGATCTATCCTCCCGGTGCCGATCATCTCCCATTGCTCATCTCTCGCGCCCACAAATCTGGTAGATAGTATCCTTGAGATCATTGCGTAAACTTCTCCAATACGCCCTATGGTGATGTGGGCTGCCATGCTCTTTCCTAGACTCCGTGTTGGTGCATCAAAGGAAAACTCTATGGGCTCCGTGGATCAAAAGCGAATGTCCTTCCGAACTTGAACTTGAATCATACAAAGACTCCTCTTCGTAAAGTGGCATTGTAGGTCCCGTGAAGCTTGGTAATTCGATGTTCGTGTATCTAGTGACTTCCTTCAAGTGGCATCCAAATGGTGTATCTTCATCCGGTTGTGTGAACTTGTTCCTTGCATCCGCCATCCTAAAAGAGTAGAAAAGATGAGGAGTCCGAAATGAGAAGAAAGAGTAGTGATCTAGGGCTTTAGCTTAGTGGTCGTGTCCTATAGTCAAAGATGTGCTCGATACTATCTTGTAGTGACCAGACCTCAAATAATCCTCGATCTATGTGCATCGTTGTCATCCTCGGATCAAGAATGTCTTACACGCATAATACTTGAAGGATTTATAACAGAGTAGCAATCACACACTTATTACATCGAATGTCTCAAAAGAGAACTTATTACAAATAATATGGCTTAAGGCCATCTAATAACGATAACAATGGAAGGCTTGGAAGATAAGCGAGTCCATCAACTCCAACGGCATCACCGAGTATAGAACCATGACCTAAGGCACCTTACTGTCGTTCAAAAAGTCTGCAACATGAACGCTTGCAGCCCGAAACGGTCAGACATGGAATATGCCGCAATATAACACATAGAGGGTAATATGAAAGAGTAATGCTATACTACATGCATATATGGCTGGTGGAAAGCTCTATGGTTACAGTTTTGCGTAAAGCCAATTTTTCCCTACTGCAAAGGACTAAATTTTATTTAACTATCATGGTGGTTGTTAAACATTAAGAATGATTGACAGCATTCTCAATCCAAATTAAGAATTATCATTAAAAACCCAACAATATTAATTAAAGTAACATGATGAGATTCACATGATAATCCAAGTACTAGATACTCAAGTTGTCCATAACCGGGGACACGGCTAACCATGATTAGTTTGATACACTCTGCAGAGGTTTGTGCACTTTTCCCCAAATGACTCGATCTCCTCCGTTGGGATTCTCGCACTGCATGGTGTTTGAGAAACGGATGACCGAGACATAGTCTTTCAGAAGCGCTAGCACCTTACGAACGGGTAGACCGTACCAACCTACATTCCCTACATCTGCTAGTCTACCACTGTAAGAGTTCGCACGACTTAGTCAACTATGCTAGAGCCCATAGTAGCTTGTGGCTGCACACGGAAGTTTCTAGCATGAATAATCTCATGATCCCTTTGAGCCTAGGCGGCGGTCCATAAAGAAAACAGTAATCCTCGAATACCCAGTACCTCAATCCACCCGTATGTGAGTTTGTTGCCACCTTAGATAAACCATTAATTAACAATCTCACATCCGTCATGGATACACTCACCCAATCCACGTCTACTAGCATAGCATGGCAATATAAGCAAACGTAGAAGTAACTCCCAAGGGTTTGATAATAAAACAGGTAATAGGTACTACCTCATCTACTTCCCAAAACCCACAATTTAATTAGATCCTAATCATGCAATGTTTGAGGATTGATCTAATGCAATAAAAACTGGGTTTGAAAGGGAATATGATCAAAGTGTTACTTGTCTTGCTGATGATCCGCGAAACCTATAGATTCAAAGTAGCAAGCGGCGCACTCCGGGTACTCTATCACAAACAAACAAACACACAATAAGTATTCATCTAATGCACAGGTAAAACTCGAATAAAAGATCTAACCAGAAAGTTCAACTTAAGAACTCCGGTATGCAAAAAGAATCAACGCGAACGAAGCAACAAAAGTCAAACAGCGAAAGAAACAAGCTTCGTTTTACTAATCTGGACGTAAGTCAAATTTTACAATAGCAAAAACTTGTTTGAGTTGATTATTCGGAAAGAGGGTTTCCAGGCGAAACTCTAGGCGCTTGAATCGCCTTATTCCGATAAACGAGCGAAAAGTTATACTAGATCGAAAATCGGATCAGAAATCACGATCAGAAAAATCGCGAAATAAATCCGAGAAAAAGAAAAACGACGAACAGATTAACGAACGAACGTTCGTTATCTGGATCTAAACGGTGAACGCGTTCGTTAAAACGAACGAACAAGAGAACGCTCGCTAAATAACCTAAACCGAAAAAATCCGATCTAAAAAAACGGATCTAAAAAAACCGAACGAAAACCGGCGAACGGTTTTCAAAAAAACCGGCAGCGGGTCAACCTCGGCGGCGGCGGGCGGCGGCGGTTGTCATGGCGGCGGCGGGCTGGGGCGGCGGCGCTGCGCATGGGGCGTGGGGCTTGGCTGGGTCGCCCGGCGCTATTTAAAGGCCTCCCCCGGAGGAGTCCGGGCCTAACACGGCCCGTAGGTCGGTTCAGTTTTTTTAAAAAAAAATTAATTACGCGCAGAAAAACTAACGAAAGAAATACTAAACGGACTCCAAAAATCCCGAAATAAATTTTCCCGGCTTCTAAAATCAAGCCGGGCAAGAAGAACATTTATTTGGGGCCTAAATGAAATTTTAAAAAACGCACATTTTTCCTAAATTCAAATAAAATAGCGAAAAACTCCAAATAAAATCTTGTTTGATTTTTTTTATTAAATCTTCAATATTCCTTTATTTTGGGAAAGTCATTTTATTCCTTCTCTCATATTTTGACAATAGAAATAGTTGAAGATAAAATAAATAAAATCAACTGATCCTATTTTCAAAATTTGAGAAAACTCAAATATGAAAATAACGAAATCTCCAACTCTCTCCGTGGGTCCTTGAGTTGCGTGAAATTTCTAGGATCGAGCCAAAATGCAATAAAATATGATATGCAAGTGATGATCTATGTATAACATTCCAAATTGAAAATTTGGGATGTTACAAATTGTGACCGGCCTTCTAAGGACATACCTCTCCGGTTTATATAGGCACCGGAGAGGGCTAGGGTTTACATGGAGTCGGTTACAAGGAAGGAAATATAATATCCGGATCGCCAAGCTTGTCTTCCACGCCAAGGAGAGTCCCATCCGGACACGGGACGGAGTCTTGAGTCTTGTATCTTCACGCTTCAATAGTCCGGACGATGTATATAGTCCGGTTGTCCGGATACCCCCTAATCCAGGACTCCCTCAGTATCCCCTGAATCAGGCTTCAATGACGATGAGTCCGGCGCACAGTCTTGTCTTCGGCATTGCAAGGCGGGTTCCTTCTCCGAATACTCCATAGTAATTATCGAACACTTAAACCGTGTCCGGATCTACAAAATGATATTCACATACCACCGTAGAGAGAATGATTTTTCACAAATGCAATCTCCTGACAACTTTTTAGACAATGTGACATGTCATTACGATCGGGTCATTATTCAACCATTTTCCCACAACCGCCACAACAAGATATTGCGAGAGGCGTTCCCTTGACACGCCTTGTCAAAGCAGAGATCGTGTCCCTTATCACGGGATTCTCATCAATACGGTATGCGTAATCCCACCGCGCCATCAATCGTGGCGCTTGGGAAGCAAGCGATCCTCAATGGGTAAGTGGGAGGTGCACCGCTTTAAATCGCCTATAAAGGGATAAGAGTTCCCATTTTTACCCACGCCTTTTTCCTCCCTTGCTCACCCCTGCCCCCTCGAGCTCCAGCGCCCTAGCCCAAGTTTTCTCCGCACAGCTAAACATGCCCGGAGCAGGAGGCATGTGGGTGGCTTACACTGTGAGGAGAAGCATATCGCGAGTCTTCGGGCGGCCGGATACTTGGCCGCAGACATAGCGCACTAGCTACCGGACGACGGGCAGGTCATTCCAACTCCGCTACCCCACGAGAGGGTCGTGTTTGTCGCCCACTTTGTCCGTGGACTGGGATTTCCACTTCATCCCTTCGTCCGCTGGGCTCATAGCCTACTACGGGCTAGATTTCCATGATCTAGCCCCAAATTTCGCCCTCAACATCTCGGCGTTCATCGTCAGATAAGGGGCCTTCCTCCGCATCAAGCCTCACTTTGGCTTAGGCTACAAATCTTCTCGCGGAAGTCAAGATCGTGGAGCGCCAGCAAGTGGAGTGCGGAGGGGCCATGGTGGGCAAGATGCCTAACGCACTGGCTTGACGGCTCCTTCGCGGAGACCATGAAAGGGTGGCAATCGGGGTGGTTCTACATCACCGAGCCGCGCGGCGCCGACTGGGTGGCGGCCCCCGAATTCCGATCCGGAACCCCTACGTGGCTCACCTCCTGGGAAAGGAAGGGCCTGACCTGGGGCAAACCTGCAGAGCTGACCGGACTCCAAAACTGCATCAAAAATATGAAGGACAAGAACATCAAGCTTGTCGACGTGGTCTAGGTCATGCTCGTCCGCTGGATTCTCCCGTGCCAAAGACGGGTATTCAATCTGTGGGAGTACGTCCAGGCCGAACACCAGACGCTTCGAAAGCTCTACGACATGACGCACAAAGGCGCATGGAAGGTGTTGTTCAAGGCCTCCGAAGTACCTCCCCCCACATCCGAGGACTGCGGACTTCATGCTGCGTGCCCCCCCCCCCCCCGTCCGGTGAGTTTTATGACTACCAACGGATTCAGTTCTTCCTAATATATTCATGGGGGAGTCTTAAGTAATTGTGCATATTTAATCAGGATTATGTGAAGACAGCGGAGCGGATTGACTGTCTGGCTCCGCTGCCGTAAGGCCCACTGATGCTCTCCCGACGGAGATGCTGGGTCCCGACGCCTACAAGGCACCGGAGAAGAAGGTCAAAAGAAGGCCCTGGGACCAGTGAAGGCTCTCCGCGAAGGTTGTACTGAAGCCTCGTCCAAGACGATGAGGGTAAACTCTCCCCAAAGGGAGGAAGAAGAAGAAGGGGCCGCCCCATCCGGAGAGGATGAGGGGCCTGAGAAGGCAGACCAGGGGGCTGGGAAAGGCCCCCTGCGCAAGGCCGTCATACCCACGTCGTCCGAAGACGAGGAGACAGATTCCTCCCGCAGAGACGGGGGAAAACACAAAGAAGTTCTACCTCCCCGCCATGGGGGGAGAAGAAGAGGAAAGCTGCCCCAGAAGGGGAGGCCAGCGCGTCCAAGAAGGGAAAGGTGTCCCTTCCGGACTACTCCACCACGGCCGCTCACAGTGATGAAGAGTGGCTGCCCAGGGGGAAGCCCCTAGCGAGATCATGAGTATCCACACTCTATTGTACTTTTAGCGTGACTTTGTTTCATAGTCTTGTTATAACGCCGAACATATATGCAGTCCGCCCAGGGTCCATCCTGAGGTATCGTCTTCGGATGGGTCCTTGAGTGCTTCAAGAATGAACTCGCCCCGCGGCCACTACTCCTCAAATGCATGGATGACACGGAGGTGTTGTCCCAAAGATTCCCAGAGCGGGGGAGGTGACTCGAGGCGCCCAAGGTGGAATTCCAGACGCCGGACACGCAGGGTTCAAGATCCCCATGATCGTGTTGATGGGAGCCGCGTAAACCGGCTCACTGACATCGCTCCGAACCTCGAATGGTTCCGGACTTAGCGGACAGCCCTCGTTAGGGAGGGCGAGCCGTCTGTGTCGAAGACTTCCGCACGCCCGAGGCGCCGGATTGTCTGCTGAAGCGCTTCGGGCGCTTCCATGGATGAAGAGCACCGATTTTATGAGTGTGGTAATTGTAGGTTATGTCCGCCAAGCGGGCTAACTGCTCGCACCACCTCCTAATAGGCTTTGAGGTAAGTAGAGAATATGTAAAATTACCACCGATAGGTAGTAGCCCCGACATTGCTCGTGTTCGAAGGAAAAGCCAACAGAGGGTCAATTATAATTCGCAGGAGTCTAATAATAAGTATGTATTTTGAATAAGCAGTTTGTGCTGCTTGTCATTGCTGTCCGCACAGCCGAGGTCGCGGACTAAAGCGGGACTCGGAGCAGCGCAGGGGAGCTCGACCTCACGAAAAGGCAGCTCAAGAGAACAAAGGTGAGTGATTCCCCGCCTCATGTAATGAAGGATAGATAAAATTGTTATTCTAACGACGGTTGCCGTGGATATGTAACAGGCCGCCACCAAGTGGCGCTCAAGAAAGTGCTGTCCGAGGCCGAAAACAAGGCCGCCTTGGAATGCAAGGAGGGCGAAAAGCAAGATGCTAGAGTGGGCGAGGTATAGCAAGAGCTCCATGAGCTTGGCAAGAAGTTCGAGTCCATGGAGCATGAGCTTAAGATGAAAGAGGCCGAGCTTGCGAAGGCCCTTGCAAGTATGAAAGACGCCAAGGCCAAGCCGACAAGGCACAAGCAGAAATCCAGTGCCCGTAAGATAGCGGCGGTAAGACATTCTTTATGCAAAGCAAACATGTGGAGGAGGCATTTCATTTACTTACCCGAATTCGTGAGCTCTCCAGGCATTCACGGATTCGCCATGCAGCCGCCGTCAGACGCCAAGGAGTTCTACTGCGTCGAGGAGGGGAGCTCCACGAGAAGCTGTTCTGGTCCTAGTATGTCGAGGCCGAACACCCAATGTTTCGAGTGACCAATCAAGCAGTTGGTCGAACTCCACAGTATGGCCAAGTGGCTATGAAAGATTTCATAGTCCGGATGTGGCCTCGTGAGCCTCGCACACTAGCTACTTCGGCCCGATCAAGCGGATGGTGAATGCCTGTCCGCGGCTTGAGGTTATCAAGCGATCCGCTTGCATTGAGGGTGCCCGCCGGCCTTTGCCCGTGCGAAGGTGCATTGGGGCAAGCTGGATGCGGAGAAGCTGGTGAAGGACGGGCCGCCGGAGGGCAAGGCGCATCGCTATCCCGAGAAGTATTACGATGGCGTTATGAAGGGAGCTCATCTCGTGGCCGATGAATGTACCAAGGACAAGATCTTTGAATAAATGTAGCTCTATCACTGTTGTAATATAAAGACGAAGTTACTTGTGCTATGTAGCACTGTTTGATTTAAAATATTACCTTCTGTGAGGCTGTTTATAGAATTCTGAAAGTAGGCCGGTCGTCGGCTTCCGCCCCCACGTAACTAGTACCGGGGTGTTCCTGGAAAAACCCGGATACTCTTTATCCAAATTTTTGGTCCCTTAAGGTGGTATCCGCGCAATAACAAGGCAATCGGACTATGCGGCTTTATAACTTTCACTTAGCCATAGAAGTCTACAATTTTAAATTTCAAGAAGCCCTAGAATTGAGGGTCAATTGGGGCGCTTATATACGCTTAAATCGGACGAGGCCGATTCATCGCCTAAAGCGGAAAAAATCTTTAAGGATTTTAAGACCTCTCGAACAGCGACCAGCTCTCGCCGCATCATGCCGGTCAGTTTTGGCTTTCATCGAGGTGCTCGTCGAAGAACCGACACAATCGCAGAGTTCTCCTCGCGCTACCTTAGCCGATATAACGGAACGTAAGGTACCAAAACAACGGAGCCGGGCAAACCCAACTATTGACCCAAGACATGATTCGGAGCTGATGCATATAGTGCTATAAGTTCGGGGTGCCGCACTGTTGAAAGTGTTCGGACTTGTTATGCCGTATTATGAGGTGTCATAAGAAGCCCCTGGCAAACTAACCGTACCAAGGTGTACGGATGCAATATTAAATAAACATTTGCAAGAAATATGCGCAAATAGGAATAATAAGCTGACGCTATATATTGTTTCCCATTGATGAATAATAGGTTTAAGCGTATATTTACAACGGTAGCATTAAGCAGAAGTAAATAGGACTATTTAACATGTCCTATCCAAGGGCAGGCTGCATGTAGGTATGTAAAATAGGTATAACGATCGTGAACAGATTCCACCTGGGTATTTCCTTTTGTGCTCAAAGCCTGTTGCCTCCTTGGTTTTCTCTCCTATGTAAGTCCGACAATCCGGCTCTTCTGAAGAGGCTGCTCTAAGGCAATGTCCTGAAAAAATTAGAAGGATGGGTTATGAAGGTATGTAGCGGTTATACCGCACTATTGACTGAGTCATTGTTGTGCCTCCGCCTATGCCCATGGTATTTTGAGTGCGTAATTGTGTACGCGTGGCACGAATGTTGCTTTGATGGGGCTTGAGCGGAGGCCGGACTGCTAGTCGCGCTCTTGGCGTGCCTGATGATCCTGTTGCAGGGTGCTCCGGACTCGCTTGACGGTGCTCGAAGTTGTTGTCGCTGGATTGGTTTGTCGGAGGAGGCCGATTGTACTTCATTGCGAGGGCTGCAGTATGCTCTTCTGTTCGGAGAGAGCGGTCCATGTTTCCGTTGACTGTTATGACCCCGCGTGGTCCTAGCATCTTGAGCTTGAGGTATGCGTAGTGTGGTACCGCATTGAATCTAGCGAATGCGGTTCGTCCGAGCAGTGCGTGGTAACCACTGCGAAAAGGGACGATATCGAAGATTAACTCTTCGCTTCGGAAGTTATCCGGAGACCACTTCCAATGTTATAGAGCCCGTGCAACGGGCCTCTACTCCAGGAATCACACCTTTAAAGGTGGTTTTGGTGGGCTTGATCCTTGAGGGATCAATGCCCATTTTGCACACTGTGTCCTGATAAAGCAGGTTCAGGCTGCTGCCGCCGTCCATAAGGACTCGCGTGAGGTGGAATCCGTCGATGATTGGGTCTAGGACCAATGCGGCTGAGCCGCCGTGATGGATGCTACTAGGGTGATCCCTATGATCAAAGGTGATCGGACAAGCTGACCATGGGCTGAATTTGGGGGCGACTGGCTCCATCGCATAGACATCCCGTAGTGCTCGCTTCCATTCCCTCTTGGGAATGTGAGTGGCGTAGATTATGTTGACCGTTTTCACCTGGGGGGGAAATTTCTTCTGTCCCCCCGTGTTCGGACGCCGGGGCTCTTCGTCATCATCGCTGTGCAGCCCCTTGTCCTTGTTTTCGGCGTTTACTTTGCCGGCCTGTTTGAACACCCAGCAGTCTCTGTTGGTGTGGTTGGCTGGCTTGTCCGGGTGCCATGAATTTGGCATGAGCGCTCCAGTATACGGTCCAGACTAGACGGTCCCTGATTGTTTCTGTTGAACGGCTTCTTCCGCTGACCGGACTTGGATCCGCTGAATTCGGCGTTGACTATCGTGTCTTCAGTGTTGTCGCCGTTGTTCCGTCGCTTATGTCTGTTACGCCGTGGCTTGCCGTTATTGTCGCGGCCATCCAAAGTGCCAGAATGTGGCGTAGTGCTACTGCGAGCCAACCAACTGTCCTCGCCCATGCAAAAGCGGGTCATTAGTGTTGTGAGAGCTGCTATGGACTTGGGGTTTTTCCTGGCCGAGGTGTCGGGCGAGCCACTCGTCACGGATATTATGCTTAAAAGCCGCCAGGGCTTCGGCGTCCGGACAGTCGACTATTTGGTTCTTTTTAGTTAGGAACCGAGTCCGGAATTTCCTGGCCGACTCTCCGGGATGTTGAGTAATGTGGCTCAAGTCATCGGCGTCCGGTGGTCGCACATATGTGCCCTGGAAGTTGTCGAGGAATGCGTCTTCCAGGTTTTCCCAACTGCCAATGGAATTTGCTGGCAGGCTGTTTAGCCAGTGTCGGGTGGGTCCTTTGAGCTTAAGGGGAAGATACTTGATGGCGTGTAGATCGTCTCCGCGGGCCATGTGAATGTGGAGAAGGAAATCTTCAATCCATACTGCGGGTCTGTTGCCATCGTATGATTCGATGTTTACGGGTTTGAACCCTTCGGGAATTCATGATCCATCACTTCGCCGCGAAGCGTAGGGGTGCACGCGCCTGCGTCGGGCTATGTGGCTGCACGCAGTTCAATTGCTCGGTGGCTGTGTTCGCCCGCCGGACTTGTTGATAGTGTGTCCGGCGTGACGGTCGTCATCGCGCGTTTGGGCGCGCCCCCATGATCCGTAGATCGATCTTGGCTGGTATTCGGGCTGATACGCCGTTTTATCCCGGCCACGAGGTGGCCGGTCAGCCGTGTCGCGCTTGAGTCCATGTTCCTCGGCTGCCAGGACTTCAGTCCATCTATCTGTGAGCAGGTCTTGATTAGCTTGAAGTTGCCGCTTCTTTTTCGTGCTCCTTGCAAGGGCTATAAGCCGACGCTGAAGCGCCCCGCTTACGGGATCCTCAGCACGCTGAACTCGCTGCCGCCGAGGCTAATCTCGTCTTCAGAGGTGGGCATGTAGTTGTCCTCCTCCGAATATCCGACCGTCGCCTGTTCGTCTGGGCTGACCTGCTCATATTCCTGCTCGACCTGCTCGAAGGCGGGATGATCAGGGTTGTATTCCTCTTCGGCACCATCCGGATTGTTTTCGTCTCCTGGGCCGGTGTTACTGTGGCGGGCTTTGGGGCGGCGTCGACGATGCCCATGCTTTGTTTTTCTCCCTGAGGGGTTATCCTCCGTTGCCTCACCGCCATTGGTTTCCTTAGGAGTTTCCACCATATATATATCATAGGAGGAGGTGGCTGTCCACCGCCCTGTGAGCGGTGGTTCCTGTACTTCTCCTGCTTCGTCGTCCATACCGTCGATGTCTTCGGAGTTGAAGTCGAGCACGTCGGTTAGATCATCGACCGTGGCAATGAAGTGGGTGGTGGGTGGGCATTGAATTCCTTCGTCGCCTGCTTCCCACTCGAGCCGGACATAGTTCGGCCCAGAGCCTCCTGATAAAGAGAGAGACTTTAATGAGTTCAGCATGTCGCCAAAGGGCGAGTGCTGGAAGATATCCGCAGCGGTAAACTCCATTACCGGAGCCCAACCAGGCTCGGCGGGCTCGAGAGCGCGCGGACTGGAACCTACAACCGGATACGAGTCCGGGGGTCCGGAGTCACAGGCTTCTACAGAGGTGAGACCTGTGTTCGGCTCCAACACCGATGAGTGTGCAGCCTGGGGGGCGGGGTCCATCCCTCCATCCTTAGGCAATGCAGCCTGCTCTGGATTTAGGTCCGGGGCTACTGCAGGGGTGATATCCCGAGCGTTGTCCGACAGCAGGTCTAAGCCGTGCTCATCGTGGATCGTCCGGTGCTCTCGGTACAGCCCGAATCCGTCGAAGATCAAGTCTCCACGAATGTCGGCCGTAGTTCAAGTTTCCGAACCTGACTCGGTGTCCAGGGGCGAGCTGCCGATCTGCTTCCAGATGGCTGCTTAATTGGCACGCAGCGGGCCACCGAACACGAATATCTGTCCGGGAGAAAAGTCTCACCTGGACCGTGTTGTTGACGATTGAAGGTGCCATCAAGCCTTGCAGCGACGACACAGAGGAACTCTCAATGAAAGCACCAATGTCGGTGTTAAAACCGGCGGATCTCGGGTAGGGGGGCCCGATCTATGTGTCTAGGCTGATGGTAACAGGAAGCAAGGACACAATGTTTACCCAGGTTCGGGCCCTCTCGATGGAGGTAAAACCCTACTTCCTGCTTTATTAATATTGACGATATGAGTAGTACAAGAGTAGATCTACCACGAGATCATAGAGGCTAAACCCTAGAAGCTAGCCTATGATGGTATGATTGTAATTCTGATCGGCCTTCTAAGGACCAACCTCTCCGGTTTATATAGGCACCGGAGGCTAGGGTTTACATGGAGTCGGTTGCAAGGAAGGAAATATAATATCCGGATCGCCAAGCTTGTCTTCCACGCCAAGGAGAGTCCCATCCGGACACGGGACGGAGTCTTGAGTCTTGTATCTTCCCGCTTCAATAGTCCGGATGATGTATATAGTCCGGTTGTCCGGATACCCCCTAATCCAGGACTCCCTCAATGACATTTTCTTTTCTTTATCCTTCTTGGATATCTATCACTTGGGGACTAATTTTCATGTGTTGCTTTTCATAAGCTCAAACAAATATAAGTGAAGATCATGAGCATAACAAATTTTCTTTCTCTCAAAATAATTTAAGTGAAGCAAGAGAGAATTTTTTAAATTTTTTTACTAAATCTCAAATAAATCTAAGTGAAGCAAGAGAGAATTTCTTCAAAAAATATTAAGCACACCGTGCTCAAAAAGATATAAGTGAAGCACTAGAGCAAGTCCTAGCTCATAGAAGATTTAAGTGAAGCACAGAAAGCAATTCTAACAAGTCATGATATAATTTTGGCTCTCTCAAATAGGTGTGTCCAGCAAGGATTGATGACTTAAAACAAAAAATAAAACAATCAAAGACGCATATCATACAAGACGCTCCAAGCAAAACACATATCATGTGATGAATAAAAATATAGCCTCGAGTAAAATACCGATAGTTGTTGAAGAAAGCGGGATGCCACTCGAGGCATCCCCAAGCTTAGTTGGTTGCTCTTTTTGGATAATAGCTATGATGTCGGGCATCCCCAAGCTTAGGCTCTTACATCCTTCTTTCATCCATCGTAAGATAACCCAAAACTTGAAAACTTCAATCACACAAAACTCAACAAAACCTTCGTGAGATCCGTTAGTATAAGAAAGCAAACCACTACTATAAGTGATGTGTTAAACCAATTCATATTTTGTTTTTGTATTATATATACTGTGTTCCAACTTTTCTATGGCAAAAACTCATCAAACAAAACCATAGAGCCATCAAAATAAGCACACAACACAAAAAAACAGAATCTGTCAAAACAGAACGGTCTGTAGTAATCTGACTTTTGAGAATACTTATGGAACTCCAAAAATTCTACCAAATGAGGAAGACCAGGGTAATTTGTATTTTAACTTCTGCAAAAAGAATCAGGGTAAAAGCACGTTTCTGTGATTTATGAAAATTATTTTCGTGAGTGCAAATGTTTCTATTTTTCAGCAAGATCAAACAAATATCACCCAAGAAGATCCTAAAGTATTTACTTGGCACAAACACTAATTAAAACACAAAAAACACAATCATACCAGTAGCATTATTTTGCAAACATACAATAACAGAAAGCAAAAAGCAAAAATAAATTTTATTCATTGGGTTGCCTCCCAACAAGCGCTATAGTTTTACGCCCTTAGCTAGGCATATAGCAAGGATCTTAGTTTTGTCATATTTGGTTCGGGATCCATAAGATGCCCTCATGATTGATTCATAGGGTGGATTAATTTTTGCTCTAGGTAAGTGTTCCATACCCTTTCTCAAGGGAAATTGGAACTTGATATTGCCTTCTTTCATATCAATCACGGCACCAGTAGTGCGTAAAAACGATCTACCAAGAATAATTGGACAAGACGGATTGCAATCAATATCAAGAACAATAAAATCTATGGGAACATAATTCCTATTTGCAAGAATAAGATCATCATTAATTCTTCCCATAGGCTTTTTAATAGTAGAATCCGCCAAGTGCAAATTCAAGGAACATTCTTCAAGATTGGTAAGACCAAGCACATCACATAGAGATTTCGGAATTGTAGAAACACTAGCACCCAAGTCACACAAAGCAAAACATTCATAATTCTTAATCTTGACTTTGATAGTAGGTTCCCACTCATCATGCAATTTTCTAGGAATTGAAACTTCTAATTCCAACTTTTCTTCCAAACCTTTCATCATAGCATCAACAATATATTTAGTAAAAGCTTTATTTTGTTCATAAGCATGGGGTGAATTTATCATGGGTTGCAACAAAGAAATACAATCAATCAAAGAGCAACTATCATAATTAAAGTCTTTGTACTCCAAAATAGTGGGTGCATCACTAGCTAAAGTTTTGACCTCTCCAAACCCACTTTTATCAATTTACTTAACAAGATTTTCACCCTCCGAAATACTGGGACGCCTTATACCTAAAGTTGACTCTTCTCTAGTCCCTTTTTAATCATTCTTAATTTTACTAAACAAGGAATCAATAGAAGAAAAACCAATCATTTTAAGATATTCATCACTTTTGCAAGAATAATCACTAGCAAAAGCTTTTTCTAAAAATTCTCTTTTAGCTCTAAGCATAGAAGTTCTTTTCTTACTTTCATCCATAGAAACATAAAGAGCTTTAATTGATTCATCAACTTTAGGCACAAAAATTTTCATCTTGAAAATCATGAGCAATTCTATCAACACTTTCTAGACAAATCATCAATCTTATTCAACTTTTCTTCTATGGAAGTGTTGAAAACTTTTTGCGTGTTGATAAATTCTTTAATATTATTCTCAAATCAGAGGTATTCCTATTATTATTGTAAGATTGATTTCCATAGGAATTACCATAATTATTAGAGGAACTACTAGGAAAAGGCCTAGGATTAAAATTACCTCTATAAGCATTTTTGTTATAATTATTGCGAGAGATAAAATTCACATCAATGGCATCACTATTTTGCTCAATCAAAGTAGACAAAGCCATATCATTAAAATCAACAGGAGCACTTTTACTAGCAACCAATTTCATAAGAGCATCAACTTTATCACTCAAAGAAGAAATTTCTTCAACCGAATTAACTTTTTTACTAGTAGGAGCTCTTTCGGTATGCCATTGTGAATAATTTTCCATGATATTATCAAGCAATTTGGTGGCTTCACCAAAAGTAATTTCCATAAAAGTTCCACCCGCGGGAGAATCTAAAAGATTACGAGAAACAAAATTCAACCCCGCATAAAAAATTTGTATGATCATCCAAAGATTTAATCCATGAGTTGGGCAATTCCTTAGCATCATTTTCATTCCCAAGATTGTGCAACATGCTCATGTTCAAGTTGCTTGAAATTCATGATCTGGGTTCTAAGGGAAATGATTTTTGCGGGCGGAAAATACTTAGTGATAAAAGCATCTTTGCACTTGTTCCAAGAATCAATACTATTGCGAGGCAAAGAAGAGAACCAAATTTTTGCAGAATCACGCAAAGAAAACAGAAACAATTTCATATTGACCACATCATTGTCCACATCTTTTTTCTTTTGCATATCGCATAATTCCATGAAGGTATTGAGATGGGACGCGGCATCCTCACTAGGAGTACCGGAAAATTTGTCTTTCATGACAAGATTCAGCAAAGCAGTATTAATATCACAAGTCTCCGCACTAGTGGCGGGAGGAGCAAGCGGAGTGCCGATAAAATCATTGTTGTTGGTGTTGGGATCTACCGTAGGGTGCATCGGCTGCAAATTAAAAAAAAATCCTACGCGTAGAACAACCAAGAACATGCTACGGGAGATGGATCACAGTTCATTACCACTATACGCGCAGTGCCATGCAGTGGAAGAAGAGTTGGGGCAGCGCTTCCGCGTGGATCGTCTCCTCCTCGTGCGATCTCCCTCGAACAGTCGGTCGTCCGATACCACGTACAAGTTTGCTGGAGCGGTGCAGGTGCACCACCTCTAACGGTATCCGCGCGTGCAGGAGGAACACCGTGCGGCGGACTGCTATGTCCGATCACACAGTCGGAGGCGACTGGAGATGTCTATTCGCAACACATGCAAACCCTAGTGACAACGCCGAAGCGATCAGCTAAAGGAGTGTGCCGCACCTCCACTATATATAGGCGTCCATCGCGGGCTCAACACTTGGGCCTCGCACGAACCCTAAAGCCCATAAGTCTACTCGGCCACAATCCGAATACAGCTCGGATCACATCCGACCAATGTCCTCGGATCCGACCTCGGAGATTCCTTCCCTTAAGTGCGCGACCCCTTAGGTTCAAGTCGGCTTGGTCGCAGTTCGGATCACCTCCGAACTGCACGGTTGGTAGCGGCCTCTAGCAAGGCATGCCGAACACCAAGCAGACTATGAAGCTGGTTAGTGAACCTGTACATCACACTTCCATTCCTTTTTCCACACGATATATGTTGTCGAGCTCAAGGCGAGTCTGTCATCCTTGTGCTAGCCTGACCTCTTTCTCGTTCCAGTGATGCCGACCACTATCCGGATTATCTCATAATCCTTGTCGCATGGCCATGCTTATCCTGGTCGGATCACACGAGGGGCCCAGAGTATATCTCTCCTGGTCGGAGGGGCAAATCCCATCTTGCTTGACCATGTCTCGCAGCATGGGTCTGGACAAGCCTGAAACCTACCTTTGTAACTACCCAGTCACGGAGTAGCGTTTGGTCGGCCAAAAGCAAGTATGTCACCATCCCGAGTACATGTGCCAGCTCAGGTCTTAGGACATAGAACGTATGTTGTACTAGAGACTCACGGATGACATATCGCTGCGTCTCATAGTTGGGTCTGTCCGACTCGGACCTTATCTCGATTCGGATCCGACTATGTCGAATCCGACCTGACTTTTCCAAGTCCATATTATCCGGTTAGCATCCAATGCTCCATAGCTAGTGAGACCAAGCCATCGACCGTGTCATATGTTAGTCTAGTTGGCTGCGCGTCCACACAGCCCTTTCGGCTAGGGACCTTTTAGGACAGTTATCATACAATGCATAGTCCCACAAACAAGTCACGTACTTACTCATACACATTATTGATAATGTCCAAGGACTATCTTTATTCATAAACACATAGGAAATATGATCATACATGATTGCCTCTAGGGCATATCTCCAACAGTTGGTATTTGAGAAATCACATAACTTAGTGTTCTCTTGAGTCATGATGACCACACAACAAGATCGCACTCAAAAACAGATCCAGCAAGGTAACGGCAAACGGAAAAAGAGAGGCGAATAAAGCAGCAAATTTTTGTGAAGTGGGGGAGAGGAAAATGAGAGGCAAATGGCAAATAATGTAAATTGTGAGGAGATGAGATTTGTGATTAGGAACCTGGTTATGTTGAAGATCCTCCCTGACAATGGTGCTAGAAATTCCCTTGATGATGTTTGCTAAGACTATGTCGGTGTTTCCCCCAAGAGGCGAGGATGATGTAGCATAGCAACGGTAGGTATTTCCCTCAGTAATGAAACCAAGGTATTGAACCAGTAGGAGAACCAAGCAACAAAACGTAAACAGCCCCTGCACACAAATAACAGCCACTCGCAACCCGACGTGTTAAAGGGGTTGTCAATCCCTTTCGGGTAACGGCGCCAGAAGGCACGATGACGGGAGAAAATTATAATAGATTGAAATAATAGATCGCAAATAAAATAAAGTGCAGCAAGATATTTTTGTATTTTTAGTTTAATAGATCTGAATAAAAACGCAAAGGAAAAATAGATCGCAAGGCAAATATATGAGAAAGAAGACCCGGGGCCCGTAGGTTTCACTAGTGGCTTCTCTCGAGAAAAATAGCAAATGGTGGGTAAACAAATTACTGTTGGGAAATTGATAGAACTTCAAATAATCATGACGATATCCATGCAATGATCATTACATAGGCATCACGTCCAAGATTAGTAGACCGACTCCTTCCTACATCTACTATTATTACTCCACACATCGACTGCTATCCAGCATGCATCTAGTGTATTAAGTTCATGGAAAAATGGAGTAATGCAATAAGAACGATGACATGATGTAGACAAGATCCGTTTATCTATATGGCGGTAGATATAGATCTCATCTTTTTATCCTTAGTAGCAATGATACATACGTGTCGGTTCCCTTTCTGTCACTGGGATCAAGCACCGTAAGATCGAACCCACTACCGGGCACCTCTTCCCATTGCAAGATAAATAGATCAAGTTGGCCAAACATAACCCAAATATCGGAGAATAAATATGAGGCTATAAGAGATCATGCATATAAGAGATCAAAGAAACTCAAATAACTTTCATGGATATAAAAAGATATAACTGATCATAAACTCGAAGTTCATCAGATCCCAACAAACACACCGCAAAAAGAGTTACATCATATGGATCTCCAAGAGACCATTGTATTGAGAATTCAGAGAGAGAGAGAGAGAGAAAGCCATCTAGCTACTAACTACGGACCCGAAGGTCTACAAAGAACTACTCACGCATCATCGGAGAGGCACCAATGGAGGTGGTGAACCCCTCCGTGATGGTGTCTAGATTGGATCTGGTGGTTCTGGACTCTTCGGAGGCTGGATGAATATTTCCTTGACTCCCCTAGGGTTTGTGGATTTTGGGGGTATTTATATAGCAAAGAGGTGGCCCGGGGGGCACCCGAGGTGGGCACAACCCACCAGGGCGCGCCTGGGCCTCCTGGCACGCCCTGGTGGGTTGTGCCCCCCTCGGGGCACCCCACAGGTGCAACCAGGGCCCATTGCCTTCCTTCTGGCCCATAAAAAATCGTCGTGGAGTTTCTTGGCATTTGGACTCCGTTTGATATTGATTTCGTGCGATGTAAAAAACATGGGGAAAAAACAGCAACTGGCACTTGGCACTATGTCAATAGGTTAGTCTCAAAAAATGATATAAAATGATTATAAAACATCCAAGATTGATAATAAAACAGCATGGAACAATCAAATATTATAGATACGTTGGAGACGTATCACAGCTGCATCAGCTTCTTTCTATCCGCCTCTCCTTCTCTTCTGAAATGATCTATGTCCATCTTCAGGTCAATCCTCTCACCCCTGATGCGTCTCCTATCCTCCTTCAGTTTATCCCGATCCTCGACGAGCTTATCCATCTCGTCCCTAAGCTGATTAGTCTCCTGAACGAGCTGAACAACATCCTTGTGTGGCTCTTTAATCTCCCCCTTTAGATCGTCATTTGCCCCTTGCACGCTTTTGATGACATACTCAAAAGTGTTTAAGGATTCATTGTTGGCCATGTCCATATCGCACACCGACTCGTTGTTGCCTCCAGAATTGGCCATGACCTACAAACACATCGCGTATATATACGATCAAGATAATATGCAATGTAATAGTTCATGTGTTGGAAAGATATGATTTTTTTAATTAAGTAGAATAGATAAAACTATGAATCTATTTTGATAAATAAGATATAGCAAACTGACTTCTATACATACACATACTATCATATATAAAAATAACTTCTGTCAATCACTACAAAAATATATGTAGATAGCATCACAATGTCAAACAAGAATTTCCTTAGTGCTGACAAGAACCAAACATAACAATAATAACAAGCAAGTTGATAATAAGTTCAATCAAAGTATCACAAGTGATCTAATACACTTACACAAATTCTACAACCTAACTGATCTATACAGAGGCATGTCAACTTGTCAAGTAAACAAAGAAAATTATGTTCTTTTATGGGAGTAAACAATGGAATCCTGATCTACAATTTTAACAATTTGATTTACATATACCAGTCAACCTATACATAATTTCTACTAAACTTGCTCAGATCCGCCAACGAAGGGGAGACACAATAGCAATCGGACGATTATCACTACAATTTTCGGCCGTTTGGCGTGTTCGCGCGAACAGAGGAGTGGATCTAACCTTAGCGTCGGCGAGGGGCGGCGGCGGCTTTGGTCCAACGGGAGTTGTGTCTAGCTAGCTACGACCGGGTCGGGTGGGGTGTGAAATGAGTGAGCGGTGGACTTAGGTATTTTACTAGGTCATTGCTGGCGTTGGATAAAATGGCAACGCCATAGCTAATCAGCCAAATAAAATGATGGCAAAACAAGCATAATATGATTATATACTATGGCGTGCAAAGAAAAATAACGCCAGCACTAACAAAATAACTATGGTGTACAAAGAAAACCAACGTCACCAGTGGTTTCCAAACGGTGAGTGTATATGGGCCAATAGATTTGTGGCGTTTACAGAACAATCAACGCCAGCACTATGGTTGTAAAGCTGGCGTACGTATTTGTCCTACGCCGGCACTATTTAAAAAAAATAGTGTTGGCGCGGATGTAAAATGCCGCGCCACCAACAAAAGTTGTGGCTAGCACTTTTTCCACTAGTGGTATGTATAATCAAGCACTACGTTGTTTAATAGTTCCATTTGGAGTTTGAATTGACTTGTTTGTGCACATTTCCTATTTTTCGGGAGTTGTTTTTTTATAAAAGGGTTAGCTCCACACTTCTTTTAGTTTCTCAATTTTTAGGACTTAAAGTTTAGGGAGTTAAAGAATAGCGGAATGGTTAGTGAACGCCCATAGTTCTTTGAAATGGCCTTGAACCAGCCAGTCTAGGGTTTTTTTATTTTTTATTGAAAAAGTCAGTCCAAGATCTTTTTTTATAGAAAAAGCCATTGTAGCAGTGTATATTAATTTGGAATAATAGCTACATCATCCATGAGCGCAGCAAGTATAAAAGGCTAGAGGGTCGCCCGGGACCTCCTATTTGGCGACCTGTACACCGAAAAGCGAGGAAACTTGCAACCCCCTGCCCCCCCTCCCATGCACACACACGCGCCCTTTTTGGGCCAGGGATCCATTTTTTGCTCTTTTCTTCTTTAAAATAATTTGGATTTCACAAAAATCAAATTTCAACAAAAATATCTGAATTTTGATTTGTTTTCAATAAATAATAAAATTTAGTGAATTCAAAACGATTACTTGATTTGAAAATTTGTTCGTCAAATCATAAAATGTTCATGGATTAATAAAATTCCCATGTATTAAAAATGTTCATGCATTCAAAAATTGTTCATGATTTTTTAATGTTCATAAATTTCAACAAATGTTCAAAAATTTAAAAATGTTCCCAAATTCCAAAAAAATATCATCTAAAAACGACCCATTAATTCAAAAAATATTCACGATTTCAAAAAAATGCTCATGAATTCAAAAATAGTTCTGATTTCAAAAACTGTTCAAGAATCGGAAAATAAAAAAACTGAAAAGCAAAGGAGAAAATAAAAACAAAGGAAAAAATAACATGTACTGGGAAAGTTCTAGAACAATACCAAAACCTGTGGGGGAGACACCCGGAATGGGCTGGCCCAATACTGGAACTGACATGCCAGGCGTACCGCGAGGTCACTATTCAGCGACCAGCACGCCAAATAGGAACTGCAGGGTCGTCCTGCCAAAAACAAGGGAGCTCCTAATTGGCGCTTTAAGCGCTGCCGAGCGAAACCAGCGCACGCACGCGGTGCACGAGAATGCCGGCCAACTTACACTCTGGAAGATGATCGCCAATAAAAAAAACTCTGAGAAGGAGGAATCGAACTCTGCACCAGAGTTCAAAATTAGTACATGATTTTAAAATTTGTTCGTCAAATCATAAAATGTTGATGGATTAATGAAATGCCCGTGTATTTAAAATGTTCAGGAGTTCAAAAAAATAAATGAATTTTTAATGTTCATAAAATTCAATAAACGTTCGGAATTTTAAGAAATGTTCCCATTTTTCAAAACAATATCATCTAAAAATATACATTAATTCAAAAATAATCACGATTTCCAAAAATGCTCGTGAATTCAAAAATATTTCTGACTTCAAAAACTGTTAAAATATCGGAAAATAAAAAAGTAAAAGAAAAGGAAAAAAATAAAAACGAAGGAAAAAATAACATCTGCTGGGCAGGTTCTAGAACAATACCAAAACCTGTGGGTGAGAAACCCGGAATGAACCGGCCCAACACTGGAACTGAATGTACATTTTGCTTATATCTTCGAAGCATGTCTGCGCTGCCTGTATTTTCAATTTCTTTTAATTTGGGACTTAAAAAGTTCTCAATTTTTCTAAAAAAGAGAATTTTTAAATAAAATGTTAAATAATAATAAAATGCTTATGGATTCAATAAACGTTCGTGATTTTGTAAAAAAAATGTCGTGTAACCAAAAAATTACGAAATTTGGAAAACAAATGTTCAGAAAATCACAAAATAGTTATGATTATTTAAGAAGTTCGTCTATTAGAAATTTTAATGACATTGAACAAAGTTTTGCCAATTCAAAAAAAAATTCACGAATGAAATAATATCATAAAAATTCAAAAATTGTTTGTGAGTTACAAAATAGTTTATTCATTCACAAAATGTTCGCTGATTCAAAAAATGATCATGAAAATTGTTCAATCAAAAAAATCATGGATTTCAAAAATTGTTCCACCAATCTCCAAAAAATTGTTCGCCGATTCTTGAAATGTTTGCCGATTCAAGAAAATTGTTTAAGAAAATGTTTGCAAATAGTATAAAATGTTCAAGACTTCAAAAAGTGTTTTGATTTAAGAAAATGTTTGAAAATTTGTAAAAGTGTTTACCAATTTTAAAAATGTGCATGAGTCGTTCAGGATTTCAAAAATTATTCACGATTTCATGAAATTGAGAGTGATAGTGTATCTCGGTAATGCAGCAAAATGTGGTCATGATCATTGAAAATTATGATTTATTTTCTCCCGTTGCAACGCTTGGGCCCTTTTGATAGTATCATATAAACGGGAAAAATGAAAAGACGGATAAGATAAACGAACTTGTGCAGGAACCTGCTTGTGCCGACCCATTAGTAGCGACAACAGGGGACGCTTGCGGTGACACTAGGTCTTGTCTTGCACGAAGTGAGGGGACCAACCAGTTGGCGGACACTTTTCCATTAGGTGTTGTAGCGGACAGTCTCAAGGCGTAGGTGCACTACATCGCCGCCACGTGTTACCCTGGGCACTTCCTGCACCTGAACGGGTTTTTTTTGGGAGGGTGTTATCGGTTTTCTTTTGGGGGGGTTCAAGTTTATTTTGTTTTTTAGATATATTTTTTGCCTGTCAGGAGCGTGAAACACAATTATGCTTTTCAGGTCAGCCTAGGAATTCGGTTCCCCCGAACTGTCTGGGTCGGTCCTTTGGTCTATTTAAGATTTTGGTTTTCTCAAAATATTGACCAGTCAGTCTATAGAAAATTGGCTAACCGAATATTTTGTGTACCAAAGTGAAGCATAATTTATGCTTTCTTGCGTGAAAGCATAAATATGCTTAAAAACGAAGCGTAGTTTTGAAGCACATATTTTGTCCGAAAAACGTTCATCGAAATCTATCAACATGGGGTCTTGTTTTTTGAATATCTCAATGCGAGAAACACAACTATATAAATGATTCATGATTCGGACGCACGGTTCGAGAGATCAATCATTCCGGAAAATCAATCTGAAAAAAAGCATTTACAAATCAACCCATCACTCTCGCGTGGAAGAAATTCACAAAAACCCTTTTATAGTGACAAATGGCGCTCATGTATTGCGTCACTTTACACCACCAGAGAAGGTGGGAGCGACGCCCTTTAACTAGTGATTTGACGAAGCAAGGTAGCCTCTCCTAGTTGATTGCCCCACGGGGCTATACATACGGCCTTAGGGGGCAGTCCTTTGGGCTATGTCTCAAAAACTACCAGTTCGACTCGAGCATGACAGATCCTAGTTAGCGCGCGGATCGAAGGATGACCTCCAACCACGCAGGCCCCACGTCTCCCGCTCACGCTTTAGGCCAGCCCATGTGCGGGGTGGGCATCCTTATTTTTTTCTCATTTTTTAGTTTTTCATTTTTATTTCTATTATTTTTCTGTAAAAATGTTTGGAATTTTAAAAAATCAGTTTAAAAATGTTTTCAAATTCAAAAATATAGTTGAGTTAGGAAAATGTTTGTGAATTCAAAAAATTTCGATGATTTCAAGATCACAATTTCGAAAAAATCATAATTGAAAAATGTTATGAATTTCAACCTCTTTCTCCAATTCAAAAAAAAAATCATGTTTAAAAAAAATTTTGTGGGTTCAAAAACTGTTCATGAATTTGAAAATATGTTTTGAAATATTGTTTTGCAAATTCAGAAAAACAAAAAATTTAAAAAGGTGTCTCGAATTAAAAAATATTCATGAATTCAAATAATGTTCGTAAATTACGTAAACCTCGAATTTCACAATGTTCAGAATTTCAAAATGATTGCCAATTCAAAAAATCGCAAGTTTGAATAATGTTAACAAAGTTAAAATAAAAAAATGAAAAAACAGAAAGAAATAAAACACATAAAAATAAAAGTCGGCAGTAGAAACGGTGAAAATCCCGAATATGGGCAGGTCCATATTCGAGGGAAATATGCCCCGACGCGCGCGATAAATAGAATCTGCCGCTCGACTGTGGGCGAGGCTTCTGCCCTTTCGGTCCTCCCTCCGGAGAGGCGTGGACCTCTGCCCGTTCCGCCGTCACCGTCGTAGACGGAGAACAGTCGGACGCTCACCGACGCTAGCTGCAGGCTGCGGTTGCACCGGCCGAGGCAGTGGCGGGTCGGCGCCGGAGCCGGTGCCTTCCTGCGGCTGCGGTTGTACGCGCTCGCACGCATCGACGCCGCGGTACGCTGCATCTGACTGACGATTATTTGTCCCTATCCATCCAGCACATACACCCCCATCACACACCACCAATGATCGATCGACGCGGAGCAAGCAAGTCGCAAATCTTCGAATTTGTCGTTGACGTCCCGAACCTGATCTCACGTCGACTCGTGGCCGACCCCAGAATACAAAAAAACAAAACGATGCTCCGAGGAGCTGAGTCTGATTGCTTGGCCTTATTCTTGACCGGAGCCAATCATAGCCGGGCCTGCAGGCTGCAGCTGCAGGCTCCGCTTGCCTTTCCGGGCAGGAAAGGCGTGGCTGGCGACCAGAGCCCATGCGCTGTACCGGTACAGCTCGGGCTGCTACCTCGGCGCCAGTGATCAACACGTACGCGTATACTTTCGACCTATTCTCGCAGCAGCTGGCGGGGAAGAAAGACGACCTCGATCGATCGGCTGGCCGGCTCGCGTACCGAACGGCAAGTACGCCGTCAATTTGCGTAGGCCCGTGGCAACGGCATCCCCCTGGATAGACACGGCGTGCTCGCCGGCCGGCGTCGCGTGTGCGTGGCGAGGAGGGGCATACGCACGCACGCACGCGGTGGGCGGGCGCGCACCTAACGCCCGTCGTGCCCCGACCCGAAACCCCACGCGCACGCACCGCGCCTGCTCGGGAACACGGAGTCTTTTCTTTTTAACTAGATTGGGGCGCCACCCTATGGCACTGCTTAAGAGAAAGTTGTGCATAAATTTTTATTTAAAAAAATTACATAGAGCCTAATTGGTTTGGTGTCAATAATTGACATGTCAATTGTTGGCAAGTTTAAAATTTTGGCTTCAATTGGCAGGCTACCAATTGATTCTTGCCCATCTCTCAAAAAGTTACCATTTTTTGGTAACTTTTGGTTTTGCCAAATGTTGGCTTGCCAAATATTGGCAATGCCAAACTTTGGCAACGAACCAATTAGCCTCATAGAGTCCTCGCCGCCGTCTAAAAAAATATCTTAAAAAAATCCTCACCTTCATCTAAAAAATAAGTAAAAAGGAAAAAAAATTACCACAACAGCCAACCAGTGAGTGCCACTTTGCATAACCCTTTATTTAAAAAATACCAAATGTCCCCATCTCCATCTAAAAAAATACATTTAAAAAAATAATCAACACCTTCATCTAAAAAAATTGCAAAAGATTTCTCACCGCGGCCAACCAGCTTGCGTCACGTGGCATAGCTGACCGCCCTTCACGCGTAGCTTAATGGTTTTAATTTTCAGAGGGTTGGATCTCAGGTAGAGGTAGCACGCACACATTGAAAACACGGCGTCCTCGATCGGTGCTCCGCACTGCACGTGCCGAGAGTGAAGTCTGTTTTAAACCCTGAGTTTGCAGAACACGACGTAAATGAACCTTCACGTTTAATTGTGCCGTGCTCTACAATCTCAAGGTTTAAAACAAACTTCACTCGCCGAGAATGAAGTCTGTTTTAAAGGGTACCAACTTCAGGGATTTTGACGTGGAGATTCATTTATGTCGTGCTCTACAATCTTAAGGTTTAAAACAAACTTCACTCCACGTGCCCATGCTTGTTCCTCTCGCGTCGGCAGTTTGCTTCTTCGGTCCAGAGGCTCAGGCCGTGCTTGATTTAAAAAGAAAGAGCGCATGCACGATCTTCGCCGCGTGATTGCAGGCCATGTCTCCGGGCAGGATGGCGATCTTTGCTGGTTGTCATACCGCCCAGCTTCCTGCCATCATCAGTCGGATGGAATAGCAATCATGGCCTGAATGAAAACCGGACGCGTTCCGCTACCTATCAGCATTGCTACTACTAGTATTATATATCTTGGCGAGATCAGCATTGAGCTATATGTTTCTCGTCCGGGAACATTTTGTTGTAAATAAATCAGATCATGGGTTAGACAACCCACAACGTTTCATTAAGACGAAACGTGAACGCACACCGTGGATGCGAGTAGGGGCACTCAAACTCAGGCGGGTTGTTAGGTTTCAGCTTCAGCACCTGCTATACACCGTGGAACATTTTGTTATAAGCAAGGTCCATGAGTTCCGGGGGCTACTTGCCATTGAAAAATTAACAATAGTACAGCAGATAGTTGTCAGTTAAGCTCGTCAGTTAATTAAGGTATTGATTCCTACCAGAAAGAAACTAAATTATGGGTTCCTCTGTGCAAAGGTGCCGCTATCTAATCGCCTCGTACTAACGGACGGCAAAGTCACGACATGCATGCATGCATGCATGCTCATCATCATTCATCATGCATGCCAACCTTAATCACCTCCTTCCACTTCCTCCTCTACTAAAGGAACTTTTGTGGTTTCCGTTGAACCAAACAATCACTTTGGTAGGTAAAACGACTACTTTACCTTTCGGTATGGAACTACTCATATAGCTTAGCAATGGCGCATGTAAATGCAACAGGAAGTTTCCGTTACTTGTAGCCTGCAGGGGAAGAGTGGCGCCGGCGGAGGTTCCGGAGAACTTTTCATGCCAGGGAATGGAGGGGGTCCAGGCCGGGTCCAAAGCTGGTTGTCCTGTTGTTGTCATTGAGAAGCAATCAATGGCCAAAAGGAAAGAACTAAGCACTAGATGCTCACTTTCATCAAAGGAAAGGCACAAGCGCGGCACAGCCAAAACCTTACAAAAGGTGGAGGATATGACAAAGATGGGTCGTGCAAGGGAACTGATTGCTTGACCCCAAGACCGGACCATTGCAGAATTTCGAACAAAAGCTGCAACAGGAACAAAGCCACCCTAGATTCGTTCTCACAGGAATTGGACCATTGGGGTATGTATAAGGCAGTAGGAACATTTTAATTCTGATTTCACAAATTGGCGATCAACGGGTTGTGTCAACATCTGTCCATGGAGAGGCCCGGGAGTATTTTCCATCAAAACAGAACGTATTCATGATCAAGGCCTTCTGGCTATTCCTTTTTTTTTTCTAAAACAGAAACATACGAATCTATTATGAAGTACTAGTACAAAACACCCGAAACATAACAAAAATTACATCGAGGTCTCTAGACCACCGAAGCACGAGCCGCCGACCCGCCGTTGCCACCGCTTCCCTATTGAAGCCGGTTAATCCTTGTCCATGACAGTCGGAAAGTCTTTGTGCCTGTGTCCTTAAGGATCAACACCCTAGAACTGCAGTCGTCGTTGTTGAACCCTTGAATCGATCCGAAGCTCACATGCACAACGAGAAAACCTAGAGTCGCCGCCCCAAGAAGACAACAGGAATCTAAACCGGAGCTCTATCAATTCTGTCCAGATGAACTCGAGGAGGACCGGAGCCCGGAAGACCAAATCAAAGAAGAAGCACCAGCATCCACCCGAACGTCGCTCCTGAGAGGACTAAAAGCCTGACCTAAACTACTAGTCGGAGCAAAGGCACTAGAATTCTCCTGCCCGCCACCGGCCGCTAAAGCGGCAGACGGAGGGAAGGCGAGTCCATGGGTCCGAGGTGTTGCTTGCAGGTGAGGTGTAACCCTAGCCGTCGCTAAGGGAAAGGGACATGTTTTTGGCTTTCTGGCCTATTCATATTGAACCTAAGTTGTTTTATCGGTTCCATGCAAATGAAATTGCGAACAACGAGCCCCTTAATAAATACAAAAAAAAGGTTGATCCTAATCATATGGTTTGTTCCTTAGTTGACAGTGTATAGAGTGGATTTTTTTTTTAAAAAAAAATAGGTGATTAAGGTTGGCATCATGACGGATTGAAGCACAAGGGCCTCCACAAAGTCGTAATCATTGCCGCGCCAACCCTACTTGACCAATAAATCTATTGGATTCACCGGAGACAATGGTAATCACTACGTCGAAGAGGGATCCAGAGAAACTTCATTCACCGCTGCCAGCGCCACCATCAGAGACGAAGCCATGGCCAGCCGAAATCAAAGCAATCTAGTCCTAAAACTACCACTACAACATGCCGCGTGCGGGATCCGGCAACCCCCCTTCCCACCACCGACCGGATGTCGTCAGGGGAGGTGAGCCACCAGAGACAACGCCGGCAAACGGAGGCACCAAGCATAGGTGGTTTCACTTCTTTCTCTCTGTAGGGAAAGAGTGGAGCGGATTCTTTCATGCGTGAATTTTTGAAACTTAGATACACTAAGAATCCACTTCTAAAACTTAGAATGAAAAAAAAAAATCATAGTTACACATTTTGACAAACTGCAATAAATAAATAAACACATAGGTACTCCCTCCGTCCCAAAATAAGTGTCTCAATCTTAGAATGAAAAAAAAAATGAGTCAATTACACCATTGGTGCTAGAACTTGGCGTAAATGGTTACTTTAGTGCTACAAGTTGTGATGTACATTGAAGTGGTGTAAAAACTTGGCTTCACGGTATAAATACGGTGCAAAACTCATTTATATACATCCACGGCGCTGACGAGGCATGCGAGCGTGGCGTGAGGCCGCTGTCAGTGACAGGATGGACAGGGCATGTGACCTGCAATTTTTGTAAAAAAAAATCTCAGCTTTTATTTTTTTGCACAAAAATAACGCTGGGAGGCCCACATGTCAGAAACAACACAAATGGCATTGAGAAAAAATAATGACCACGGGGCTTCGAACCTAGTAGAAAGGTAATATGCGCGCGCATGTAACCAAAACGGCCAATGTGACATTACTTGCACAAGTGTGATAGCTGCTTTCTATATCTTTTGCTAACTGCATGTATTAATTCTTTTAACTCATCAAATGAAAAAGGTACCCACGGGGCTCGAACCAGCGACCTGAAGATCTCAGGAGAGCCGCCAAAATTTGTTTGCTACATAGGCTATTGTATTGAGACCATTTTTATATATGTTTCCTACAAGCAGTGGTAGTTACCACCACTTGCGTTTTGTATGTTGTATGTAGTATCTGTCGAAACCGAGAGTATGTACGTGTAGTATGTAGTATATAATAATGATTAGGTAGTATATATACTAATTTTTAGGTAGTATGTACCATTTTTGAGTATGCTCTTTTTATGTACAAATATGTACGTATTTCATAAATATAAAAAACTATGGGCTCATATGCAATTTTTCATGTAACTTGCTTTGAAATATCTTAGATATATTATATGAACATATTTAAAATAATAAAATAGTATATATAGTACCACATGGTAGTATATGAGACATGTGGGGTAACTACCACGGGTGGTAGGATGGATTTTCCTATATATATATATATATATATATATATATATATATATATATATATATATATATATATATATATATATATATATATATATATATATATATATATATTCCTTAGACAATATATTTTTGACTTGTAAGTGTTTCACATGATTTTTCGTAAATCATAAGTATTTCGCTTCCCAAAGTTCATAAACATTTTCAAAATGTGAAAACGTTTATATGCTGCATGAATATTTTATTAAAACATAAATATATAAAACTATACAAATACTTATCTACACATATATAAATAAATGTTCATATAATTTTAAAAGTATGAATTTAGTTTTAAAACTTTAATATTTTATTAAAATGCCGAGGTAACCTCGGGTACGATCTTTATCTTTATTAGTATTCTTGTTCCTAGGACAACTTATTGCCATTTATTGTTTTCAATATATTTAACCTTTATATAAATACATGAATATTTTTAAATTTTATGAATATTTAGTTAAATATAGTTTACCTTGGTTAATTATATTTAAATAAATGTTCGTACAATTTGAATGGACGTTTTAATAAACTATTAATACAATAGATAAATTTTTCATGCTTTTGGAAAATGTTTATGTACTATTAGGAAACAAAATATTTATGCTTCATGAAAATCATGTGCATTTATAAGTAAAATAATATATTTCTGAAGAATAAAAATGCAGCCTCAATATAAAAGAACATTAGCCTATGTATATTTTGTTTTGAGCAATATTAGCCTATGTATAAGAAACAATCTTGGTCGGGTGTTGGTTTGCACTATCGGGATAGGAGGTCGCTGGTTTGACTGCTGGACCTTTTTCATTCGAGTTTAGAGTTTTAATTTATGCTGTTAGGTCAAACTGGTACAAAAATATTTATTCTTGTAGAGCACTAAATGTCATCAGGCCTGGTGGTTAATCGCCAATTGGGTCCCACCTTTTTCATTTGTGTTAAAAAATAATAATTTGTGTTGTTAACCTAAAGAATGTAGAACTTACAGATCCCCACTCCAACAACAAATGTCGTCAGTTGTTTCGGTTAGGCGCGCTTCAAAATATTTGACTGTTTTTCCTCCTAATGGGATTTGTGCTGTTTCTGGCAGGTGGGCCTCCCAATGTTATTTTGTGCGAAAAAATTAAAAAAAGAATCTTCTTTTTGCAAAATGAGCAGGCCACACAACATGTCCCCATCGTCTGGTCACTGACAGCGGCCCCATGCTCGCTAGCACGCCTAGTCAGCGCCAAGGATGTATAAAAACGAGTTTTGCACTGTATTTGCATCATAAAGCCAAGTTTTTGCACCACTTCCATGTACACCACAACTTGTAGCACTAAAGTGACTATTCAGGCCAAGTTCTAGCACCGATGATGTAATTGACTCAAAAAAAATCATAGTTACACAACTTGCTCTCTGCAGGGAAAGTTGTTCTAAGATTGAGACACTTATTTTAGGACGGAGGGAGTATTAGTTAGAAACTTACACATGTAAATTTTCATGAAATAGTATGACTATTCACAAATGGCCAAATTGTTTCATAAACATTTAAGTGGATAACTTTCAACTCAATATATAGGTGCGTCTTCTTTTTAGAATTTCAAAAAACTTATAAATATTTTTTCTAAGTTTTAGAAAGTGGGTCTACTGAAACCAGGATGCATGATTATAGAATTTGGCTGGCCAAACGACCTTTCCACTGTCTGTTCAGTCACAAATATATAGTTCCAAACCATTTTTGTAGACCAAGTTCCAGTATGTTGTCGAACAAGACTAGAGACAAAAGGTCAAATGCATTTTTTGTTGAAGCTACTAGGCGTGCCATTGTGCATATAATCATCCGCCACCCGGGTCATGCTGCCGGCCATTAACCCTATGCTTTGTCCCCTCCGATCCCTTGTTTAGTTAGCAGTTGTTTCTTACACGCTTCACAAACAAACATGGGCGCACACACACGTCATGCAGACATGGAACATTCCGGCTGGCTACGTTACAAAAGTGGGCGCACTTTCTTAAGTCATCTTTCTTTACATATTCCACTGGTTTTTTCTGGAGATGAGCACGCTTGCGGCGCTGATTTGGTCCAGCACCTAGCACCTGTTCCACCACTGTTTGCGCATGAGCTACCTACTCCGCATTTGATTTCCACTTCTCAAGTTGTCTCATTCACAAGTGCAATACCAACTCACCGTGTCCTGATCAACTTAACTCCTATTTTTCGATGCCATCTTTGAAGATAGACGGACACGCCATCCTATTCATTTGACAGCAACTCAACTTCACTGTAGATATTCTTTGAACGACAAGCCTCTGGGTTAGCCGGTCATCACAGGAACAGCTCAAGGGTTTAGATCGGAGTGATGTCAATATTTAACCACCTATTTTGCAGTTGGCAGTTGGTACTATTCCTACAAGGCCAGTAGGCAAAAACGGAAAAGAAACGAGTTGAGTTCTCACATCACCGGATCAGCGGTTTACCTCCATCGATTAGTCAATCCTGAAGTCGACAATGCTCTCTGTGGGTCTCTCGAGAAAACCATCGGCTACCATGCACACCATTTTGCTCCTGGCTTGTAGTGATGATTGCGTGATTAGGTGGTTAAACGGGTTGATTTTCATTATTTGCGTTGATGCACAAAAGGGAACTGACGCTAAAGTGCACAAGATATTCCATCAAATTAGGTTTAATCACCAAATCATCACACAAACTAGGAGAAAAATGATCTTTCTAGCTGTAGCTTAAGGACCAGGTGGTGGAAATGGACAGTTCCGCGCCCTGGCATGCCTGGCCTGCTGACGACTATGGTGATGGTCCGAGGTGGGAATATATAGCACCTATCTGCTAGAGTCACTTTGGACCCGCGTGGAGTACTAGTTGGCGCGACTATCAACTTACCATGATGACCGGAACACTTCTTCATGTTCGGGGTGAAACTCTTGTTCTGATTTTTTCTTTTTTTTGGTCGGGCTCAGCGGCAATGGACTTGTGGCATTGCCTTATTGAAAGCATTGTCTTACTGCTGATGTGTTGGCCTTGAGTGGTTGTCCACAATAAGCAAGATGAAAATCATTGTCATTTGTTTTCTCCGGCCAGAAGTGGTGAATGTGGCGAGAGTGTTTATCCCTTTTTGAAGGTGTTGCTACAGAAGAAGTCGACTTGATCGTAGATGTTGAATTAAATTCTTATAATAATTTGTCGTAGTTGCATATTGTGTACTCCCCTAGTTGGTGACTTTGGTTCGTTGTTTTGCATTAATTTGTTAAAGATGGTTGTGTGCATCAATATGATGCAATGGAGTTTCAACCTCCTTTTCAATTAGAAAAACAAAACAAATCTAGCGTATATTTGGAACAAGGGAAAAGTTTGTCTGTATCAACAACTGTTCCTTTTTAGGGGCAAATCAAGAGTTCCTTAGCACCAACAAATTCTTCAGTGGAACAATAAGGCTAGATCAATATGGGCATAGTCAAATCAGCTACATTTCATTTGGAAAAGAAGGAGCAACTCCTATCGTGCATATGCCGCCTAGTCACCTAACTAATTTTCTACCCACTATTTAGAAAGGTAGCAAGAATACATCTTCGTTGAACAATGTGGCGTATTGCAACCTTTTTTGATGCAAGAGAGTTATTCCCTCCATTTACTATTATAAAATGTTTCATCTTTTTTCTGAATCGGATGTATATAGACACATTTTAGTGTGTGTGTTCCTCATTTCAGTCAGCGAGTATATTGGTTCTAAGCAACCATTTTCTCTGTATAGGAAGCATTGCGCGCCTCATAAAACACAATGCTCGGTACGCTTTCCTAACTGCGCGAACTAACCAATCAGAGAAATTGTTGCTTCACATCAAAATATGGGTCGATCAATTTTGAGAGAGAAGGAAGTGTATCTCCAAGGTGATGGCAGCAAGTGGTTTGGTTGATGCTGGATTAGGCGGGTGGAGGAGGGCTAGAGGAAAAAGTGAAGGAAATATGCCCTAGAGGCAATAATAAAGTTATTATTTATTTCCTCATATCATGATAAATGTTTATTATTCATGCTAGAATTGTATTAACCGGAAACTTGATACATGCCAGTAACGAGATTGAACTAGGTATTGGATACCGACGATCAAATCTCGGGCAAGTAACATACCGATGACAAAGGGAACAATGTATGTTGTTATGCGGTTTGACCGATAAAGATCTTCGTAGAATATGTAGGAACCAATATGGGCATCCAGGTTCCGCTATTGGTTATTGACCGAGAATAGTTCTAGGTCATGTCTACATAGTTCTCGAACCCGTAGGGTCCGCACGCTTAACGTTACGATGACAGTTTTATTATGAGTTTATAAGTTTTGATGTACCGAAGTTTGTTCGGAGTCCTGGATGTGATCACGGACATGACGAGGAGTCTCGAAATGGTCGAGACATAAAGATTGATATATTGGAAGCCTATGTTTGTACATCGGAAGTGTTCCGGGTGAAATCGGCATTTTACCGGAGTACCGGGAGGTTACCGGAACCCCCCGGTGACCTAATGGGCCTTAGTGGGCCTAGTGGAGAAAGAGGAGAAGGGGCCAAGGGGCAGCCAAGTCCGAATAGGACAAGGAGGGGGCGCCCTTTCCTTTTCCCCTCTCCTCCTTCCCCAAGTCCTAGTCCAACTAGGAAGGGAGTCCTACTCCTGGAGTAGGACTCCTCGCGCGCCTCCTCCTAGGGCCGGCCGCACCCCTTGCTCCTTTATATACGGGGCAGGGGCACCCCATAGACACACAAGTTGATCTACGGATCGCTCCTTAGCCGCAGGCGGTGCCCCCTCCACCATATTCCACCTCGGTCATATCGCTGCGGAGTTTAGGCGAAGCCTCGCGCCGTAGAGCATCATCATCGCCACCACGCCGTCGTCGACGGAACTCATCCCGACACTTTGCTGGATCGGAGTCCGGGATCGCCATCGAGCTGAACGTGTGCTGAACTCGGAGGTGCCGACGTTCGCACGTGGATCGGTCGGATCGTGAAGACGCACGACTACATCAACCGCGTTGATAACGCTTCGCCACGGTCTCACGAGGGTACGTGGACAACACTCTCCCTCTCGCTTGCTATGCCATCACCATGATCCTTGCGTGTGCGTAGAATTTTTTGAAATTACTACGCTCCCCAACAATGGTATCGAGCCTGGTTTTATGCGTAGATGTCATATGCACGAGTAGAACACAAGTAAGTTGTGGGCGATACAAGTCATACCGCTTACCAAAGATGTCATACTTTGGTTCGCGGTATTGTGAGATGAAGCGCCCGACCGATATTACGCAGACGCTTACGCGAGACTGGTTTCACCGCCGCGAGTACTGCTGCTTAAAGGTGATCGACGGGTGTCTGCTCTCTCACTTTAGTTGAACCGAGTGTGGCTACGCCCGGTCCTTGCGAAGGTTAAAACAACACCAACTTGACAAACTATCGTTGTGGTTTTGATGCGTAGGTAAGAACGGTTCTTGCTCAGCCCGTAGCAGCCACGTAAAATTTGCAACAACAAAGTAGAGGACGTCTAACTTGTTTTTGCAGGGCATGTTGTGATGTGATATGGTCAAGACGTGATGCTATATTTTATTGTATGAGATGATCATGTTTTGTAACCAAAGTTGTCGGCAACTGGCAGGAGCCATATGGTTGTCGCTTTATTGTATGAAATGCAAATGCCATGTAATTGCTTTACTTTATCACTAAGCGGTAGCAATAGTCGTAGAAGCAATAGTTGGCGAGACGACAACGATGCTACGATGGAGATCAAGGTGTCGCGCTGGTGACGATGGTGATCACGACGGTGCTTCGGAGATGGAGATCACAAGCACAAGATGATGATGGCCATATCTTATCACTTATATTGATTGCATGTGATGTTTATCCTTTATGCATCTTATCTTGCTTTGATTGACGGTAGCATTTTAAGATGATCTCTCACTAAAATTATCAAGAAGTGTTCTCCTGAGTATGCACCGCTGCCAAAGTTCGTCGTGCCTGCACACCACGTGATGATCGGGTGTGATAAGCTCTCGCTCTATCTACAACGGGTGCAAGCCAGTTTTGCACACGCAGAATACTCAGTTAAACTTGACGAGCCTAGCATATGCAGATATGGCCTCGAACACGGAGACCGAAAGGTCGAGCGTGAATCATATAGTAGATATGATCAACATAGTGATGTTCACCATTGGAAACTACTCCATCTCACGTGATGATCGGTTATGGTTTAGTTGATTTGGATCACGTAATCACTTAGATGACTAGAGAGATGTCTGTCTAAGTGGGAGTTCTTAAGTAATATGATTAATTGAACTTAAATTTATCATGAACTTAGTACCTGATAGTATTTTGATTATCTATGTTTGTAGATAGATGGCTCGTGCCGTTGTTCCGTTGAATTTTAATGCGTTCCTTGAGAAAGCAAAGTTGAAAGATGATGGTAGCAATTACACGGATCGGGTCCGAATTTGAGGATTATCCTCATTGCTGCACGTAAGAATTACGCCCCGAAGCACCGCTGGGTGCCAGCCTGCTGCAGAGCAACGCCACAAGTTGTGAACGTCTGGCGAGCAAAGTGATGACTACTCTATAGTTCAAGCCATGCTTTACGGCTTAGAACTGGTCTTCAACGACGCTTTTGAACGTCATGGAGCATATGAGATGTTCCAGAGTTGAAGTTAATACTTCAAGCAAATGCCCGGATTGAGAGATATGAAGTCTCCAATAAGTTCTATAGCTGCAAGATGGAGGAGAATAGTTCACAAGGAGCATATACTCAAAATGTCCGGGTATAATAATCACTTGATTCAACTGGGAGTTAATCTTCCGGATGATAGTGTCATTGATGAATTCTCCAATCATCGCCACCAAGCTACAAGAGCTTCGTGATGAACTATAATATGCAAGGGATGAACAAAACAATTCCCGAGCTCTTCGCAATGCTAAAAGCTGCGGAGGTAGAAATCAAGAAGGAGCATCAAGTGTTGATGGTCAACAAGACCACTAGTTTCAAGAAAAGGGCAAAGGGAAGAAGAAGGAACTTCAAAAGAACAGCAAGCAAGTTGCTGCTCAAGAGAAGAAACCCAAGTCTGGACCTAAGCCTGAAACTGAGTGTTTCTACTGCAAGCAAACTGGTCACTGGAGCGGAACTGCCCCAAGTATTTGGCGGATAAGAAGGATGGCAAGGTGAACAAAGGTATATGTGATATACATGTTATTGATGTGTACCTTACTAGAGCTCGTAGTAGCACCTGGGTATTTGATTCTGGTTCCGTTGCTAATATTTGCAACTCGAAACAGGGACTACGGAATAAGCGAGCACTGGCCAAGGACGAGGTGACGATGCGCGTGGGAAACGGTTCCAAAGTCGATGTGATCGCGGTCGGCACGCTACCTCTACTTTTACCTTCGGGATTAGTTTTAGACCTAAATAATTGTTATTTGGTGCCAGCGTTGAGCATGAACATTATATCTGGATCTTGTTTGATGTGAGACGGTTATTCATTTAAATCAGAGAATAATGGTTGTTCTATTTATATGAGTAATATCTTTTATGGTCATGCACCCTTGAAGAGTGGTCTATTTTTATTAAATCTCAATAGTAGTGATACACATATTCATAATGTTGAAGCCAAAAGATGCAGAGTTGATAATGATAGTGCAACTTATTTGTGGCACTCGCCGCTTAGGTCATATCGGTGTAAAGCGCATGAAGAAACTCCATATTGATGGACTTTTGGAACCACTTGATTACGAATCACTTGGTACTTATGAACTGTGCCTCATAGGCAAGATGACTAAAACACCGTTCTCCGGTTCTATGGAGAGAGCAACAGATTTGCTGGAAATCATACATACAGATGTATGTGGTCCGATGAATGTTGAAGCTCGTGGCGGATATCGTTATTTTCTCACCTTCACAGATGATTTAAGCAGATACGGGTATATCTTCTTAATGAATCATAAATCTGAAACATTTGTAAAGTTCAAAGAATTTCAGAGTGAAGTTGAAAATCATCATAACAAGAAAATAAAGTTTCTACGATCTGATCGTGGAGGAGAATATTTGAGTTACGAGTTTGGTCTACATTTGAAACAATGCGGAATAGTTTCGCAACTAACGCCACCTGGAACACCACAGCGTAATGGTGTGTCCGAACATCGTAATCGTACTTTACTAGATATGGTGCGGTCTATGATGTCTCTTACCGATTTACCGCTATCGTTTTGGGGTTATGCTTTAGAGACGGCCGCATTCACGTTAAATAGGGCACCATCAAAACCGCTGAGACGACTCCTTATGAACTATGGTTTGGCAAGAAACCAAAGTTGTCGCTTCGAAAGTTTGGGGCTGCGATGCTTATGTGAAAAACTTCAACCCGATAAGCTTGAACCCAAATCGAAAAATGTGTCTTCATAGGATACCCAAAGGAGACAGTTGGGTACACCTTCTATCACAGATCCGAAGGCAAGACATTCGTTGCTAAGAATGGATCCTTTCTAGAGAAGGAGTTTCTCTCAAAAGAAGTGAGTGGGAGGAAAGTAGAACTTGATGAGGTAACAGTACCAGCTCCCTTATTGGAAAGTGGTTCATCACGTAAATCGGTTCTGTGACACCTACACCAATTAGTGAGGAAGTTAATGATGATGATCATGAAACTTCAGATCAAGTTGTTACCGAACTTCAGAGATCAACTAGAGTAAGATCCGCACTGAGTGGTACGGTAATCTTATTCGGAAGTCATGCTACTAGATCATGGTGAACCTACGAACTATGAAGAAGCGATGGTGAGCCCAGATTCCGCAAAATGGCTTGAAGCCATGAAATCTGAGATGGGATCCATGTATGAGAACAAAGTGTGGACTTTGGTTGACTTGCCCGATGGTCGGCAAGCAATAGAAAATAAATGGATTTTTAAGAAGAAGACTGACGCTGATGGTAATATAACTGTCTATAAAGCTCGACTTGTTGCGAAAGGTTTTCGACAAAGTTCAAGGGGTTGACTACGATGAGACTTTCTCACCTGTAGCGATGCTTAAGTCTGTCCGAATCATGTTAGCAATTGCTGCATTTTATAATTATGAAATTTGGCAAATGGATGTCAAAACTGCATTCTTGAATGGATTTCTAGAAGAAGAGTTGTATATGATGCAACCAGAAGGTTTTGTTGATCCAAAAGGTGCTAACAAAGTGTGCAAGCTCCAACGATCAATTTATGGTCTGGTGCAAGCCTCTCGGAGTTGGAATAAACGCTTTGATAGTGTGATCAAAGCATATGGTTTTATATGCACTTTTGGAGAAGCCTGTATTTACAAGAAAGTGAGTGGGAGCTCAGTAGCATTTCGATATTATATGTGGACGACATATTATTGATTGGAAATGATATAGAATTTCTGGATAGCATAAAAGGATACTTGAATAAAAGTTTTTCAATGAAAGACCTCGTGAAGCTACTTACATATTGGGAATCAAGATCTATAGAGATAGATCAAGACGCTTAATTGGACTTTCACAAAGCACATACCTTGATAAAGTTTTGAAAAGTTCAAAATGGATCGAGCAAAGAAAGGATTCTTACCAGACATAAGGTGTGAAATTGAGTCAAACTCAATGCCCGACTATAGCAGTAAGATAGAGAGAAAATGAAAGATGTTCCTATGCTTCAGCCATAGGCTCTATCATGTATGCAATGTTGTGTACCGCACCGATGTATGCTTAGCAATAAGCTTGGCAGGAAGATACCAAAGTAATCCAGAGTGGATCATGGACAGCGTCAAGAACATCCTGAAATACCGAAAAGGACTAAGGATATGTTTCTCGATATGGAGGTGACAAAGAGCTAGTCGTAAATGGTTACGCCGATGCAAGCTTTGACACTGATCCGGACGATTCTAAATCGCAAACCGGATACGTATTTTTATTAAACGGTGGAGCTGTTAGTTGGTGCAGTTCTAAACAAAGCGTCGTGGCGGGATGTACATGTGAAGCGGAATACATAGCTGCTTCGGAAGCAGCAAATGAAGGAGTCTGGATGAAAGAGTTCATTTCCGATCTAGGTGTCATACCTAGTGCATCGGGACCAATGAAGATCTTCTGTGACAATACTGGTGCAATTGCCTTAGCAAAGGAATCCAGATTTCACAAGAGGACCAAGCACATCAAGAGACGCTTCAATTCCATCCGGACCAAGTCCAAAGGGAGACATAGAGATTTGCAAAATACATACGGATCTGAATGTTGCGCACCCGTTGACTAAGCCTTTTCCACGAGCAAAACATGATCAGCACCAAGACTCCATGGGTGTTAGAATCATTACTGTAATCTAGATTATTGACTCTAGTGCAAGTGGGAGATGAAGGAAATATGCCCTAGAGGCAATAATAAAGTTATTATTTATTTCCTCATATCATGATAAATGTTTATTATTCATGCTAGAATTGTATTAACCGGAAACTTGATACATGTGTGAATACATAGACAAACATATAGTCACTAGTATGCCTCTACTGGACTAGCTCATTAATCAAAGATGGTTATGTTTCCTAACCATAGACATGTGTTGTTATTTGATTAATGGGATCACATCATTAGGAGAATGATGTGATTGACATGACCCATTCCGTTAGCCTAGCACTTGATCGCTTAGTATATTGCTATTGCTTTCTTCATTACTTATACATGTTCCTGTAACTATGAGATTATGCAACTCCGCTTACGGAGGAACACTTTGGTTCTACCAAACGCCACAACGTAATCGGGTGATTATAAAGGAGTACTACAGTGTCTCCAAAGGTACATGTTGGGTTGGCGATTTCGAGATTAGGTTTTGTCACCCGATTGTCGGAGAGGTATCTCTGGCCTTCTCGGTAATGCACATCACTATAAGCCTTGCAAGCAATGTAGCTAATGAGTTAGTTACGGAAGGATGCATTACGTAACGAGTAAAGAGACTTGCCAAGAACGAGATTGAACTAGGTATTGGATACCGACGATCAAATCTCGGGCAAGTAACATACCGATGACAAAGGAACAATGTATGTTGTTATGCGGTTTGACCGATAAAGATCTTCGAGAATATGTAGGAACCAATATGGGCATCCAGGTTCCGCTATTGGTTATTGACCGAGAATAGTTCTAGGTCATGTCTACATAGTTCTCGAACCCGTAGGGTCCGCACGCTAACGTTACGATGACAGTTTTATTATGAGTTTATAAGTTTTGATGTACGAAGTTTGTTCGAGTCCCGGATGTGATCACGGACATGACGAGGAGTCTCAAATGGTCGAGACATAAAGATTGATATATTGGAAGCCTATGTTTGTACATCGGAAGTGTTCCGGTGAAATCGGCATTTTATCGAGTACGGGAGGTTACCGAACCCCGGTGACCTAATGGGCCTTAGTGGGCCTAGTGGAGAAAGAGGAGAAGGGGCCAGGGAGCAGCGCCCCTCCCCCAAGTCCGAATAGGACAAGGGGGGCGCCCCTTCCTTTTCCCCTCTCCTCATTCCCCAAGTCCTAGTCCAACTAGGAAGGGGAGTCCTACTCCCTGGGAGTAGGACTCCTCCCGCCGCCTCCTCCTAGGGCCGGCCGCACCCCTTGCTCCTTTATATACGGGCAGGGGGCACCCCATAGACACACAAGTTGATCTACGGATCGTTCCTTAGCCGTGTGCGGTGCCCCTCCACCATATTCCACCTCGGTCATATCGTCGGGAGTTTAGGCGAAGCCTGCGCCGATAGAGCATCATCATCGCCACCACGCCGTCGGTCTTGACGGAACTCATCCCGACACTTTGCTGGATCGGAGTCCGGGTTCGCCATCGAGCTGAACGTGTGCTGAACTCGGAGGTGCCATACGTTCGGTACTTGGATCGGTCGGATCGTGAAGACGTACGACTACATCAACCGCGTTGTGATAACGCTTCCGTTTACGGTCTACGAGGGTACGTGGACAACACTCTCCCCTCTCGTTGCTATGCCATCACCATGATCCTTGCGTGTGCGTAGGATTTTTTTTGAAATTACTACATTCCCCAACAAAAAGAAGATACAAGAGTAGTTCGATGAAAACCGGACCCCACACGAAGTGGACTTACACCAAATCGTTTTTCGGGTGACTTACCTATAGTGGATTATATCAGGTATTGCTTGTGATCGGGAAACTGTTGTGCAACTTAATTTTTTCTCATTATTCTCTTTCACTAAACAATTGTCCTGTGTTGCAATAGACGCTTTTTTATGTAATCACCTTGATTTAATAGCTATTTTATTGTCAATATGATGATGCATCAAATATGGCAATTGGATTAGTACTTATTATTGATAACAAAGAAAACATATTATTTGGTAAGCCAATAAAAATAAGATGTGGGCTAGTTGATGTGGTTCTCAAGGAAAAGCCGTATGAAGAAATTGACAAAACCGAAAACGAGAATATGTGGTGCAGAGGGAGGCCAAAAAAGGACGGACACAAAAACCTTACAAGCGTTTTTAAGTAAAAGAAAGATTTGGAGTACGTATGTATGTATGTATGTATGTTAGAAACCATTGCGCAGACAACTTACATCATCTCTGTTTGAAATAAAGATTCTATATACTACTCCCTCTGTAAAAATTTATAGGACTTTTTAGGTCACTACTTCAGTGACCTAAAAATTCATATAACATTTTTATAGTGGTAATAGTTAATAAGCTCCAAAAGGAGTTTTTATAGTTAATACATGACATGACTCCACAACAAACGTTCAATACTTTCTTATCTAGTAAAATACTGCACTGGAGATGTGAGATGCAGTAGAGATAGGTGATGCATTTGAAAGGAAAAAAAAAACATTTTAAAATGTGATTAGCAAGGTGTGGTTGACTGTAAAAGCAAGCGAAAGAATGCAGTTGAAAAAAATACAACAAAAAATAACTAAATCACTTTCAACTACACTGTTTATTATATTCTTATAGGTAAATACACGCTAGTTAATTAGCATTTTGCCCATACGTTAGAAATGATCGGGATCCTCTATCCGCTGCATTTTTCAAAGATTTCATGTATAGCACTATATTCCTTTCCTTGTCTTTTGGAAGGGAATTTTCTCCTTTAATTTTATCCATGGATAATGAGTGATGAATTGATATTTTGTGTCAAAAAAGAGGTTAAACCTCCGGCCTTTGTGTCATTGTGATGCACACAACCATTCTTATTAACATTATGTAGAGTAGAAAACAAATACAACCATGACTGAATCATTACAGGATATGAAATAAACACCTACGACTAAGTCGACTTCTTCTGCATCAACGCTTTCAAGAAGGGACAAATGTTCTTGCGCCATCGTCGCCATGTCCTGCCGGAGGTGGTCTGGACAAAGATTTTCATCCTGTTTGCCGAGACCGGACAATGAACCAGAACAACATGTAGACAATACCTTCAACAAGGTAACGATGCAAGTTCGCTGCTAAACCAACCAATAAAGGACATGAAAAGAGTTTTTGCTCCAAACATGAAGTGATGTTCCAATCAGTATCTTGATAACGAATCATTCAATAGTCACATCCGTCAGTAGTTCATGCCAGGCCAAAAAGGCACTAGCAGATTGATTGTGCATTATTGATAAACAATGGATGTAATACCCTCCAAGAGAAAGGATAAATGATGGGTTAGGCTTAGCGAGTTAACACAAATTCTATCATGAGCCTTCTGACGGGAATTGAAATGCTACGCACCATTGATATATCCAAAACATTTTGAAGCCTCGACACTAACATACCTCATTGTGTCATCGGAAATCCCTTGAGGGACGACGAAAAGTGCCCCTCATGTTGCAGTTTACTATGAATTATCCTAATATGTAATTTGAGTTCCAAACTTGAAAACACTTGCAGACTATAGAGGGTTAATTTAAGCTTCTAAAGTTGCAAAGCAATCTGAAACTTAGTTTCCATAAGAAGCATTGCCTCTTTGTTGAAAAATATAGGTCATAATAACAATTTTGCAAACTTCTTTCAAAATACAAGGCACAAACATCGTGGTTGGTGATTTTACTTCCCCATTTGTTCTAATTTATCTCTCGTCTCTTTTCATCATATATGGTTATCTCTTAGATTCTCGACAAAAATAATATATTGCAAACTTGGCTTATTACTAGTGGATTCTTTAGTTTCTATGCGAGACAAAAATATTTTTTTAGGGAAGACAAAAACATGATTTGTAAATTTCAGTGGACGGAATACATGATAAAATAACCCATGTTCCAATCTTTGGCTTAGGGTTCGACATGTCTTGTGCCATAGGAAGAAGAATATCAGTTGAGGAGGAGGCGTCGAGGAGTGGTGGGGAATGAAGATGCACGATCAGGTTCCCAATGGGTAATGAGCACCTTGGCTACTTTAGAGATTAGGGCGCCATGTCCAAAGTTGGGGGCTATTATGGTGGGAAAGTGGAATAGATTGCACGAGATGCCAAAGAGGAGAATGCAACGAGATGTTAGAGTAGGCGAAGTCGCGAAGAGAAGGTGGGGTTGGGAAGAGGCCAAGCAAAGGAGGCCACCGACGCTAACGAGCAGCAGAATCAAGGAGGAAGACAAAGACGCGAGCAGACTAGCGGGGTGCACTTGCCGTACAACATATACATCACACACATCCTTTCATGAAATTTGTATTGAACCGGCTAAAATAATGAAAGAAAAAATAACTCACCATAATTAGCCTTCCAATATATGTTTTTTTATAATTAAGTGATAATAAACCAATGATATAACATACCCAATCAAGTCAATTATCAAAAATTCTCTGTTGGAGGCTCTGATGGCGGGGAAAGTGGGTTAGATTGCAAGAAATATTGTACAGGAGAAGGTAACAAGGTTGCAAGAGTAGGGGAAGAGAAGGTGGGTAGTGAGGATGTCAAGCAGGGGAGGCCGGCAGGGCTGACGAGTGGAAGGAGGTAGGAGAAAGGCGAAGATAAAGATGTGAGGAGGATGGGTTGCGCATTTGCCCTATGGCGTGAATGTCACACACGTTGAATTTCGTATTGAATCAGCTAAAATAATGAAAGCAAAAAAGACCCGATCATAATTAACCTTCCAATATATTTTTTTCTACTATTAATTGATAATAAACCAAGTGGAATAACACACTCAATCAAGTCAACTATCCTAAATTCTCTACTGAGAGCTCTGATGGCAGTAAAATGGACTAGAGCGCACAAGATGTTGGAGATGAGAAGGTAGCGAGGTGCAAGAGTAGACGAAGTGAAGGTGGGGCTACGAGGACGTCGAGCAGAGGAGGCTGCCGGTGCTGACGAGACGGAGGAGCTACGAGGAAGACAAAGACAAAGACAAAAGCATGAAGAATAGTGGGTTGCACATTTGCCCTATGGCGTGAACGCCGAACACATTGAATTTCGTATTAAATCGGCTAAAATAATGAAAGAAAAAATAACTTATCATAATTAACCTTGCAATATATGGTATACTGTTAAGTAATAATAAACCAAATAAGATAACACACCCAATCAAATTAATTACCCAAAATTCTCATCTAGATGGGACACAGCTATTCTTAGCTCGAGCTCAAATGAGCCTGCATAAACAGTAAATTCGTAAAAAATTCTGAATTTTGTTGGGTGTGAAACATTGGCAAATTTTTTGAGTGCCTGCAAAATTTCATCATGAAATCACATTTGTGGAAGTGGTGGCAATATAAACAAAATCGGTGCTGCAAAAAAGTCATTTTCAAAAGCATTTTGGCTTCCAGGAATGCCATTTGAATGTGAAAATTTGCAGGTTCTCAAAACATTTGTTAAAGTTTATCACACAAAAATTTCAGATTTTTTTGAATTTTTTCATTTTCTTTCGAATTTACTGTTCACCCGAGCTCAAAGAGCAGAAAGACACTTTCGATCTAGATGCTCTATGGCGGGAAAGAGGATTAGAGTGCACGAGATGCTGGAGAAGAGAAGTTAGCGAGGTGCAAGGGTTGAGAGTACGTGGAGTAGCGATGACGAGGAGACTTGTTTGCGTCTAGGTGGAAGACGAAAAGGTGTGAGGAGGAAGAATAGCAGGTTGTGCACTTGCCCTAAGGCTGGTGCATCACTCACATCCTTTCATGAATCTTGTCCAAAAATAACTCACCATAATTAACCTTTTGATATACGTTTTCTACTACTAAAAAAACATATACATTTTCTGCTGTTAAATGACAGTAAACCAGATGAGATGACACATCAACACACCAAATCAAGTCAATCATCCCAAATTCAATGTTGTCTTTTTTTAGGATAAATATCACTAGAGTTACTAGTATACACCTATACAAAAGATAAGGTTCGGCTACTCGTTTTCTTAATACAATACAAACGCAAACGTTCATATGACCATTTTTATGAACACGCACCCCTATCTTATGACCATTTGTTTTCTTGGGAAAACCGGCGGCGCCAACCCACCTCCCGTGCGCGTCCCCGCCGACGCGGTCAAGCCCGCCGGCGCACGCACGCACGCGCACCACACCGGACCCTGTCCGGGTCCGGCGTGCGCGCCACCACCCACTGACTCACACGGCGCGACCGCACCCGCAACGCGTGCCCCCGGTCATCGAGCCACGTGGCCGCGACGGGGCTCCGCTAGCCACCGTGCGCCCGACCCGCTACGGCCAGCGGCTAAATAAATCGCCTCGGATCTGACCAAATCTTCTCCGTCCGGACCGCACGCCGTCTCCCCCGTTTCCATTTCGCGAGGAGAAGAAAACGAGGGGGCAAGGGGAGGACAAAGAAACGGGGTCGGCGCCGCCGCCGCCGCCGCTTCCGCCGCCGGTTCGAGGTGGAGGAGGTACGAAATGGATGCGCGCGCAGCGTGCCTTCGATTAGATTATCTTACATAGGGAGAGAAGCGGATGAGCTGGGGAACGAATCTCTGTTCCCTTGATCGTTTGTTTTCTCTTCGTGTCTGTTGGTGTTGGGGGGATTTTGTTCAGGAGGAGGGGGTCTACCTTCAGCCTGCGGTTTCCGCCCCGTTTGCTGTGGGCGTGTCGATCATTTGGGCTTTGGATTGGTCGATTTTTCCTGCGGATTTCGTTTTTTTCTCCCTCGGTTTGGGCTGCCACATGGTTGCGTCGGTGATCGTTTCGATTCCAGATACATACATACATACTCCTATTATGCAGTAATCTGTAATCTGTATGTGTTTATGAGCTGAGGTCTGAGGGGAGTGATTCATAAATTCTATGGGCGAGCGATTCTCTCCTAAAGTCGTAATGATTCAGAAGGCAGAGGAGACTTGTTTGCGTCTATTGTGTTTTATTCTTTCCGCGATTGAGTATTCTGCGAACATTTCTTCGTCTGTAAATCGATAGGCAAATAAATTACTATGTGGTATGATGTTTGCACATGACATAGTTATTCATGACCCAAGTGTTTTTATATTGTGTGGGTGGTCCCAGACTGTCTTTTCTTTGAAGCACGAAAAAATTCTGCATCACTATATCACAATCTAAACTGTTATATGGAGCTTTCCATCAAGTCGTTCTCATTCAACTGCTGATTCCAATTGGTTTTGGGATAATGAACAGATGATGACGAAGAGGCAGATAGGATAATGAACAGAGGGTCTTATTTTGTTCCAGTTTTATTACAAAAATCTGTTGATTACAATTAAAGTAAAGTTTTCTAATATATTTTTTGTTTGCTTAAAATGAAAAAACCGAAGAGCGGACGGTTAACTTGTAGCGCCGCTATCCCTCGCAAAAAAAAAAAAAAAAACTTGTAGCGCCGCTACAACGCAGTGATTTGATATAATTTCATAAACATAGGTGAATATAGCTTCCTTGGAGTGGAGTTGAATGTTCTTAACTAACAGTAGGTGCAAAGTTGGATTGTTTGGTGCTATTGGAGATTGGTATCATTACCTTCTTCCCATTTTCTTATGTGAACTGTATCATTTCTACATGCGGATTTACATATTTGAGGTTACCTTTCTGACTGTTTGTGGCAACATCAGTTCCTAACTTTCATTGCATTGTGGCTGCAGAAGTGTAACACACAAGTTGCCATGGAGGAGAACGCCGGTAGATCCAACACAACAATTGGCCTTCTAAGAAGGGGTTCTGGTGTCTCCTTGGGAAATCAAAACAATGAGGAGAGACCAAATCAGTTCCAGAATAAGCCAGGGAACACCACAAAGCTCAACCCCACAAAAGCAACATGGGCTGGCAACAAGGAAAAGCCGGGGTATTTGCGTGACTCTTTTAATTCTTCAGGATCCAAGTCTGCATCTGCAAGCTCTTCAAAAGCTCCTGTCAGAAAGAATTACGACGAAAAGCTAAGGCGCCCATTGTCGGCACAGTTTAACAATGCTGAAAGTAGTAACAGAAGAACTGTTGTCAACAATCTGCAGAGTAGCAAGAAAGCTATTGCTGATGAGAAGGATGGGCATCCATGTGCCCAGCAGATTGAGTCAAAAGATTCATCATCCACATCAACCACTGGGGATCAGCCAACAGGGCTAGATCCTGAAGTCTTGGATTCATCTGTTCCTTCAGGGAGTTCTTCACATGCAGTTGATTCTTTGGCCAGAAATACTGCATTGAGGACTAAGCCACGTAAGAAAAAGGATAAAGAGCAAATAGGTTTGGGTAAAACCCAACCTGCACCTACTTCTGTCCATCAGCCTGCTGGACCTCGCAATTTGGCCATTGGTGTGAAATCATCAAATGGTGCTGGTCCTGGTGTACAAAGGCGTGGTATAAAAAACCTTGGTTGCACATCAATCTCTGATGTTTTGCCGTCAGGCTGTTCTTCATCTAATTCTGTCCATAGTAAGAGGACCGAGATTACGAGAAAGAGGATTTCTGATGGTGAGACTTCTTCAAGACCAAGGGCTTTAAGTGGGCAGCCTTCCTTGTATCCTGGCAGTACTGGTCCTAGAGTCAGAGACTCTGAACAATCAGCTTCTCAACAAACAACAAGGACTAGCAACAGAATTATTCAGGATTCTGCAGATTCAGTAAGGACTAGGCGTCCTTCTACTCAACAGGCTAGGATGAGGATGCCAGATGAAACAGAGCAGGGCGTGTTTGCTCTGCGTGAGACTGTTTCGGGGGCTCGTCAACCAGATTGGGCCCGATTTTCGATGAACGAAGTTCCCCCACAGAGGTCAACAAGGCCTTTTCCTATGGAGTTGCCTCATGCAATTTACTCTTCTAGTCGTCAAGGCTCTAGTAACCGTACATCAAGGAGCAGAGCGAGTTCTCGTCCCGAGGATAGCTCTCCACAAATGTTTAGAGATGTCTACAGACGCATGAACATGGACGGAATTGCAGAGGTAATTTTTTTTCCATGTACTGTCTGAGTTGTTTGATTTTGCGCTTAGGTTTTGTTTGGGATGAAACTGATCAAACTATCATAGTTTACAGTGCAGTGCTTTTTATTAGCTGCTAGGAAGTCTTGACATGAGAAAGCAATAACAGTGTTGATATATGGAATGCTTCTTGTGTACAGGTGTTGCTAGCATTGGAAAGGATTGAACAACATGATGAATTGTCTTATGAGGTCAGTCCTTTTGTCCTTGTTTACAACTTTAATTTTCTCTTTTCTTGCCAACGTAGCTCTGAAGCGTGTTCTGTACAAAATATTGGCAGCAATTGCTGGTGCTGGAAACCAATCTATTTCCCAGTGGCCTTGGCTTGAATGATCAGCATAGAGATATGAGAATGGATATTGACGACATGTCTTATGAGGTATTAATTTCATGCTATTGATTTTGCCGTAACAGTTTTATTGATATGAGTCGTCATTTCCTTTATTAAGAATTGTTACTCTGTAACCATTCAGTTTGCGTGTACAATTTCTTAAAACGTAGCCATATGCTTGTCATGTTCAGACTCCAGAAGCTCATGTGCTTTGTTTTACTCAGGAATTATTACAACTAGAAGATAGAATTGGCTCCGTGAGCACTGCCCTTTCTGAAGAGCAATTGACAAATTGTCTCAGTCGAATCGTGTATAAACGGGAGAATGCGGCGCTAGAAGTGAACGAAGCTGTCGTAGATGATGTCAAATGCAGCATATGCCAGGTACTTCCCCATTCATTAGCCATTAATGTTTCTGCGCGCTACTAGACTGTTACGTACGTGTTGTTTTGCGCTGCTTACGCATGTTTTTGACATCAACTGGATATTGCAGGAGGAATATATTGAGGACGAAGAGGTCGGTAGAATGAAGTGTGAGCATCAGTACCATGTGTGCTGCATTCAGGAGTGGCTTCGACAGAAGAACTGGTGTCCGATATGCAAAGCTTCAGCAGTACCTTCGTCGGACGCCGACAAGGGGGATACATGAATCTATGTCAAATACCCCCTCCGTCCCATAACCATAATATAAGAGCGTTTTTGACACTACATTAGTGTCAAAAACGCTCTTATATTATGGGACGGAGGGAGTAGTATGAACTTACCATGAAACCATGTTAGACGCTGCCCCAAATCAGGTCCCTCCAACTTGTGAATATATATGATAAACTGTTTCTCTCTTGCAAAGCCCTGTTTCTGTCATTACATTATCTTGTTCTATTCACACAAGCACGCGCACGCACGGCAGTCGCCATCGGATAAAAAAAATTGAACATCCTTGGTACTGGAAGATAGTACTACAATCTAAGGATTACTGAAAGAGGAAAGGTGTGATGGCTGTAAATTCATGGCGGCTGCCCACCAGAGAAAGAACCTCCTAGGAAATGAATAAAGAGGGGGCAAATGATCAGCTCCAGCTTTGTCTCTACTCTTCTCCCATCATCACTCGTGATGTACTGTGTCATAACTCAAGTTCTTGCCAGTTCGGCTAGAAAAAGAACCCGTGATCATGGTGGCAAACTTTCTTTCTAGAAAGCAAAAGCATGATTGGTCAACATCCGCCCTTTGTGTTCAACGGATGAAACAGCTATATCGACACGTTGGATTCTCGCAGGCTTTTTCGTTCCTCGCGCTGTATCTTCACGCTCCACAATCACGGGGGATACTTGGGTGAGAGATCTCACATTAGGTGAGATCTGAGATCGATTTTCTTGAAGAAAAAAATATATGCCCAAACATTCTTACATTTTTTGTAGACACACATCAATGTTTGATGTACAACCACAAAAAGTTTCAGCTCTTAATTCAACTTACATTAATAGAAACAAAAAAGATAAAATTGGATGTGAATAGTTCAGATTTTATCTTTTTTGAATCTCTAGATGTACATTGAGTTTTGAGCTGATTATTTTTGGAGCCGTAAACATACCCACATGAATATTATCAAATAATTTCAGATTTCGTCAAAATGTCTAAATATGATTATTATTATTGGTTCTCAGGCGTCGAACGCAATGTCACCAAAACATAAAATTGCACGCCTGGGCCTCGAACTCCCGATCTAATATGACAATGGAGAAGACTGAGTCTGGTTAGTAGGCAGCAGTAAGCTTAAAGTATCAAGTACGGCAGCAGATTAGTTTTTTTTTTTCAAAATTTTCAACATTTGTTGGAAAAATGGTGAACAAATTTTCATTAAAAAAATCAAATAATGTCTGAAAAACGTAAAAAAGTTGGACTCAAAGAAACTTTTTAAACATGAAATTGTTTCAAAAAAAATGAACAAAAAAATTGAAAAACGTGAATTTTCTCTAATTTTCTTTATAACAGATGAACATTTTTAAATATATGTTGACTGTCTAATATATGCTGAAAAGAAATTAAATACAGATTGAACTTAAGTGTAATACATTGAACAATATTTAAAAACACATTGAACATTTTGTGATATTTTCTGGAGAATTGTTTTTGAATTGTGAACAAAATTTAAAATAGAGAGCAAAATTTGAAAATTATGAATAAGTTCTGAAAATCATGAATAAAAATTCGCAAATGTGAACAGTTTCGAAAATTATGAAGAACATTTAGAAACTATCAACAATATTTGGAATTTGGATAAAAATAAAAACGTAAACGATAAAATAGAAGAGAGAGGAAAATGAAAGAAATAGAAAAAGAACCAGAACCAGAGAAAAACGAAACAAAAAGTAAAAACATAAAAACAAAAAAGAAAACACAAAAATGAGAAAACAGAAAAGAACGGTTCAGTGGGCCGGCCCGTCATGCGCTGCTCACGCGCTTTGTCGAAGCGACGAAGCCGCAGCAATTGGCCGCACCCGGGCGTCATATAGGTTGCCCAGAAAATCAGCGCTCGCATCAAGCGGGACTGAAGCAACTCTTGCTGCAAGATCTCTACTTCTAATGGACGAGTTGGTGAATCGTCTTCGTGGTCCGCGGTTTATTTTCGCCCCCCTCCCACCCTGGTCTGCGGTTTATTTTCGCTGGTTTCTTCTCGTCTCTCCTCCCACCACCCCCTCCCACCCTGGTTCATCGGTTTGTTTTTCTCTCCACTCTTTATTGCAACCAGAACTTTCCTAACGTATAATAAATCACGGATCTAACTTTCTTAAATTATGCAAATCAATCGATTCCTTTTATTGGTTCAATTTGTTTTACGAAACAAATAACAGATTTTCAGGAAACAAATAATACATTTTAATCTAACTTTCTTAAATTATGCAAATCAATAGATTCCTTTTATTGGTTCAATTTTTCTTAGGAAACAAACAACAGATTTTCAGGAAACAAATAATACATTTTAATCTAACTTTCCTAACTTATCTAAATCAATCGATTTCTCTTATTATTGAAATTTGTTTTAGGAAACAAATAACAGACACGTCACAACTTTCCTCCTAATAAATAGTTTCTTAACATTTGCAAACTTTCCTAATCAGACACGTCACAAACAGGCAGGTACTGATATCACGTTACCAAACAATAAAACCCCATTTGCATAGAAATCAGTTCAAAAATCCTAACTTTTCTAAATTTTTACCTTTCCTTGATAACAACCAATATTTCCTATGTTTTCCACATATTGAAGAAAATCACCCCTCCATCGATATTAGCATTTTTTTTAACTGAGATCTCCGGGTTATGATTTTTTTCCGATTCTTTCCAATTGTGACCTCTCCTTCCACTCCGGCTCCTTCTCGCATAAACACCTCCACCACAGCCAGGTGACACTGCCCCAGACCTCCTGCCTCTCCATACCTTCTCCGCCACCTCCTTCTTGTACTCTGTTAACAATCCCTCCGTCACATTTGTCCACGGCGGTGTCGAGGGTATGGCGCAGCAGCGTATCAATGATGAGAGCAGCGATAGTAGCAGGAAGCAACACGCAGCAAAGCGAGGCGAAGCGCCGACGATGGAGGTCGAGATGCGCCGGCGTGGTGAGGGGCGGCCAGCCAGAAGATGGTCAGGATCGGAGGCGGCGCGAGGTGGGCGCGACAAAAGGGCGAGTGAAGGATAGGCGGCAGCAGACGGGCGAAGCGCAGCCAGCGAGAGTGTGGCGACGGCCGGGTGTGTCGCGCGGGGCACCTGATGGTGCGGTGGTTGCGGCGAAGCGACGGCAGGGGCGGGCGCGACCGACGCGGTGTATGATGCAGGCGTGGGCATGGAGAGGAGTGGCCCAGGGCGCGAAGAAGAGCGGCTGGCTCGGGCATGGGTGTGCATAGGAGCGGGCATGTGCCACGGGGTCAATCCGAGGAGCTCGGTGGCTACCCCTGCAATGGCCATGGCGGACGGCGGTTCTCGGCCACGGCGAAATACCTAACGAGAGCAAACGAGAGGGGAAACAGGGGAAAGGCAAGAGGAGATCATGGCGGTGTCAATGGCACCCTAGGGGAAGACATGGGAGCTCGTGGCGGCGCGGATCGAACAACAATGTCGCGGTGGCCCAAGCTTGAGGAAGACGGCAGCGACGTCGATGCGGGGGTGCTGGACTTGATCTCGTTAGGCGTGAAGCGAAATGCGAAGCGTTGAGCTCCTCGACAAGCTCCTAGCCCGCAGGGAGGGCAGTGGCCATGTGGACGGGGTCGGTCATGGTGGCCGTGGCGTCTGACTTCGTCCAGATCGACGGGATCGAGTGAGCGAGGAGGAGAAGTGGATTTGGGAGGGAGCGTCGAGGAGGAGTGAGGCCATGGGGGCAGGGAAGGAAGGCGTCACCCTTATCCATTCCCCTTTGATGCCAGCGAGGTGGTCGGGCGGGACCCGGCTCAGAGCGACGTGGCTCGGGAACAGGAGAAGACGACCGCTGAGGCTGGACCATCGAGCGGTTCGTGGCAAGGCCCGGGGCAGGCGCGAATCCTTTACATCGTCCTTTTGGTTTTTCAATGTATTCTAATCTGTTTCTCCTTTTTAACACTGTTTTCTATTTATTCTTATCAACTAAATGATCTCTACTCCTAATGTCTCAGTTGGTAGTCTCCGTTCCGGGTTTATTTTCGTCCCACCTCCCGAATGAGGGAGAGGGAGAGAGAGTGAGGAAGAGGGAGGGAGAGGGTATGCGTGTGAGAATTTGATGGTAAAAAAGGTCGTAAATGTCACTTAATATGTATGAAAATATTAAATGTAATACTAACATAATTGATATTAAACTTTTAAAGTTAATGTGGCCCCGTTGCAACGCACGGGCGTTCTTCTAGTCTACAGTAATTCGCCGGCTCACCCGCTCATGCTTAAAAGAAAACAATGAAGAAAAAGGAGCACATGAGACATTTGAACTCTTGTCTCCTGGATGAATTCAACGGTGCTAGCCATCAGGCTAGCGTCGGGATCGAGTAATTGACAAAAAACTATCACATTTCATGTTACCGTCCCACAGAACTACCACATTTTGAAAACTAACCAAAAACTCCAGTTTAGTGCTAATTTCGTGACAAAAAACTACCAGTTTGAGTTGATGACAGATTGAACCGTTTTAAACGCCTTTCTGACAGCTCTGGCCCACCGGTCAGTACGGCGGCCGCGATAATGGCTAACGGCGCTCGCCTGCTGCCCATTAGCCGCGCGCGTCGGTCGGGCCCGGTTGGACCAGGACTAACCTGGACGACCGGCTCGCTCGTCGTCCTCCCGACCTCACTCTCCCCCGAGCTCACTCACTCACTCTCTCCTCTGCTCTCCACTGCTTCTCTTCTTCTTCTCGCACTCCGGCGATGCCGCGACCATGTCGTCATGGCCCAACAGCAATGAGACCTCTGACGATGACGAGCACATGAGCGAGTTCAGTAGCATGCAGATGGAGTATTTTGTGAGTCAGCTCAGTCTCTTCTCTCATCTGCTAGGGTTAGGGTTAGGGTTAGGGTTAGGGTTTGAAGAAGGATTGGGATTTGTCCATTTAAGTTCATATATGTGAGCTGTAGTTTATATATATGTGTTTCCTGCTGCAGCAAACTCTAGATACTGTGATAGATCCAAGCTTTCTGGGCTTGTGACTGAATCTGACCGTAGGTACATCCTGCACAGGCAGATGGCAGGCAAATTTGTGGCATTTGAAGGCACTGACACTGGCAGGAGATTCATAGAATGTGCAACTGAGGTAATGAACCAAGTTGTCATGGTTGTGATTGATTCATTTTGTGCTTTTTTGAATAATGCTGCTGCTTTTCTCTTTTTAGCTTAATTATAAGAACATTGCTATGTCTAAATTCTGTACTTGTAGCAAAGAGAAGCAAAGAGCAATGGAAACATAGCACTGGTTTATAATTTGTAGTATAGAGTTAGCTAGTGTAGTGTAGCTACATATAGCTACATATATGACTACTTTATGATTTGTTATTGTGAATATGTTTGTTAATGAAGAATAAATCTCACTGTAAATTTAACTGAATTTTTAGGATGGTGTGAACTGTGGTGTTTTAGAGTGGGTAGATGCCCGTTGGCCTGTAATTTTGCAAAGATGCTTAACCAAGCTCTGGGATATGTACCATGAGCAGAACATTGGTAGAGTCCAGGATAATGAGGCTCATGAGATAGAGGTTGCAAAACTAAAGAAGGAGAAAGATTCTCTTGGCAATCAGTACAGACAGCTTGTGGATGATGTATCCAAGCTGTTTGATTACCAGGATGGGCAGAAATCCCATGACATGGATTACACAAGCCAAGCAATCAATGAACTGAAGGAGAAGAAGAATCAACTGTGAAAGTGCAACTATTCCTAGGTGGTTTTGGTAATTCATAACAACATATAGCTCATTGAGCTAATGCTATTCCAAGACTATTATTTCAGGAAAGCTCAATGAATGGCATGGCATGGATGATGAAAGTGGATCCCTCAAAATGCTAATGACAAAGGATTGGCTCAAGCTCAAAAGCTCAAGACTCTTCATTTTATATTTTAGTGATCCAAGATCACATTGAGTCTATAGGAAAAGCCAATACTATCAAGGAGGGATGAGGTGTTGCTTAATGAGCCTTTTGCTTCATGTGCTTAGTGATATGCTCCAAAACCCTCAGCTACTTTCTCACATCCTCATATGACCTAAACCCAAAGCCAAAATCGGTCACACCGATTCTTTCTATCCGCTCCACCGAGTTCAAAAGTCATAGCCACGCCACAAACCCTAGGCAAATCGGTTCTACCGATAGGGATCTCGGTCTCACCGAGATGGGATTATAATCTCTCTGTTTCCTTTTAGTAACTTTTCGGTCTCACCGAAAGAGCGGATCAGTCCCACCGAGATTGCAATGTAAACTCTCCGTTTCCTTTCGTAACTTTTCGGTCTCACCGAAAGAGCGAATCGGTCCCACCGAGTTTACGACCAACTCTCGGTTAGCTAATTACCAAAATCGGTCTCACCGAGTTTGTATGTCGGTCTCACCGAGATTACGTTATGCCCTAACCCTAACCATATCGGTCCTACCGAGATGCATGTCGATCCACGAAAACCCTAACGGTCACTAGGTTTATCAAATCGGTCTCGACCGAGTTTGTTGATTCGGTCCCACCGAGATTGGTAAATTGTGTGTAACGGTTAGATTTTGTGTGGAGGCTATATATACCCCTCCACCTCCTCTTCATTCCTGGAGAGAGCCATCAGAACAAACCTACACTTCCAACTTACCATTTCCGAGAGAGAACCACCTACTCATGTGTTGAGACCAAGATATTCCATTCCTACCATATGAATCTTGATCTCTAGCCTTCCCAAGTTGCTTTCCACTCAAATCTTCTTTCCACCAGATCCAAAACCTATGAGAGAGAGTTGAGTGTTGGGGAGACTATCATTTGAAGCACAAGAGCAAGGAGTTCATCATCAACACACCATTTGTTACTTCTTGGAGAGTGGTGTCTCCTAGATTGGCTAGGTGTCACTTGGGAGCCTCCGACAAGATTGTGGAGTTGAACCAAGGAGTTTGTAAGGGCAAGGAGATAGCCTACTTCGTGAAGATCTACCGCTAGTGAGGCAAGTCCTTCGTGGGCGACGACCATGGTGGGATAAACAAGGTGGCTACTTCGTGGACCCTTCGTGGGTGGAGCCCTCCGTGGACTCGCGCAACCGTTACCCTTCGTGGGTTGAAGTCTCCATCAACGTGGAGGTACGATAGCACCACCTATCGGAACCACGCCAAAAACATCCGTGTCTCCAATTGCGTTTGAATCCTCCAAACCCTTCCCCTTTGCTTTCTTGCAAGTTGCATGCTTTAATTTCCGCTGCCAATATACTCTTTGCAAGCTTGCTTGAATTGTGTGATGATTGCTTGACTTGCCCTAAGATAGCTAAAATCTACCAAACTCTAAAACTGGGAAAAGGTTAAGTTTTTAATTGGTCAAGTAGTCTAATCACCCCCCCTCTAGACATACTTCAAGGTCCTACAAGTGGTATCAGAGCTTTGGGATCCATTTGCTTTGATTTCCATAGCTTTTGGTGGTCATAGCCTTGGTTTCACAACCTAGGAGAGTATGGCGTCTAGCGAGGGAAATTATCACCGTAGAGGTCCTTACTTTGATGGTACTAATTTTGCTAGTTGGAAGCATAAGATGAAAATGGATATTCTCGGACATAACCCCGCCGTTTGGGCTATTCCGTGTATTGGCTTGCAAGGTTAATTCTTTGATGGGAAAGAACCGAACCGTGAAGCTAGCGCGGAAGAATTGAAGATGCTGCAATACAACGCTCAAGCTTGTGATATCCTCTTCAACGGATTGTGCCCCGAAGAATTCAACAAAATCAGCCGTCTTGAGAATGCAAAGGAAATTTGGGATACTTTGATTGATATGCATGAAGGTACCGAATCCATCAAGGAATCCAAGTTGGATGTGCTCCAAAGTCAGCTTGACAAGTTCAAAATGAAGGATGGTGAAGGTGTCGCTGAAATGTACTCTAGGCTTGCTCTTATCACAAATGAGATTGCCGGCTTAGGAAGTGAAGAGATGACCGACAAATTCATCATCAAGAAGATCCTAAGAGCATTGGATGGAAAGTATGATACCGTGTGCACATTGATACAAATGATGCCAAACTACAAAGATCTCAAGCCAACGGAAGTCATTGGAAGAATTGTTGCTCATGAGATGTCACTTAAGGACAAGGAGGAACTTCACAACAAGTCAAGTGGTGCTTACAAAGCCTCAATTGAATCCCCCACATCATCAAGTGAGAAACAAACCTTCAATGAAGAATTGAGCTTAATGGTGAAGAACTTCAACAAATTCTACAAGAGTAGAAGCAAAGAGAGAACCTCCAAGTCAAGGTCTTACCATGACAAAAGGTCTTCTAGTCGAGAGCGCAATTGCTACAATTGTGGGAGACCCGGACACTATTCCAATGAGTGTACTGCACCCTACAAAAGAAGAGAAGATTCTCCAAGAAGAAGAAGCAAAAGAGAAGAATCACCACCAAGAGAGAGAAGGAGTAGAGATGATCATTATGAACGAAGATCCTCACGGAGAAGCAAAGATTCGGAAAGGAAGGACAAGTCATCAAAGAGCTACACAAAACGAAGACATCAAGCTCATGTTGGTGAATGGGTATCCGGCTCCGACTCCGACCATCGCTCCGAGAGAAGCTATCACTCCGACTCCGAATACACTGAAGATGAAGGTGTTGCCGGTCTAGCACTTGTATCAACCAACTCCTACGACATATTTGAATCACCAAATGAAGGAATTGGAAGATGCTTCATGGCCAAAGGTCCTAAGGTAACACACCCCGAGTATGTTGATTTTGATGTTGATGAAGATGACTTGCTAGGTGATGATGATTTACTTGTTGACAACTCTAGTGATGAATAATATGATGAAACGTCAATTAATCATGCTAATCAAGATAAAACGAATGACATGAAGGAAATATGCCCTAGAGGCAATAATAAAAGTTATTATTTATTTCCTTATATCATGATAAATGTTTATTATTCATGCTAGAATTGTATTAACCGGAAACATAATACATGTGTGAATATATAGACAAACAGTATGTCACTAGTATGCCTCTACTTGACTAGCTTGTTAATCAAAGATGGTTATGTTTCCTAACCATGAACAAGGAGTTGTTATTTGATTAACAAGGTCACATCATTAGTTGAATGATCTGATTGACATGACCCATTTCGTTAGCTTAACAGTTGATCGTTTAGTATGTTAATGCTTTCTTCATGACCCATACATGTTCCTATAACTATGAGATTATGCAACTCCGTTTACGGAGGAACACTTTGGTACTACCAAACGTCACAACGAATCGGGTGATTATAAAGGAGTACTACAGGTGTCTCCAAAGGTACTTGTTGGGTTGGCGTATTTCAAGATTAGGTTTTGTCACTCCGATTGTCGGAGAGGTATCTCCAGCCTTCTCGGTAATGCACATCACTTAAAGCCTTGCAAGCATTACAACTAATGAGTTAGTTGTGAGATGATGTATTACGGAACGAGTAAAGAGACTTACGTAACGAGATTGAACTAGGTATTGATACCGACGATCGAATCTCGGGTAAGTAACATACCGATGACAAAGGGAACAACGATGTCGTTATGCGGTTTGACCGATAAAGATCTTCGAGAATATGTAGGAACCAATATGGGCATCCAGGTTCCGCTTTTGGTTATTGACCGAGAATGGTTCTAGGTCATGTCTACATAGTTCTCGAACCCGTAGGGTCCGCACGCTTAACGCTTCGATGACAGTTCATAATGAGTTTATAAGTATTGATGCACGAAGGTTGTTCGAGTCCCGGATGTGATCACGGACATGACGAGGAGTCTCGAAATGGTCGAGACATAAAGATTGATATATTGGAAGCCTACATTTGGACATCGGAAGTGTTCCGGTGAAATCGGGATTTTACTGAGTACCGGAGGTTACGGAACCCCGGAGGTCCATGGGCCTTAATGGGCCATAGGAGAAGAGGAAGGGCAGGCCAAGGTGGGCTGCGCCCCCCTCCCTCTAGTCCGAATAGGACAAGGAAGGGGGGCGCGCCTTCCCTCTTCCCTCCTCCAATCCTAGTCCAACTAGGAGAAGGGGGAGTCCTACTCCCTGGGAGTAGGACTCCTCCTTAGTCGCCTCCTCTAGGGCCGCCACCTCCCCTTGGCTCCTTTATATCTGGGGCAGGGGCACCCCAAGACACACAAGTTGATCTCGGATCTTGCCTTAGCGTGTGCGGTGCCCCTTCCACCATATTCCACTTCGGTCATATCGTCGCGAGCTTAGGAGAAGCCTGCGCCGGAGAAGTCATATCGTCGCGAGCTTAGGCGAAGCCCTGCGTCGGTGGAGCATCAACATCGCCACCACGCCGTCGTCGTCTTGACGGAACTCATCCCGACACTTTGCTGGATCGAGTCCGGGATCGTCATCGAGCTGAACGTGTGCGAACTCGGAGGTACCGTCGTTCGGTGCTTGGATCGGTCGGATCATGGAGACGTCACGACTACATCAACAGCGTTGTTATAACGCTTCGCTTCGGGTCTCGAGGGTACGTGGACGGACACTCTCCCTCTCGTTGCTATGCCATCACCATGGTCTTGCGTGATCGTAGGAATTTTTTGAAATTACTCGTTCCCCAACATGGCATCCGAGCCTGGTTTTATGCGTTGATGTCATGTGCACGAGTAGAACACAAGTGAGTTGTGGACGATACAAGTCATACTGCCTACCAGCATGTCATACTTTGGTTCAGCGGTATTGTGAGATGAAGCGGCCGGACCGACATTACGCGTCGACGCTTACGCGAGACTGGTTTCACCGCCCGAGCACTCGTTGCTTAAAGGTGACCGGCGGTGTCTCTCTCTCTCACTTTAGTTGAATCGAGTGTGGCTACGCCGGTCCTTGAGAAGGTTAAACGGAGTCTATTTGACGAATATCGTTGTGGTTTTGATGCGTAGGTAAGAACGGTTCTTGCTCAGCCCGTAGCAGCCACGTAAAACTTGCAACAACAAAGTAGAGGACGTCTAACTTGTTTTTGCAGGGCATGATGTGATGTGATGTGGTCAAAACGTGATGCTATACTTTATTGTATGAGATGATCATGTTTTGTAACCGAGTTATCGACAATCGGCAGGAGCCATATGGTTGTCGCTTATTGTATGAAATGCAACGCCATGTAATTGCTTTACTTTATCACTAAGGAGTAGCGATAGTCGTAGAAGCAATAGTTGGCGAGACGACAACGATGCTACGATGGAGATCAAGGTGTCGCGCGGTGACGATGGTGATCATGACGGTGCTTGGCGATGGAGATCACAAGCACAAGATGATGATGACCATATCATATCACTTATATTGATTGCATGTGATGTTTATCCTTTATGCATCTTATCTTGCTTTGATTGACGGTAGCATTATAAGATGATCTCTCACTAAAATTATCAAGAAGTGTTCTCCCGAGTATGCACCGTTGCGAAAGTTCTTCGTCTTTGAGACACCACGTGATGATCGGGTGTGATAGGCTCTACGTTCAAATACAACGGGTGCAAAACAGTTGCGCACGCCGAATACTCGAGTTAAACTTGACGAGCCTAGCATATAACAGATATGGCCTCGGAACGAGAGACCGAAAGGTCGGCGTGAATCATATAGTAGATATGATCAACATAGTGATGTTCACCATTGAAACTACTCCATCTCACGTGATGATCGGACATGGTTTAGTTGATTTGGATCACGTAATCACTTAGATGACTAGAGAGATGTCTGTCTAAGTGGGAGTTTTTAATATGATTAATTAAACTTAAATTTATCATGAACTTAGTACCGATAGTATTTTGCTTGTCTATGTTTATTGTAGATAGATGGCTCGTCTTTGTTGTTCCGTTGAATTTTAATGCGTTCCTTGAGAAAGCAAAGTTGAAAGATGATGGTAGCAATTACACGGACTGGGTCCGTAACTTGAGGATTATCCTCATTGCTGCACGTAAAAATTACGCCCCGGAAGCACCGCTGGTAGTGACAGCTCTGCGCAGATCTTGAGCGAAGTTGTGAACGTCGGCAAAGCAGAGCTGATGACTACTCTATAGTTCAGTGTGCCATGCTTTACGGCTTAGAACCGGGTCTTCAACGACGTTTTGAACGTCATGGAGCATATGAGATGTTCCAGAGTTGAAGTTAATATTTCAAGCAAATGCCCGGATTGAGAGATATGAAGTCTCCAATAAGTTCTATAGCTGCAAGATGGAGGAGAATAGTTCATCGGTGAGCACATACTCAAAATGTCCAGGTATAACAATCACTTAATTCAGCTGGGAGTTAATCTTCCGGATGATAGTGTCATTGATGAATTCTCCAATCACGCCACCAAGCTACAAGAGCTTCGTGATGAACTATAATATGCAAGGGATGACTAAGACAATTCTGAGCTCTTCGCGATGCTAAAAGTCATGGAGGTAGAAATCAAGAAAGAGCATCAAGTGTTGATGGTCAGCAAGACCACTAGTTTCAAGAAAAGGGCAAAGGGAAGAAGAAGGAAACTTCAAAAAGAACAGCAAGAAAGTTGCTGATCAAGAGAAGAAACCCAAGTCTGGACCTAAGCCCAAATCGAGTGTTTTACCGCAAGCGATGGACACCGGAAGCGGAACTGCCCCAAGTATTTGGCGGATAAAAGGATGGCAAGGTGATCAAAGGTATATGTGATATACATGTTATTGATGTGTACCTTACTAATACTCGCAGTAGTACACAGGTATTTGATACTGGTTACATTGCTAATATTTGCAACTCAAACAGGAACTACGGATTGCGAAGATTGGCTAAGGACGAGGTGACGATCTGCGTTGGAAATGGTTCCAAAGTCGATGTGATCGCATCGGCACGCTACCTCTACATCTACCTTCGGGATTAGTTTTAGACCTAAATAATTGTTATTTGGTGCCGCGTTGAGCATGAACATTATATCTGGATCTTGTTTATTGCGAGACGGTTATTCATTTAAATCGAGAGAATAATGGTTGTTCTATTTATATGAGTAATATCTTTTATGGTCATGCACCCTTGAAGAATGGTCTATTCTTGTTGAATCTCGATAGTAGTGATACACATATTCATAATGTTGAAGCCAAAAGATGCAGAGTTGATAATGATAGTGCAACTTATTTGTGGCACTCGCCGTTTAGGTCATATCGGTGTAAAACGCATGAAGAAACTCCATCTTGATGGGCTTCGAATCACTTGATTATGAATCACTTGGTACTTATGAACCGTGCCTCATGGGCAAGATGACAAAACGCCGTTCTCCGGAACTATGGAGCGTGCAACTGATTTGTTGGAAATCATACATACCGATGTTTGTGGTCCAATGAATGTTGAGGCACGCCGGGTATCGTTATTTTCTCACCTTCACAGATGATTTGAGCAGATATGGGTATATCCACTTAATGAAACACAAATCTGAAACATTTGAAAAGTTCAAAGAATTTCAGAGTGAAGTGGAAAATCATCGTAACAAGAAAATAAAGTTTCTACGATCTGATCGTGGAGGAGAATATTTGAGTTACGAGTTTGGTTTACATTTGAAACAATGTGGAATAGTTTAGCAACTCACGCCACCGGAACACCACGGAGAAATGGTGTGTCCGAGCGTCGTGTCGTACTTTACTAGATATGGTGCGATCTATGATGTCTATTTCCGATTTACCGCTATCGTTTTGGGGTTATGCTTTAGAGACGGCCGCATTCACGTTGAATAGGACACCGTCAAAATCCGTTGAGACGACGCCTTATGAACTGTGGTTTGGCAAGAAACCAAAGTTGTCGTTTCTTAAAGTTTGGGGCTGCGATGCTTATGTAAAGAAACTTCAACCAGATAAGCTCGAACCCAAATCGGAAAAATGTGTCTTCATAGGATACCCAAAGGAGACTGTTGGGTACACCTTCTATCACAGATCTGAAGGCAAGATTTTCGTTGCTAAATTCGGGTCCTTTCTAGAGAAGGAGTTTCTCTCGAAAGAAGTGAGTGGGAGGAAAGTAGAACTTGATGAGATAATCAGATTCTGCTCCCTTATTGGAAAGTAGTTCATCACAAGAAATGGTTCTGTGACAACTACACCAATTAGTGAGGGAACTAATGATGATGATCATGAAGTTTCAGATCAAGTTGCTCTTGAACCTCGTGGTCAACCAGAGTAAAATACGCACAGTGGTACGGTAATCTTATTCGGAAGTCATGTTACTTGACCATGGCGAACCTACAAACTATGAAGAAGCGATGGTGAGCCCAGATTCGCAAAATGGCTGGAAGCCATGAAATCTGAGATGGGATCCATGTATGAGAACAAAGTATGGACTTTGGTTGACTTGCCGATGATCGGCAAGCCATTGAAAATAAATGGATCTTTAAGAAGAAGACCGACGCCGATGGTAATGTAACTGTTTACAAAGCTCGACTTGTTGCAAAAGGTTTTCGACAAGTTCAAGGGGTTGACTACGATGAGACTTTCTCACCAGTAGCGATGCTTAAGTCTGTCCGAATCATGTTAGCAATTGCCGCATTTTATGATTATGAAATTTGGCAAATGGATGTAAAACCGCATTCTTGAATGGATTTCTAGAAGAAGAGTTGTATATGATGCAACCAGAAGGTTTTGTCGATCCAAAGGGTGCTAACAAAGTGTGCAAGCTCCAACGATCAATTTATGGTCAGTGCAAGCCTCTCGGAGTTGGAATAAGCGCTTTGATAGTGTGATCAAAGCATATGGGTTTGTCTGAGACTTTTGGAGAAGCTTGTATTTACAAGAAAGTGAGTGGGAGCTCAGAGCATTTCTATATTATATGTGGACGACATATTATTAATTGGAAATGATATAGAATTTCTGGATATCATAAAAGGATACTTGAATAAAAGTTTTTCAATGAAAGACCTCGGTGAAGCTGCTTACATATTGGGCATCAAGATCTATAGAGATAGATCAAGGCGCTTAATTGGACTTTCACAAAGCACATACCTTGATAAAGTTTTGAAAAGTTCAAAATGGATCGAGCAAAGAAAGGTTTTTACCTGTGTTGCAAGGTGTAAGATTGAGTCGGACTCAATGCCCGACCACAAGAGAAGATAGAGAGAAATGAAAGATGTTCCTATGCTTCAGCCATAGGCTCTATCATGTATGCAATGCTGTGTACCAGACTGACGATGCTTAGCTGTAAGCTTGGCAGGAAGGTACCAAAGTAATCCAGAGTGGATCATCGACAGCGGTCAAGAACATCCTGAAATACCGAAAAGGACTAAGGATATGTTTCTCGATATGGAGGTGACAAAGAGCTAGTCGTAAATGGTTACGTCGATGCAAGCTTTGACACTGATCCGGACGATTCTAAATCGCAAACCGGATACGTGTTTTTATTAAACGGTGGAGCTGTCAGTTGGTGCAGTTCTAAACAAAGCGTCGTGGCGGGATCTACATGTGAAGCGGAGTACATAGCTGCTTCGGAAGCAGCAAATGAAGGAGTCTGGATGAAAGAGTTCATTTCCGATCTAGGTGTCATACCTAGTGCATCGGGACCGATGAAGATCTTCTGTGACAATACTTGTGCAATTGCCTTGGCAAAGGAATCCAGATTTCACAAGAGGACCAAGCACATCAAGAGACGCTTCAATTCCATTCGGGACCAAGTCCAAGTGGGAGACATAGAGATTTGCAAAATACATACGGATCTGAATGTTGCGACCCGTTGACTAAGCCTCTTCCACGAGCAAAACATGATCAGCACCAAGACTCCATGGGTGTTAGGATCATTACTTTGTAATCTAGATTATTGACTCTAGTGCAAGTGGGAGATGAAGGAAATATGCCCTAGAGGCAATAATAAAAGTTATTATTTATTTCCTTATATCATGATAAATGTTTATTATTCATGCTAGAATTGTATTAACCGGAAACATAATACATGTGTGAATATATAGACAAACAAGATGTCACTAGTATGCCTCTACTTGACTAGCTTGTTAATCAAAGATGGTTATGTTTCCTAACCATGAACAAGGAGTTGTTATTTGATTAACAAGGTCACATCATTAGTTGAATGATCTGATTGACATGACCCATTCCGTTAGCTTAACAGTTGATCGCTTAGTATGTTAATGCTTTCTTCATGACCCATACATGTTCCTATAACTATGAGATTATGCAACTCCGTTTACGGAGGAACACTTTGGTACTACCAAACGTCACAACGAATCGGGTGATTATAAAGGAGTACTACAGTGTCTCCAAAGGTACTTTTTGGGTTGGCGTATTTGAGATTAGGTTTGTCACTCCGATTGTCGGAGAGGTATCTCGAGCCTTCTCGGTAATGCACATCACTTAAAGCCTTGCAAGCATTACAACTAATGAGTTAGTTGTGAGATGATGTATTACTGAACGAGTAAAGAGACTTACGAAACGCGAGATTGAACTAGGTATTGGATACCGACGATCGAATCTCGGGTAAGTAACATACCGATGACAAAGGAACAACGATGTCGTTATGCGGTTTGACCGATAAAGATCTTCGTAGAATATGTAGGAACCAATATGGGCATCCAGGTTCCGCTTTTGGTTATTGACCGAGAATGGTTCTAGGTCATGTCTACATAGTTCTCGAACCCGTAGGGTCCGCACGCTTAACGTTCGATGACAGTTCATAATGAGTTTATAAGTATTGATGCACCGAAGGTTGTTCGGAGTCCCGGATGTGATCACGGACATGACGAGGAGTCTCGAAATGGTCGAGACATAAAGATTGATATATTGGAAGCCTACATTTGGACATCGGAAGTGTTCCGGGTGAAATCGGATTTTACTGAGAGTGCCGGAGGTTACCGGAACCCCCCGGGAGGTCCATGGGCCTTAATGGGCCATAGGAGAAGAGGAAGGGCAGGCCAAGGTGGGCTGCGCGCCCCCCTCCCCCCTCTAGTCCGAATAGGACAAGGAAGGGGCGGCGCCTTCCCTCTTCCCTCCTCCAATCCTAGTCCAACTAGGAGAGGGGGAGTCCTACTCGGTGGGAGTAGGACTCCTCCTTAGTCGCGCCTCCTCTAGGGCCGCCACCTCCCCTTGGCTCCTTTATATCGGGGCAGGGGCACCCAAGACACACAAGTTGATCTACGGATCTTGCCTTAGGCGTGTCGGTGCCCCTTCCACCATATTCCACTTCGGTCATATCGTCATGGAGCTTAGGAGAAGCCTCGCGGGAGAAGTCATATCGTCGCGGAGCTTAGGCGAAGCCCTGCGTCGGTGGAGCATCAACATCGCCACCACGCCGTCGTCTTGACGGAACTCATCCCGACACTTTGCTGGATCGGTCCGGGATCGCCATCGAGCTGAACGTGTGCGTAACTCGGAGGTACCGTACGTTCGGTGCTTGGATCGGTCGGATCGTGGAGACGTACGACTACATCAACTGCGTTGTTATAACGCTTCCGCTTTCGGTCTACGAGGGTACGTGGACGGACACTCTCCCCTCTCGTTGCTATGCCATCACCATGGTCTTGCGTGATCGTAGGAATTTTTTTTTGAAATTACTACGTTCCCCAACATGACAATGATAAGGATAAGATTGAGCGTCTAACTAAAGAACTAAACACTCTTAAGTTAGCTCATGAAACTATCTTCGAAGATCATCGAGAACTTTTAAGGGCTCATGAGAAATTACGCTTTGAAAAGCTCAATCTTGAGCAAGAGCATGAGTTCTTAAAAGCGATCAATGATGATCTCCATAAGAAAAGTTCTTATTACATTGCCAAGCGTTTACTCTTATCTACTTACATGCCTCAATTCAAGTCTAGTAACAAGAACAAGAAAGATTCTTCCTCTAGAAGTAACAATAATAATGTCAAATCCAATATTGTTGCCTCTAGTAGCTCTCTTGATTCCACTAATGATTCTCTTAGCCAAGTTACACTTGAGCAAGAAAACAGCTTATTGAAGGGAATTATAGAGAAAGGTGTATACAAGAGTCTTGCCGGGAGTAAGCAATTTGAGGAAATTGTACGCAAGCAAGGAAGGCACCGGAAGAATCAAGGTGTTGGTTTTGAACGAAAGTTCAATGCCAATGGAGTTGAGTGGGAAGAAGATCAACAAGAGAAGTATGATCCTACCTCCTTCAAGGGAACACAAACACAAGATGATCTTCCACCACAAGACCACAAGAACAAAGGCAAGGACAAGCTTCAAGAAGAGATTGATGCATTTGAAGAAGCAACTAAAGTCTCGGTCAAGTGGATTCCCAAGACTACGTCAAGTTCTACCTCATCAAGTACAACTACAACTCCAAGGATTCCCATCAAGATGATGTGGATCCCGAAGAAGAAGAACTAGAGAGTTCTTGAGGGTGACTCCGCCAACATTCTTCACTCATATCATTATGGCAAGAACAAGAGCAATCAACTTCCACATCTTGCATTAGTTCAAGGAGTCACAAACCCTCATGTTGGTAAGGCAAGGGACAAGGTAACCTAATGTGTTCATGGACATCATTTTGTGTGTGCATCACTCTATGTCGATGGATATTCTTGTTTGTTCCTTGTGGGACTAACCCATGTAGGTAAGTTGAAAGTGCAACTCACTCCAACGGATTGCTCCGAAAGATCTACATCAACATTGAGCATCCACATCTTCAACACCTACATGAAGTCATCATCGACAAAACCCAAGGTTAGTTCATCCCTCTATGGGGGGATCTCACATCTAGGGGGAGCTTAACTCTAAGAATTGAGTCAAAGCAACTCTAATGATGTGAACACATTAATGCATTATGTAAAAGTGGTAACCCCACTTGAGCTTAAACGATGAGTATGACCTATGATCAAATGTCAATCATTTGACTCCTAAGTCAATATACTCATATATAGATGACCTAGTCATCGTCAATTGTTTGATAGATGCTAGAATTGGTTGTGCATGCTTTGCCACATATTTCATTTGCCATCCTATTGTGTGAGCATGTTGGTTGCATACTTTACTCATTCGAGGACATCCACTTGTTGTTTTGATTGTTTGGTTTCTTTTCTTTTTGCCAAGTGGATGGACAAGAATGCCCAAGAACCTTCTCTAGCTATCTATGCTTTTCTCATCTCAAACTCTATTCATGCTACATCACAAAATTTGATCTATTCAGATTCGAACCACTCTGTGTGAGGAGCACTCGGAGTCCCCGATTCGTCATAGACTTAAACTTCCAAAACTTCTTTGTGATTCTCGGTATGACCGATTCCTCCATTTCGGCCTTACCGAGATCACTAAGTCGATCTAGGTTTTCAATCTCGGTGCAACCGATTTGAACCTTTCGGTCACACCGACAGGGTCGGGCTATATATAGTCACGAGAAAAAATTTGGAAATTTCTCCGAACCTCTTCGCCCGCGCGATAGCACGCTCTGCCTTCGTGGTCTCCAGATCGTCTCCTCGTCGCCAGCCGCCTCCTGTCGCTGGTTTCCGCCGCCGTCAACGGAATTCAACCCCGCCGTTGCCGCCGTAGCGAGTCTCCGCCGAACTAGGGTATGGACTCGATCATTGTGCTTTCCCGTCTGATTCCTAGCACATTGTGTTCTTATTGATTCTAGCCACGATTGAAACACTCCTATCCAGTCAATGCAATCCGTAGAATAGTTTTGATTCGAAAATTTAGGGTTAGGTTTCCGCCGAAACCATCTCGGACCCACCGAGTTGAAAAACTCGGTCCCACCGATTTGGCTTATGCCATTGCACTAGTGAGACTCGGTCTGACCGAGAATTGCTAATCGGTGAGACCGATTTTAGGACTTTGTGAAACCCTAGCTGTCTCGGTGCCACCGAACTGTGACTCGGTCCAACCGAGTTTATCGGTTTAGGTTCCAAAACAGCTTCGGTATCACCGAGTTTGAAAATCGGTTGATCCGAAATGCTTTCTGTGGAAAACTAAAACTGAACTGTTGAGTCATTCTTTTGCAAAAATCTCTGCATTTTGTGATGCTCATCCACTCTACCTCATCTATAACTCTTCATAGGGTCAGCAGTCAGTGATTTGCAAATGTCGCACAGAGTGACAATGTAGCAGGTCAAGAGCAGGTGCACATGAGTGAGGGCACTAGTCCCTCCAGCACTTCAGATGATGGCAGCAGGAGCACCCCAAGCAACTTGCCTAAAGCTGCCACCAGACAGAGGAAGAAGAAAACCTCAGATTCTAAAGATGAGGATTATGTAGCAGAAGAGGATGAGGCTACTTCCAAGAAAGTAGTGCTCAAGAAGGAATATGGCTCTGCACAAAGCACAAAGCCTGGCTTGAAAATCAAAAGGCCAGCAGGTAGACAACCTATGCCAAAGGTCAGAGCATCAACTCAAGTTCCTAAAAAGCCTAATCCCAAAGAGCCAGTTGCTGCTGAAGGGAAGAAGAGAAAAGAAAGGGTCAAGAAGACCACAGTCAGAGTTATTGGAAAGCCTTCCATTATGGAAGAGGAAGATGAAATTGCTGCACCAGCACCCAAGGCACCAAAGCTTATGGGTGATGCTATTAGATCAGGGGCTGCCACATCTAATCCCAAGGAAGCAACCAAAGCTGCCTCCAAGGCCAAGTCTGCACCAAAGAGGAATACCAGGAGTATTCCAGCTGCTGAGAAGAACAAGGCCCCAGTGCTTGAGGATGCTGATGAAGAAGATGAAGAAGGACAAGTTCTAAGGAAGCTCAAGCCCAAGATACCAGACCACAATGATGCCCATCCTGTGGCTGAGGACATGAAGATCAGAAGAGACAATGGGTTGAGGCTATGGAGGATGACAGATCCATATGCCACAAGGAGAAGGACTGCTGTGGATTAAATGTTCCACACCAAGGAACAACAGGACTTCTATGAGACCATTCTGCTGGATAAGAAGCCTATCGTCTGTGATATGAGGTGGGTCGACTGGACCTACATGAAGGAAAATGAAGAGCACTATCCTGGAGTGCAAGACAGTTTTGTTGCTGTTGGAGTTGCAGACTTTGTTGGGCAAAGCTCACCAACTGGAACGATGAACTTATCATGCAGTTCTACTCCACAGCACACTTTTATCCAGATGGCAGGATAGTGTGGATGTCAGAAGGTACAAGGTACCAGTCAACTGTTGAGGAGTGGGCAAAGTTGATCAATGCCCCTGAAGAGAATGAAGATGACTTGGATGTATATGCCAAGAAGAAAATGGACCACAATTCCATGGCACACATGTACAAGGAGATCCCAGATGATGCACTTGAGACATTCAAGTATGGATCAGTACACTTTCTTCTGTCAGGGCTGCCAACTATCAACTGGATCTTAAGGCACACTCTATTGCCTAAGTCTGGTGACCACAACATGATTAGAGGGCATGCAATCAACATGTTGCATTTGTTTGATGTGCCACAGAAATTCAAAGTCATGAGCTTTATGGTTGAAACCATTAAGAGGACTGCAGCAGACCAGAAGAGGAGTTGTGGATATGCCCCTCAGATCCAGGAATTGATAAACTCAAAGATGGGCACATGCAAATATCTATTGGATAAGGAACATTTTCCACTTTATCCAGACTTTGAGGACAATAAGGTTGTCACGAATGAGAATGATCCATCGCCAGTTCAAGCACAAGAGAAGAAGGAGAAGGCAAGGAAGGAGAAGGCTGCCAGGATGCCAACTCAAGAGGAGGCATCTGAGTATTTCTTGAAGAACAAGCAGGAGCAGCTTGGTTACTTAATAGCATCGACACTGAGGATTGAGAAGGGATTGGCCACCCTCACTCAAAATCAGGAGAGCTTGGAAAGAATCATGGAACAAAAGTTCTATGACTTAGATGTGAAAGTAACTGAGATTCAGTCAGCAGTAGAGCAACTACAGGATGACATGCAGGAGAGGAAGGGCAAAACAACGACTGATGCATTTGCCAGAGTGCCAAGAGCTCAGAGGTCAGCTGCAGTGCCAACTTCAGACACCAGAGCCATCTCCTCAGCTCCAGCTACAGCTCCAGCCCAACCAGCTCCAGCACCTACACCAGCTACAGCTCCATCTACTTCAACAGAAGCTTTCGTCCTCGGTGCCATCCGGACTCCACCACCTGAAGATCAAGCCTGAGAGTCGATCTAGCACTATGCATTTTCTAGGAACTTTTTGGTAACTTGTTGCCAAAGGGGGAGAAAAATGTATAGATCATAGGCTTCGAGAGAGAGAGAGTGTTGCTTTTGTTCTCTCTTGATTTGGTGGTTTTCAAACTTGATTGCTTTTGATTTCTTGAGATACTATGCGATTCCTGTGAGACATTGATGATCATGTGTTTGATCATAAGCTACACTTATGCATGTTTGATGATATTATCTTATCTATCCTATGTGATCATTCACTTTGCTTGGTGATGAGTGCATGTATTCTCTATTTATCATTTGTTTGAGCGCTCCACCAAGATGTATGTGACATGGAAGAGTAACCCATGAGCCTAATTCCTTGTGCATTTGCAGTCCAAAGCAAATCTTAAACTATGCACAAATTTAGGGGGAGCTCTTGCTTATCACATACTTCTCAAAGCGACGATGTTTTAAAATCTTATTATCATTTGTCGAAGCTTTGATCTATATGTTGTCATCAATTACCAAAAAGGGGGAGATTGAAAGTGCAACTATCCCTAGGTGGTTTTGGTAATTCATAACAACATATAGCTCATTGAGCTAATGCTATTTCAAGACTATTATTTCAGGAAAGCTCAATGAATGGCATGGCATGGATGATGAAAGTGGATCCCTCAAAATGCTAATGACCAAGGATTGGCTCAAGCTCAAAAGCTCAAGACTCTTCATTTTATATTTGAGTGATCCAAAATCACATTGAGTCTATAGGAAAAGCCAATACTATCAAGGAGGGATGAGGTGTTGCTTAATGAGCCTTTTGCTTCATGTGCTTAGTGATATGCTCCAAAACCCTCAGCTACTTTCTCACATCCTCATATGACCTAAACCCAAAGCCAAAATCGGTCACACCGATTCTTTCTATCCGGCGCCACCGAGTTCAAAAGTCATAGCCACTGCCACAAACCCTAGGCAAATCGGTTCTACCGATAGGGATCTCGGTCTCACCGAGATGGGATTGTAATCTCTCTATTTCCTTTTCGTAACTTTTCGGTCTCACCGAAAGAGCGGATCGGTCCCACCGAGATTGCAATATAAACTCTCTGTTTCCCTTTCGTAACTTTTCGGTCTCACCGAAAGAGCGAATCGGTCCCACCGAGTTTACCTGACCAACTCTCTGGTTAGCTAATTACCAAAATCGGTCTCACCGAGTTTGTGTAATCGGTCTCACCGAGATTACGTTATGCCCTAACCCTAACCATATCGGTCCTACCGACATGCATGTCAGTCCCACCGAAAACCCTAACGGTCACTAGGTTTACTGAAATCGGTCTGACCGAGTTTGTTGATTCGGTCCCATCGAGATTGGTAAATTGTGTGTAACGGTTAGATTTTGTGTGGAGTCTATATATACCCCTCCACCTCCTCTTCATTCGTGGAGAGAGCCATTAGAACAAACCTACACTTCCAACTTACCATTGCTGAGAGAGAACCACCTACTCATGTGTTGAGACCAAGATATTCCATTCCTACCATATGAATCTTTATCTCTAGCCTTCCCAAGTTGCTTTCCACTCAAATCTTCTTTCCACCAGATCCAAAACCTTTGTGAGAGAGTTGTGTGTTGGGGAGACTATCATTTGAAGCACAAGAGCAAGGAGTTCATCATCAACACACCATTTGTTACTTCTTGGAGAGTGGTGTCTCCTAGATTGGCTAGGTGTCACTTGGGAGCCTCCGACAAGATTGTGGAGTTGAACCAAGGAGTTTGTAAGGGCAAGGAGATCGCCTACTTCGTGAAGATCTACCGCTAGTGAGGCAAGTCCTTCGTGGGCGACGGCCATGGTGGGATAGACAAGGTTGCTACTTCATGGACCCTTCGTGAGTGGAGCCCTCCGTGGACTCGCGCAACCGTTACCCTTCGTGGGTTGAAGTCTCCATCAACGTGGAGGTACGATAGCACCACCTATCGGAACCACGCCAAAAACATCCGTGTCTCCAATTGAGTTTGAATTCTCCAAACCCTTCCCCTTTACTTTCTTGCAAGTTGCATGCTTTAATTTCCGCTGCCAATATACTCTTTGCATGCTTGCTTGAATTGTGTGATGATTGCTTGACTTGCCCTAAGATAGCTAAAATCTGCCAAACTCTAAAACTGGGAAAAGGTTAAGTTTTTAATTGGTCAAGTAATCTAATCACCCCCCTTCTAGACATACTTCAAGGTCCTACAAACTGATAACCCACAAGTATAGGGGATCGCAACAGCTTTCGAGGGTAGAGTATCCAACCCAAATTTATTGATTCGACACAAGGGGAGCCAAAGAATATTCTCAAATATTAGCGGTTGAATTGTCAATTCAACCACACCTAGATAACTTTATATCTGTAGCAAAGTATTTAGTAGCAAAGTAGTATGGATGTAACGGTAACGGTGGCAAATGTAACAGTAGCAGTTTTGTACTAATTGTAACGGTGGCAACGGAAAAGTAACTAAGCTAGGATCAATATGTGAAAAGCTCGTAGGCATTGGATCAGTGATGGATAATTATGTCGGATGCAATTCTTCATGCAACAGTTATAACATAGGGTGACACAGAACTAGCTCCAGTTCATTAATGTAATGTAGGCATGTATTCCGAATATAGTCATACGTGCTTATGGAAAAGAACTTGCATGGAATCATTTGTCCTACCCTCCCGTGGCAGCGGGGTCCTATTGGAAACTAAGGGATATTAAGGCCTCCTTTTAATAGAGTACCAGACCAAAGCATTAACACTTAGTGAATACATGAACTCCTCAAACTACAGTCATCACCGAGAGTGGTCCCAATTATTGTCACTTTGGGGTTACCGGATCATAACACATAGTATGTGACTATTGACTTGCAAGATAGGATCGAGAACTCACATATATTCATGAAAACATAATAGGTTCATATCTGAAATCATGGCACTCGGGCCCTAGTGACAAGCATTAAGCATAGCAAAGTCATAGCAACATCAATCTTAGAACATACTGGATACTGGGGATCAAACCCTAACAAAACTAACTCAATCACATGATAAATCTCATCCAACCCATCACCGTCCAGCAAGCCTACAATGGAATTACTTACACACGGCGGTGAGCATCGTGAAATTGGTGATGGAGGAAGGTTGATGACGACGACGGCGACGGATTCCCCTCTCCGGAGCCTCGGACGGACTCCAGATCAGCCCTCCCGAGAGAGATTAGGGCTTGGCGGCGGCTCCATATCGTAAAACGCATGAATCCTTCTCTCTGATTTTTTTTCTCCCCGAACGTGAATATATAGAGTTGGAGTTGAGGTCGGTGGAGCACCCGGGGGCCCACGAGGCAGGGGGCGCGCCCTCCACCCACGTGGACAGGGTGTGGGGCCCCTGCTCTTGATTTTTTCGCCAGTATTTTTTATAAAATCCAAAAATATTCTCCGTGAAGTTTCAGGTCATTCCGAGAACTTCTATTTCTGCACAAAAACAACACCAAGGCAACTCTGCTGAAAACAGCGTCAGTCCGGGTTAGTTCCATTCAAATCGTGCAAGTTAGAGTCCAAAACAAGGGCAAAAGTGTTTGGAAAAGTAGATACGATGGAGACGTATCAACTCCCCCAAGCTTAAACCTTTGCTTGTCTTCAAGCAATTCAGTTGACAAACCGAAAGTGGTAAAGAAAAACTTTTACAAACTCTGTTAGCTCTTGTTGTTGTAAATATGTAAAGCCAGCATTCAGGTTTTCAGCAAAGATTATGAACTAACTATATTCACAATGACACTTAGGTCTCATGTTTACTCATATCAATGGCATAATCAACTAGCGAGCAATAATAATAAATCTCGGATGACAACACTTTCTCAAAACAATCATAATATGATATAACAAGATGGTATCTCGCTAGCCCTTTATGAGACCGCAAAACATAAATGCAATGCACCTCTGAAGATCAAGGACTTACTAAACATTGTAATTCATGGTAAAAGAGATCCAGTCATAGTCACACTCAATGTAAATTAATACTAATGGATGCAAATGACAGTGGTGCTCTCCAACTGGTTCTTTTTAATAAGAGGATGATGACTCAACATAAAAGTAAATGGATAGGCCCTTCGCAGAGGGAAGCAATATTTGTAGAGGTGCCAGAGCTCAGTTTTGAAATAGAGATAAATAATATTTTGAGTGGTATACTTTCATTGTCAACATAACAACCGAGAGATCTTGATATCTTCCATGCTACACACATTATAGGCGGTTCCCAAGCAGAATGGTAAAGTTTATACTCCCCCACCACCAACAAGCATCAATCCATGGCTTGCCCGAAACAACGGGTGCCTCCAACTAACAACAGTCCTGGGGGAGTTTTGCTTGCAATTATTTTGATTTGGTTTGAGCATGGGACTGGGCATCCTGGTGACCAGCAATTTTCTCGTGAATGAGGAGCGGAGTCCACTCCTCTTGAGAATAACCCGCCTAGTATGGACGATACAGACAACCCTAGTTGATACATGAGCTATTCGAGCATACAAAATAGAATTTCATTTGAAGGTTTAGAGTTTGGCACATACAAATTTACTTGGAACGGCAGGTAGATACCGCATATAGGAAGGTATGGTGGACTCATATGGAATAACTTTGGGGTTTATGGAAGTGGATGCACAAGCAGTATTCCCGCTTAGTCCAAGTGAAGGTTAGAAAAAGACTGGGAAGCGACCAACTAGAGAGCGACAATAGTCATGAACATGGATTAAAATTAATCAACACCGAATGCAAGCATGAGTAGGATATAATTCACCATGAACATAAATATCGTGGAGGCTATGTTGATTTTGTTTCAACTACATGGGTAAACATGTGCCAAGTCAAGCCACTCGAATCGTTCAAAGGAGGATACCACCCTATCATACCACATCACAACCATTTTAATAGCATGTTGGCACGCAAGGTAAACCATTATAAACTCCTAGCTAATTAAGCATGGCATAAGCAACTATAATCTCTCGTTGTCATTGGAAACATTCTCCGTGTGGGCCCCTGGTCTTGATTCTTTCGCCAGTATTTTTTTATAAAATCCAAAAATATTCTCTATGAAGTTTCAGGTCATTCCGAGAATTTTTATTTTTGCGCAAAAATAACACCATGGCAATTCTGCTGAAAACAGCGTCAGTCCGGGTTAGTTCCATTCAAATCGTGCAAGTTAGAGTCCAAAATAAGGGCAAAAGTGTTTGGAAAAGTAGATACGACGGAGACGTATCGGCAACTTGAGGAGCAGTCAAAAATTGAGGTTCAAATGGAGAAGCTTAAGCTAAAAAATGAACAGAGGTGCATCCTGCAGAGTCAAGCTAATATAATTCGTAACACCAGGAAGGCCATGAAGGAGACAGAGGTATAAAGGGACCTCCTTAAAGAAGGGAAGAAGCTGGAGCATATCATTGCTGAGCTCTTGAAGGCTGGTCATGGGTGCAAAGAAAAGCTAGACAAGATCAAAGAAGTTGTCATGGAGGAGTGAAGTGGTACCTATGGGTCGTAAGTGAATATGAGGCCTATATATATAACTGGCCTAGTACTAGAATCTGATGCAGATATGCATCTTAGTATTAATATGAACTCCCTATTAACTGCCTATGGTTTCAGATCATTTTGGTTGTGTTGCTGGGTGTTGTAATGCCCCTGATCTGTAATGCTCTAAGATTATCCAAGCTGTAATGGCCCTTGAATCATATTATCCGGATGTTGTTATATCTCCTACATGCAATTTGTTGGTGCTAGCTAGTTGTTGCTAATGCTTACACTTGAACCTAGTAAGACCAAACTGTTGGGGAACGCAGTATTTCAAAAAATGTACCTACGATCACGCAAGATCTATCTATGTCATGCATAGCAACGAGCGGGAGAGTGTGTCCACGTACCCTCATAGACCGAAAGCGGAAGCGTTTAGTAACGCGGTTGATGTAGTTGAACGTCTTCGCGATCCAACCGATCAAGTAACGAATGCACGACACCTCCGCGATCTGCACATATTTAGCTCGGTGATGTCCCTCGGACTCTTGATCCAGCTGAGGCCGAGGGAGAGTTCCGTCAGCACGACGGCGTGGTGACGGTGTTGATGAAGTTACCGACGCAGGGCTTCGCCTAAGCACTACAACAATATGATCGAGGTGGAAATCTGTGGAGGGGGGCACCGCACACGGCTAAGATCAACTTTGGTGTATTCTAGGGTGCCCCCCTCCCCACTTATATAAAGGAGGGAGGGGAGGCTGGCTGGCCCTCATAGGCGCGCCAAGGGAGGAGGAATCCACCTCCTTGTAGGAGTAGGACTCCCCCCTTTCCTAGTCCTACTAGGAGAAGAAGGAAGGAGGGGGAAAGAGAAGGAAGGAGGGGGCGCCGCCCCTCCCCTAGTCCAATTCGGACTAGGCCCATGGGGGGGCGCGCGGCCAGCCCTTGGCAGCCCCTCTCTCTCTCCCCTAGGCCCAATAAGACCCATTACTTCTCTGGTGGTTCTGATAACCCTTCCGGCACTCCGATATTTATCCGATGACCCCCGGAACTCATCCGGTGTCCGAATAACATCGTCCAATATATCATTATTTATGTCTCGGCCATTTCGAGACTCCTCGTCATGTCCGTGATCATATCCGGGACTCCTAACTACCTTCGGTACATCAAAACACATAAACTCATAATACCGATCGTCATCGAACGTTAAGCGTGCGGACCCTACGGGTTCGAGAACTATGTAGACATGACTGAGACTCTTCTCTGGTCAATAACCAATAGCGGAACCTGGATGCTCATATTGTCTCCCACATATTCTACGAAGATCTTTATCGGTCAAACCGCATAACAACATACGTTGTTCCCTTTGTCATCGGTATATTACTTGCCCGAGATTCGATCGTCGGTATCTCAATACCTAGTTCAATCTTGTTACCGACAAATCTCTTTACTCGTTCCATAATGCATCATCCCGCAACTAACTCATTAGTCACATTGCTTGCAAGGCTTATAGTGATGTGCATTACCGAGAGGGCCCAGAGATACCTCTTCGATACATGGAGTGACAAATCCTAATCTCGATCTATGCCAACCCAACAAACACCTTCGGAGAAACTTGTAGAGCATACTTATAATCACCCAGTTACGTTGTGAAGTTTGATAGCACACAAGGTGTTTCTCCGGTATTTGGGAGTTGCATAATCTCATAGTCAGAGGAACATGTATAAGTCATGAAGAAAGCAATAGCAATAAACTAAACGATCATAGTGCTAAGCTAATGAATGGGTCTTGTCCATCACATCTCACTCTCTAATGACGTGACCCTGTTGATCAAATGACAACACATGTCTATGGCTAGGAAACTTAACCATCTTTGATTAACGAGCTAGTCAAGTAGAGGCATACTAGCGACACTCTGTTTGTCTATGTATTCACACATGTACCAAGTTTCCGGTTAACACAATTCTATCATGAATAATAAACATTTATCATGATATAAGGAAATATAAATAACAACTTTATTATTGCCTCTAGGGCATATTTCCTTCACAAACAACACTGAAACTGAAAATGAAAAATGAAACTAAAACTTGCATTACATAGGAGGTAGCATAGATAACACAAATTGTCTGAGGATGCAACATAGATATCATTACATAGATAGATAGCACCAAATTGTTCGAGGATAACTGAAACTAGCCATGACTGAATAAGACTAACAAAACTGAATGTGAAACTGAATAGTTTCACATTCAGTTTCAGTTAGGCGCCTGCCCTGCTAAGCGGCCTGAGCGTCATACCTCCAGCTTCACTTCGGTAGGATGATTTGGCAGCATCTGCACCTCATGTTCTTCTTCATCTTCGTCCTCATCGATGAATATGATGGGAGGAGGATGGCGGCGAGCCTGCAGTGCTGGTGGTGCAATGATCTGGAGGTCGTCGTCCTCGTCTTGGTGCTTGTTTGCGTTTGCTTCAGCCGTAGATTGTGCTGGAGCGACATAGTGGTGGTCTGTCCACCGCTGCCTCTGCCCAGCATCGGCGGAGCCCGCCTCTTTCATTGCCCATAGCAGTATATCTATGGGCAGGATCCCCTTACCTCGGTTTCCATACTGCTGGTCCATGTGTTGCTTCTCCTCACTCGTCGCCTTCTTCCTCACTTCGTCTGCTCCATCCACCAGCCCTTGAACGCTGGTGTACCTCGTGGCGACCTTCATGTAGTCCACGAAGAGGTCTTGGTCACCGCGCGCTGAACCATAAAGCATGGCAACCCATCCCTTGCCAGTTGGGAATGGGTTGAGCCATGGGTCCGAAGAAGAGGAAGAAGCAGCCATGGTTGGAGCAGGAAGTGGTGAGTGCAGTGGTGTTGAGCGAGGTGAAGTTGTGGTGATTGAGAGTGATGTGAGTAGAGTAGCTGAAGAAAGAGGGGGGAGTTAAAAAGAGGTGGAGTGAGGCAGTGGAGAAGTAAAACTTGTGCAGCAGTAGTTGACAGGGTGGTAGTTGTGCAGTAGTTATTGTGTGGTGAAACTTGTGGTGGTTAAGTAATGTTAGTTGAAAGTTGTGCGATAGTTATTTCGTGGAGAAAACATATTTTGTTGACTGAGGTACTGTTAAAATCAAATAGTTCTAGAGAAATTCAGAGAAATTTCACATACATTCAGAGCACAAATTCGGAAAATCCACGCATACAAGCTTGCATACATTCAGAGCACAAATTCAGCAAATCCACGCATACAAGTGCGCATACATTCAGAGAAATTTTAGACACATCATCACATAAATAGAACCAGAGACTTGGAGAATTCAGATAGCAATGAATAACTGAACCTTGAACTGTTTCAAGACGCCGAATCAAGGATTCTGCTCCACCTAGTCCTTGTGACTTGATAGCGATGGAAGGTTGCCCTATCTCTAACCCACCAAATGATCAAATTATCGGTGATGATTGTTCCATCTGGGAACACCTCCTTGAACTGCATCACATCGAGGGAGTTGTGGGCTGCCATAATCATGACAGCTAGTCTCCGGTGTTGCTCACATACCTCGGCCCTACGACCCCTCCTTTCTGCTCTTGCGGCTCTTCTTGTTGCTCTAGAACTCTCTTCCTGGTCGTCGACAACCTCTCCTAAGCTTGGATCCATCTTTGTGGCTAGGCTAGGGTTGTAGTGATGCTGGCGGCTAGGGTTTTAGTGGTACGGGAAAGGACAGGTTAGGGTCTTTTTATAGACACCTACGCAGGCTTGTGGACTGTCGTCCAATATGAGAGCCCAGTCTGAGGCCCATTTCAACAGTTATGTGAACAAAACGCTTTCAAACAAATGCACAAAGTGCACAACAGGTTCAGATAGTGCACAACAAGTTCAGAAAAGTGCACAACAGGTTCAGATAGTGCACAACGGGTTCAGAAAAGTGCACAACAAATTCAGAAAGTGCACAACAAATTCAGAAAGTGCACGCCAGGTTTCAGTAGATACCACTGCAGTAGAAGTAGCCTGCCAATTTTGAGCTTGGGGTCCTCTTCCTCTTGGTCCCAACTTGAATATCTGAAGTGGTTGTAGCTCTTGGTGAAGTGAATTCATGAGTCCTCCCTCCACCTGCAGTCCTACCTCTTTTAGCTCTTGGTGTAGGGCCTGGTGCAGAAGCAGAAGGACCTGGTTGAGATGCAGCAGGCCTACATGAAGCTTGTGCTCCTCTTCTACCTCTTGCAACAGGGACTGATGTGGTTCTTGTAGCAGGCATATCAGAGTAAACTGCCCTGTTTTCCTGCATGTCAAACATACTTTTATTTCTAAAAGTGTACTCATTCAAAAGTGTCTGAGATTTTTTCCAAGCTTGGTAATTACCTGGTGTTTGTTTTTCCTCATCTGAAGACTAGGCTTCAGAGTCTTGTTTCATGTTGTATACCTGTGTCCTTCCAAACCACATTTTCCACATGCGATAGTGCCCATCCTACTTGTGTCTCTTGGAGCTGGAACCTCAAACTCTCCCTTCCTCCTTGTTGTCTGCTTTTTACCTGCCTTTTCTTTAAACACAGGAGGCTGAATGTCTTGAGTGTTTGTATCAGGCCAGCAATCTGGACCAAGGACAGGGTAAATAATTGCTTTGTATGCCTCCATGTACAATGGCTTCTTGAAGAATTCAGACACATAGTCCTCAGGATGCAGCTTTTGCTTTGTCATTGCAGATATGACATGACTGCAAGGTACACTTGTCATGTTCCATCTCTTGCAGTCACATGTGCAGGTTGCCATGTCCACACAATATTGCTTTTTTTGCTTGTTATTTGCCAAATTGTTTCACCAGCTCTGTCAGCCTGGCAGTACTTGGCATATTTTTTATTCTCCTCTAGAATCTCTGAGTAATTTGGTGTGATTGTCGACCTGCAAGTCTGTAACTTCTCCCTAGTCTGTTGCCTCTTGATTATCTGCTTTGTCCTGATCCCTTCAAACATTGTCCTTATTGGTTTGGATCTAACATCAAGTATCATCTTGTTGAAGACTTCACTAAGGTTGTTCACAAATAGATCTGTTTTGCAAGTATGGTCCATAGCATACCTAGCCCAAGCAGAGAATTCTATATTTTTAAGCCATTTCCAAGCATCCTCACACTATGCTTTCAACTCTGCCATCCCTAATTCATGCCCATGTCTAGTATAAGAGTAGCTAGCCTTGTCAACACACTTCTTTAGTTCTTTGCTTCTATAACCAGCTGATTGGAAGTTGGCATATATGTGCCTAAGACAGAATCTTTGAGGTGAACCAGGGAACACTTCATTTATTGCCTTAAGTAAACCCTGTACAGTCACAAAATAGATCTACATATGAACACACTCACATAATTCAGTGAATTACTATAGCAACTATGATCAATGATTTAGTTTCTAACCTTTTGCATGTCAGATATTATTGTGTATGTTCCAAATTTGTTGCCACTACCAATGCAGCATCTCAACTGAGTTAAAAACCAAGTCCAACTGTCTCCATCTTCCTTGTCAACCACACCAAAAGCTATAGGGTAGATGTTGTTGTTGCCATCCCTTACTATGGCAGCAATAATTTGTTGTCCAGTGGTTAACTTGATGAAACATCCATCAAGCCCTAGATGGAGTCACACATTAGCTATAGTAGAAAATTGACACACAAATATGTACAACACAATCAGGAAATATTTACCTATAAATGGTCTACAACCATTAAGAAACCCTTCCTTTGAAGCTGCTAAATAGTAGAACATGTACTTGAATCTAGGAGTGGGTGCAGGGTTTTCTGGGTCAACAAATGTTGTTACAATACACCTGCTCTCAGGGTTTGTACCAAGAACAGCTTGAAGATAATCCCTCAGCCTCAAGTACTGCTGCTTGTGGTCACCCTGCACCACACTAGCAGCCTTCCTCCTTGCCCTATAGGCAACACTTCTTGAAACATCAACTAAGAATTTAGTCTTAGTCTTCTTTATTAATGCATCCACATGAGATCTAATGTCTTCTCTCAATGCTGGTTGTACTGATTTGGACAACCACTTTGTAGTAACCTTTGTGGTCTCTGCACATGCTCCACAAGTATGTAGCATATCACACCTCTTGATGCAGAAAGTTTTTTCATGAGCTATCTTAGATGCACTGATATGAAAATCACATCCATGGGCTCTCTCTGAGCACCAAACAATAATCCTATCAGGGGCATTTCTGTGATACTGGAAATTCCTCAGAGTCCTGATGTGAAAATCCCTAAGTGCATCTCTGAACTCATAAACAATGGTGAAGCACAATCCCTTACAAAACTGTTCATGTGGATCTGGAAACTTCTCATTGAACCATACCCTTTCCTTTGACTTCTTCAACACTCTCTTCCTACCACTTGCTAGTTTAAAAGCTCCTTCAGGCTCTTCTTCTTCATCACTAATGCCAACATCACCAGGAAAACAAAATTCATCTGCTTCAGGAAACCAGTCTGGTTTTACCTCTTTCTCAACCTCTTGGTGGGATCTAATGGTTGGACCAGGGTTTCTGACTGGCTTAAGTTTCTGGACCACTGATGTATCTACTTCTACAGCTTCTTCTTCAGAGGGGGAACCTGAATGTGATTGCACATTGTTGTCATCTGAACCTGACTGCACATCATCAAAAAGAAATTCAGACACATTAGTGTCACCTTCAAAATGGTTAAAGTCAGCTTCCATCTGCAGACTACTTTGCTTAAGCTCACACTACAAAAAAAGACACATCCGTGACATTTTGGGCCGAACGAATTTTTTTTCTGTCATACATATGACACTTCTATGACGATAATTGTGACAAAACCCGGTATCATCATAGATGTGGTGGGCTCCTACTTCTATGACAAAAATCATGACAGAAAATGGCCTTTTCGTCTGGGCGGCCGGAGACGCAGCTGCATGACATTCTTTGGGCTGTCCATGACGGAAAAATCGTGGTAGAAGCGAGGGAGAAAAATTTCGGGAGTTGCGGTTACGGTGGGAGGTCGGGGCGGCGATCGCGCTGCTTTCTCAGACACGTGCGTAGGCGTTGGCTCTAATCGAACCCGAAGCGAGGCGTTGGGCTCTAATCGAACCCGGCGATTGACAGACTGCAGCTACGCGTTCTGTGCGAGCGATCGATCGATGGTGTTAATCGAACCCGATGGGCGATTCGCCGCTACTACCGCTAACTCAAGCCGATCGATTGGATGAGCGATGGCGTTATGGGGGGTGGATGAGCGATTGGCGGTGGCGTTGCCTCTGGATGAACAGGACCCGTGGTATGGAGGGCTGGATGAGCGATGAGACGGTGGAGGGGTGGCCATGGAGGGGTGGTTGAGCAGGACCCGTGGTGTGGAGGGCTGGATGAACATTAGACGGTGGAGGGTGCCCGTGGAGGGTGGCTTAATAGTAGCCGGTGGAGTAGCGCGGTGGAGGCTGGATGAGCAGGAGCCCGTGGAGGCTGGAGGAGGTCGACGGTAGCCGTGGAGGCCGGAGGAGGTCGGCGGTGGAGATGAAACGGATCCGTGGAGTCCTGTTTTGCGACGCCACACCCTCCCGATGAACAGGACCCCGTTTGACCGTAGCTCTCAACACAAGTCCGTTTCTTCCGCTTTTGCGATACGCCACACCCTCCCGATCAACAGACCCCGTTTTCGACCGTAGGAGGTCCGTTTCCTCCGTTTTGCGATGCGCCACACCCTCCCGATCAACAGGACCCCGTTTGACCGTAGGAGGTCCGTTTCCTCCGTTTTGCGATGCGCCACACCCTCCCGATCAACAGACCCCATTTCGACCGTAGAAGGTTCGTTTCCTCCGTTTTGCGATGCGCTAGGCCCCTCCGATCAACAGACCCGTTTGAGCGTGGCGGTCGAACACAAGGCCGCTTCTCTGCAGCGGTATGCGCCAGACTCGTTTCCATCGCTTGTTCCGTCCAAGCCCTCCCGATGAACACGACCACGCATTCCGTTCCGACCCAGCCGGTTGGCTCCCCATGAACACAACGACGACGCTGTTTCTCCCTTCCGACCCAGCCATGTACGTATGCGCGATAGGCGTTCAGACCCTGCCCGTATGTACGTACGTGGCCGTATTTTCTTTCTTGCACCCTCGCCGTTGTACGTACGTGTACATGCTACGTGTGCGCCTCTACTACGACACGTCGTGCCTCTACATCCACCAAGATATATATGCATACGTTCGCGACCAGAATGACAACGCCGTGCGCTTGACCAGGTGGGTCCCGGTATCGAGCACTTTCTTGCGTGCGAAAATGTAGCTGGTGGGTCCCAGCGGTCGGGGGCGAATCTTTTTGGGCGCACTTCCTTGCGTGCGAAGATGTAATTGATGGGTCCCGGCAGATGGGGGAAACATTTTTCGCTTCATCGGTGGCCCATCCGGTGGGTCCTCTGTCGGTGGAGGAATAATTATTTTGCGCGTAATAAGGAGGCACTTCCTTGCTGCGGCCGTGGACCCAGTGTCGGCCTCTCCACGTCAGATCCACGTCCGATGGAAGCCATTCCTTGACCACGTTGACCATGCCGCTGAGAGCACCAAGGCGGTGGGCGGCGAGGCCTAGGAAGGGGACGACGCGAGCCGGGAAGACGCGACGGTGGATGCCCACGCGTGAGGAGTATGAGGTTCACTCGTTCGGCTGCGGTGTGAGGCTGGCGTCGCCGCAGAATAACAAGGGGTGTGGGTGCGTAGAGGATGGCCTGGCGATGGTGGGAGTAGTAGGGGCGGTGAGGCCTCCATGACATCGAGCCGCCACGGGCGGCAGAGGCAAAGCGGCACGACCGGCGCTGCTTTGGTAGGCCGGAGCAAGAAGACCAGAGGTTGAAGAAGCACTCGGCCGTTGGATGGACATCGTCACGTCCTTTGGAGCTAGAATCGTTCATATATTGACTAAAGTTGACAAACGCCTCCGTCGATCAACTTAGTAGGCCCACAAGTCAGCCTCCACCAAGCTTGGTCCCAGCTAGCGGGGGTATTCATTTTTGTGCGTAATAAGGAGGCACTTCCGGTGGGTCCGAGTGACGGCAATGGGGAACGTTTTTTTGCGAAATCGGTGGCCGTCTGTGGGTCCCAGCGATCGAGGAAACGTTTTTTTCACGAAATACTGGTGGCCCGTCCGGTGGGTCCCTGCTGTCAGGTGGAGGAATAATTATTTTTTACGTAATAAGGAGGCACTTCCTTGCGGCTGTCGTGGACCCAGCTGTCAGCCTCTCCACGTACAGTACTCTTCCGATGGAAGTCGGTCGTTGTCGGTGTCAAAACCGGCGGATCTCGGTAGGGGGTCCCGAACTGTGCGTCTAGGCGGATGGTAACAGGAGACAAGGGACACGATGTTTTTACCCAGGTTCGGGCCCTCTCGATGGAGGTAAAACCCTACTCCTTCTTGATTAATATTGATGATATGGGTAGTACAAGAGTAGATCTACCACGAGACCAGAGAGGCTAAACCCCAGAAGCTAGCCTATGGCATGATTGTTGTTTGTCCTACGGACTAAAACCCTCTGGTTTATATAGACACCGAAGAGGGTTAGGGTTACACAGAGTCGGTTACAATGGTAGGAGATCTACATATCCGTATCGCCAAGCTTGCCTTCCACGCCAATTAAAGTCCCATCCGGACACGGGACGAAGTCTTCAATCTTGTATCTTCATAGTCTAGGAGTCCGGCCAAGATGATAGTTCGCTATCCGGACACCCCTAGTCCAGACTCCCAAGGTAGCCCACGAACCAGGCTTCAAAGGATTTACGAGTCCGGCGCGCATATTGTCTTTGGCATTGCAAGGCGGGTTCCTCCTCTGAATTCATAGAAGATTTTGAACATAAGGATAGTGTCCAGCTCAGCAAAACAAGTTCCACATACCACCGTAGAGAGAATAATCTTTACACAGATCTGCTGACATATTCCGCGGCGTGACGTCACACCACGGCCAGGCCTTTATTCGAATCCTTTTTTACTGTCCCACCTCAGCGCGTTTAGCGAGGCGGTTTCCTTGGCACGTCTTATCAAAGCGGAGATCGTGCCCCCTTATTCCGGGATCCTCATCAATACGGGCGTGGATAACCCAGTCGCGCCCGTTGGCACGCCTCCTCTATCGAAGGTGAGTCCCAAACGGCCACAGGGAGGGCTCTTGGTATTCAACCTCTTTATAACGAGATCAAGGCCTGCTCCTTTCTTTCAATCTCAACCGAATCCGCCCCTCGCCTCGAGTTCCAACACCCAAAGCTCCAGATTCAGGCGCTTCGGACCTTCGAAGATGTTCGACTCCGACCTGCACGGCCGGTGGATGCCTTCTTCCGTCACGGAAGAAGACGTGCTAAAGCTGAGAGAGGCCAGGTATCTAACCGGCGAAATTTCGCATAGACTGCCTGCCCAGGGACAGGTTGTTCCCACTCCCGAGCCCGGTGAGAGTGTGGTGTTCGTGTCTCACTTCCTTCGGGGTTTAGGCTTCCCGACGGACCCCTTCGTGAGGGGGCTCATGTTTTATTATGGGCTGGAATTTCATGACTTGGATCCGGATTCCATCCTCCACATATCATCGTTCATTGTCGTATGCGAAGCCTTCCTCCGCATTACCCCTCACTTAGGATTGTGGCTCAAGACCTTCAAAGTGGAGCCGAAGATGATCAAGGGGCAGCAGGCAGTGTGCGGAGGGGCTGTTATAAGCAAGAGTGTCGACGCTCCATGCCCGAGGGCTCTTCTCAAGAGGAGCTCGGTTTATGGCAACAGGAGTGGTTCTATATCACCGCTCCCAGGGGCACCAAATGGGTGGCGCCACCTGCCTTCCGCTCGGGTCCTCCACAGCGGCTGGCATCATGGGTCAACAAAGGGCTCGACTGGGGCCGTCCAGGGCGTACCTCATTGCAGGGGCCGTGTCGAGACCTCCAAGAGAGGGAGATCAATCTGGTCGTAGTGGCGCAGGTCATGCTGATTCGGTGCCTTCTGCCCTGCAAACATCGCCCCCTCCGCCTGTGGGAATTTAATCCGGAGGGACCACGAGCTCTCCAACATTTCATGGGCGCGACGCCTGTGGAGATGTATAAGTTGTTCTTCGGATCACAAGAGGTGTGTCCGGACTTGATCGAGGACACGGGTCTGAGCTGCAATCACCCGGATACTCAAGTAAGTAGTCATGTACCCGGACACGCTATCCGTACATTTATCATAAACTTGCCCTTTAAAGAGATGTCCCCGAACAGGAGTGGATAGCGAAAGCAAAACTCATAAGGTGTCCGGCCCCCCTCCCTGAGACCACGCCGGATCCTGTGTTAGCCAAGATGCTGGAGGCTGCGCCTTTGGGAGAGGGCGAAGGGGGGAACAGGGAAGCTACTGCCTCCGCGAAGGAGGCTTTCAAGAAAGGGGGGATCGAGAATCCCTCCTCCCAGGGGGAGAAGAGGACCGCTTCTGAAGATCCGGAGGTCAAGGCCTCGAAGCGGGGAAAGAAGTCCTTGCCAGAGGGTCCAGCGCCGGGAAACACCCCGGCCGCACTATTTCCCCAAGGGAATCAGCCCTCCAGCGAGCCGTAAGTAGAAATGGGAGTTTTGTAATAAGGGACATCCCTGTTTTTATTTCTGAAGATAACCGAGGTTTTACCCTGTAGTTCGGATCTCAGCCCTTCTTAGCAGAGCTCATCTTCGGGGGATCTTCGTCCGGAGATGATGGAGAGCGAAATGCCTCCACCTGCCGCACCATCATGTTAGGCGGGCGATCCTGAGGTATCGTCACGGAGGGTTTCCCCGAGTCCGGCGGGGCCGGAAGGTCCGGCGCCAACTGGTGTACGGTCAGAGGAGCTGAAGGATCTGCTCGGGCGAGCGTCTATCTCAGAAGATCACCATGCGTTAATGGGTACGGTGATTGAAAGGATTTCATCCGTTGAGAGCGGATTGCATGAAGCCGTCAAAAGTTTACTGACGGGGTTTGAGGTACGCGAAAATGATATACCTTCTGACAATTTTGCATATAGAATGCGCCATGTATAGATAGTAGCCCCTGAGACTCGGTGTGTTGTCAAAAGTGACAGCGCGCCGAGGATCATAATCTCAGTTGTAAGATGTCGCCTTTCCTATATAGGTGGCGGCGTCCGGGCCAGGCCGGATGATGAATTTGCCGAACTGAAGCGGCAACTTGACGTGGCGGATGCGGACATCGCACTTGTCAATAAGCGGCTTGACGAGTCACAAGGTATGCAACTTCTCCGCGGACACCTGGTAAGGGAGCTTGACGCCCATGCCTTACAACATGTATGCTTGATGCAGATGGTGCCGCTGCTATAGAGGACCTTCAGGTGGAGCTCGCCCGAGTCAAGGAGCAAGCCAGAAAAAGTGATGCGGCTGCCTTGAAGGCGGCCGAAGAGCTAAAAGCCGAACAGGCTGCTCACTGCCGAAGCAAGAAAGAAATTGCCGAAATGGCCGTGAAGTTAAAGCATGCTACCGACCGTTACGTGCTTCTTGAAAAAGAAGTTCGAGCGGAGCAAGAGGACCTGAAAAAGGCCGCCACCGAGGCCAGGGATGCTCGCTCTGCGATGAGAGCTATGGAGGAGGAGCTACGTCAGGCCGGAGAAATCGCGGCTGGAAAGCCCTTTCTGCTGCGGAGGAAACTCACGGATCCTAAGTATGCTCCGTTGGGCCGGCTGTGGGGTGCGGAGGATGCTTATCTGGACTTGGCCGCGAGTGCCGCAGACGCGGCCGAACACTTCCGAGGTCAAAAGGATCACGGAATGGAAGAGCTTTTTTGGTCGCAGTTCCATAGTCCAGAGCGTCCACTTTCGTTAACCGATCGGTTAGCCGAATGGGCTGAGTTGAATAGGTTGTCCGTACTTGCCATGAAGGATGTTGTGACTCATTTGTGGCCGAAAAGGTCCGAGTCGAAGAGTTATTTTGGCTTGGTGCAGCAGTTCCTTGGTGCGGTGCCGCATATTGATGCGATGAAGCGGTCGGCATGCATAGAGGGTGCGCGGATGGCTCTTGCCCGTGTCAAGACATACTGGGCGGATATGAAGGCCACCGACGTTGCATCCCCGAGTTCGGACGGAAGCTGTGTACCTGTCGAGCACTATTTTGAGGAAGTCCTACAGGGCGCTCATTTAATAGAGACGCAGTGCTCGAAGGATATTATGTTCTAATGACAATTTATGATTTGTGAGACAATGTTGTAATAGAATATAAGAGCTTTTTATACTTGTGCATTCAAGTAGTAAAATACCTCCTGTGCGGCTGTTAATGTATATGTGTATATAACCTGAAAGATGGCAGTCTTGACTTATTACGCACATAGTCGCGGGTGTTTACAAAAGCGATTTTCACACTTAATCCAACGTCTTGGTCCTGTAAAGGAGGTGATAGCGAAGCAAACTAGGAAACCGGACTATAATTCTTTATCACTTTCACTTAGCCATAGGAGTTCGATGGTGGGGCTACTATATAGCCCCTGGGGGCACCGCGCTCTCCCAAATTCGGGGCGCGTATGTGCCTGACCAGAAAACGGTCCTTCGCTAATGCGGAGGAATTCTAAACATTCCGATAGGTCATTGAGTGGTTGACCAGTCTCACGCTATATCATGACAGTCAGTTTCGGGCTTTCTCTACTGAGGTGCTCACCTGGCCGAACCGAGGCACAATCGCAGTAGTTCTCCTGGTGTCGTGTTAGCCGATAGAACGGAACATAAGGCAGCAAAACACAGGAGCCGGGCAAACCCAACATTTGACCAAAGACATGATTCGGAGCTGATGCATATAAGGCCTAACTCAAGACGCCGAACACTCCCTAAGGTATTCGGTCTTTATGAAAGCGGGCCGAACGACGCCCTTGGTAATAAGCCCTAGTGTCCAGTGCACGCAAAAATTCTGACGCCCGATGCCAAACGCCACCTCCTCCTCGGTTATAGCAAGAAACCAGGGGATGTGTAACAACAAGAGACAGTAAAAAAGGTTTACACAGGGTCTTAATCTGAAAATAATCCTTGCAACGGGTCCCTGCTGCACGTCTGCGCCCGTGTCTCTGTTGTGCCGTATCCTGGACGGGTATAGCACGGTGTTCATCTGTAAAAGAGAGGAACTTAGTTGAAAAAAGGATCGTGTGAAAAATGTACTTTAAAATGAACAGAGTATGATTCAAAAAATGAATAAGATTGAGCTTTATTGTCTCTTATTGTATATGCGTGGAGCCCCTTGTAAGAGGGTATGCGGCTAGTAAGCCCCTTGTATATTTACGCCGGACTCGCCTAACCGTGTCCGGGGTCTGAACGACCTGTTTAGGTGCTTTAATTAGCGAAGTCGGATTAATGTGTGGCTGTTAAGGCAGCCTCCCGTTCTTCCGTACTCGAGGAGCGCGCAATAGTTCCTTTAAGTGAGATGATGCCTTGTGGACCGGGCATTTTAAGTGTGAGAGATGCATAATGCGGTATTGCGTTGAAGCGTGCGAAAGCTTCGCGTCCCAATAGTGCTTGATAGCTACTTTTAAATGGGGCGATGTGGAAGACTAACTTTTCGCGACGGAAGTTGTCGGATGAGCCGAACACAACTTCTAGTGGTAGGTAGCCCGTACAATGGGCATATGGGCCTGGCATCACTCCTTTAAAGGAAGTGTTGCTATGGTGAATTTTAGTTGGGTCTATCCCCATTCTGCGGATTGTGTCCTGATATAGCAGGTTTAAATCACTGCAGCCGTCCATTAGGACTTGTGTAAATTGTAATCCATTGATTATAGGATCTAATATCAAGGTAGTCCATCCTGCGTTCCGAATACTTCCGGAGTAATCCTGATGGTCGAAGGTGATTGGTTTTGACATCCAGTGTCGGGACTCCGCTGGGGTAGACCGTGCGGCGCGTTTTTCCGTCGGCGCCGCTCTATTTTTCCCTTTTGTCACTTGAAGTGAGTTTACTGTTTTGACCTCTTCTGGGAAATTCTTTTGTTTTCCGGTGCTCTACTTGTGGGGTTCGTCATCGTCCTCGCTTGGTGTGTCGAGCCCCTTGTGTTCGGCGTTGAGTCTGCCGGACTGCTTGAAGATCCAACAATCTTTGTGGGTATGATTTGCAGGCTTCCCGGGAGTACTGTGGATTTGGCATATCTTGTCCAAGATTTTGTTTAAGTTGGATAGCTCGTCGCTCTTATCCTTAAGGGGCAGTTTTTTATTGTTCTGCCGAGAGCTTTTGAATCCGGCATTGACTGTCGTGCTCTTCGTACTGTTTCCCTTGGTCCGGCGCTGGTCCTTGTTGCGTCGTGGTTTCCCATTTCCATCCCTGACCTTGGATGTACTTGGGTCGCTGGTGCTGCATCTTGCCAGCCAGCTATCCTCTCCCGCGCAAAAGCGGGTCATGGGGCTTGTTACTGCAGCCATTGTTCTCTGCTTTTCTTGGCCAAGGTGTCTGGCGAGCCATTCATCTCGGACGTTGTGTTTGAAAGCTGCCAAGGCTTCGGTGTCCGGACAGTCGACTATTTGGTTCTTTTTGGTGAGGAACCTGTTCCAGAATTTGCGGGCTGACTCTCCGGGCTATTGAGTTATGTGACTTAAATCGTCTGCATCCGGAGAGCGGACATAAGTTCCCTGAAAATTTGCCCGAAACGCATCCTCGAGCTCTTCCCAACTTCCAATGGTGTTTTCGGGGAGGCTTTTAAGCCAATGCCGGGCTGGCCCTTTGAGCTTGAGGGGTAAGTATTTTATGGCGTGGAGGTCATCTCCTCTAGCCATGTGTATGTGCAGGATGTAATCCTCGATCCAGACTCCAGGGTATGTTGTTCCGTCGTATGCCTCTATGTTTACGGGCTTGAATCCCGCTGGAAATTCATGATCCAGCACCTCATCGGTGAAACATAGGGGTGTCTTGGCGCCCTGTATTTGGGTGTGCCGTGATGTTCAATACTCGGCGTGTTGCATTGCTTTCTAGAGCTTGCTTTCTTGGCCCATAGATAGACCTGATCGGCCATCCTTTTAGTGCGAATCCTTATGCGGATCACGTGCGGCTTGTGTCTTGGCCGCTTGCCGTTCTATGTTTGCCACGTGGTCGCTCTATCCGACCGGGCGGCCTCTTTGTTCTTTGATTGTGGGGGCTCTCGGCCTCCTCGTCGATTCGGGCGATGAGTTTGCGCCGGGTAGCTCTTTGTTTGGCGACTCGCCAGTATTTGTCTGCGGTGTTGAGTACTTTGCTCCATCTCATTACGAGTGCGTCTTCCGCTGTTTTGAGCTTCCGCTTCTGCTTTTTGAGGCTACGTGCAGTGGCGACGAGCCTTTTGTGGAGGTTCTTCTGCTCCGACGATGTGTCCGGCGTGAGATCGTCCGGACTGTTATCTTCGCCGGGGACGGATTGTTTATCCAAGTTATCCTGTTCGGATGGTTGCTCGATGGCATGTTCGACGTCCACCGGTTCGCCCTGCTCTGTGGCTGGGTCTGTATGGGTGCTGTCTTTGTCGAGGCGGGACTTTGAGCGGCGCTTACGCCGCCGTTTTGCCTGCTTTTCGAGGGAATTATCCTTCGCAGCGTCCCGTTGTTCCTCGTTATCACTTCATTTAGGTGTATCGACCATATATACATCGTGAGTTGAGGTGGCCTTCCAGTGCCCTATAGGCGCTGGTTCGTGGTCGTCTCCGGCATCGTCGTCCATACCGTCGATGTCTTCGGAGTCAAAGTCGAGCATGTCAGTTAAATCATCGACAGTGGCTACAAAGTGGGTGGTGGGTGGGCGTTGAATTTCTTCGTCGTCCGTGTCCCAACCTTCCTGACCATAGTCCGGCCAGGGCTCTCCTGATAAAGAGAGAGACTTTAGTGAGTTCAGGATGTCGCCGGAGGGCGAGTGCTGAAAGATGTCCGCGGCAGTGAACTCCATAACAGGCGCACAACCAGATTCGATTGGAAGGGGCGCGGGAGGTCCGGAGTCCGGAGGGGAGTCCGGCTCCATGGAGTCACGAGCTTTGCAAAGGACAAGGATGGTGTTCGGCTTGATCGCCGTAGAGATCGTAGCCCCCGAGGCGGCGTCCAGCCACTCATCCTCGATCGGCGAAGTCGGCTCCGAGCTAAGGGTCGGAGCGGACTCTGGTGCGGCCTCCAGGGCACTGTTCGGCAGCGGAGCTAGATCATGCCCATCGAGACAGTGCGGCGCGCTTGGCTGTGGCTCGAATCCGTCGCAGATCAAGTCTCCACGGATGTCAGCCGTGTAATTCAAACTCCCGAATCTGACGATGGCCAGGCGTAGCTTCGATCTGCTCCGGATGGCCTAGCGAATTGGCCCGCATGCAAAGCCGCCAATCTGAAGATCTGTCCGGGAGAAAAGTCTCACCTGGACCGCGTCGTTGTTGATGATCGAAGGAGCCATCGGCCTATAGGTGGCGACAGGAGGAACTCTCAATGAAAGCACCAATGTCGGTGTCAAAACTGGCGGATCTCGGTAGGGGGTCCCGAGCTGTGCGTCTAGGCGGATGGTAACAGGAGACAAGGGACACGATGTTTTACCTGTGTTCGGGCCCTCTCGATGGAGGTAAAACCCTACTCCTGCTTGATTAATATTGATGATATGGGTAGTACAAGAGTAGATCTACCACGAGATCGAGAGAGGCTAAACCCTAGAAGCTAGCCTATGGCATGATTGTTGTTAATCCTCGGACTAAAACCCTGCGGTTTATATAGACATCGAAGAGGTTAGGGTTACATGTAGTCGTTTACAATGGTAGGAGATCTACATATCCGTATCGCCAAGCTTGCCTTCCACGCCAAGGAAAGTCCCATCCGGACA